>OX392430.1:6530436-7131673 GCA_947623395.1 Synanthedon tipuliformis
ACTGTTAATAAACAATTTTACTTATTTTTTATTTATTTATTTATACTCCAGTCGTGTGTCGGAGCTCACACACATTTTTTTTCTTATAAAGCTACTTATCAGAAGTGTTACAACCATCTGAAGCTCTACAAAGCCAAGTTATCCGAAACGTGTGGCTTCGAATATTCGCTTCAAAGCATTGTTGAGATGTCAGCTTGTGGTAGGTAACTACTTGTGATATTTCTACTGTTTCATAAAGCTAATCTTACTACTTTATAATAAATATATATATATATATATATATCTTATTTGACTTTGTACCTACGAAGAAATAACTTTGTACACATTTAATTTTTATCTGCAAATAAACACAAAATTAGTAAATATTGCTATAATAATTATAATTATTAAATTATAATTATTAAATGTTATTAATTATTATTAGTTATATAGTATGTATATAGTATTGATTAAATATACAATAATATGTTATAGTTTATATTAAATTTTAAATATTACCTAATTAACATATTTAACTATCGTAAGATATAATAATATATTGTCTTGAGAAGAATTTATATAAAAAATAAGTCTTTAAAGTTGGTAAGAAAGCAAATAAATAATTAAATTAAATTATTAGTTATTGTTATAATTATTAAATTATTTTGCTCCATTCAACCTGAAGGATTTCATTTTACATGATTTACATCCGCAAGCCCTAAGGATTGTATTTTTTTCATGAAATAAAAAAAAACTCATGCAAATATAAATAAGATATTTATGAATAATAAACATAAACTTTCTTCAGAAATTTCTCTTTTCATCATTACAATCAGGAATAAAATCCGCTCACCACTTTCTGAGATTAACGTACACATACACAGACAGACAGACAGACAGATAAAATGAAGGATTTCACTTCCCACAAAGTTGACATTTGCTTGCATTTTATTCAAACGTCTTTATTTCAATTTATTTTATTTCAAACGTCTGTCAATAATCTGTTTAGTGCTTTAGTTTAGAAAAGGACCTAAGTGTCTACGACTTGATAAACGAATGAATTTGAAAATTGACGAATGTTTTTATACCCCGACTGTACGTAACCTGATAATTTCTTCTGACAAGTTTAGTGTCCAATAAAAACATCTGTCTTTGTCAATGATCTGTACCATCGTAATATAAATCAAGTCTAAAATCGATTCCATCAGAGTTCGGAGAAGTTTCCTTAAAAGGTTCCGATTTCCATTATTACAGATTGATGGAAAGGAAATTGTTGATTATAGCCTTCAGCCTTGTTCTTGCCTTGATTTGGTTTGATTAGACGCCGGACACGCTTGGTTTTAACTTATCTTTTCTTCAAAGGCATTTGCAATTTGCAAATTATTGGAGACCTATAAGGATCTGAGGAAATGTGATTGATAGGTTTAGAATCTATAGGAGACATACATACATATACACATCGCCTGTTATATATAATATGTAAATAAATAAATACAAGAAATCCATGTGAAAGTTCGCTTAACAACTGACTTACCTTCATTTCCTGAATTATTACCTTTTATTTCGTCTGTTATATTGGAAGTTTTGTGCCATTAGGTGTGCGATAGGGATGTACCTAACCATCTAATGTATTTTTAGTGAGGTAATGATTCATATTACATTTATTTTCACAATTTGTTTTAAAAACACACACACACACAGACACAAAGCAAAGTTTAAAGTTTGTTTTTTGTCTTACAATTAATGTAACACAAAAAAATTGTGTATTAACATAAAAAAATGTGTGCAGGACAAAAATTAATTGCTTTTTTTATAAATACATATATTTTTTACTAAAAACAATTATTCAAATCACTGAAAACGAACCATAAAATATGGGCTGTGCCTACAGGCTACAGAAAAGGACATAGTAATTTTTTTACTCTTTCTAAAGGGATAGTAAAAAGAAACAACGCCTAGGAAATAGAAATAATAAAAATTTAACAAATTTATGCTTTAACGCCATACATAAAAGTCATCGGCATTTTTTTTTATATATTCTATTTATTTCATTCATTAAAGGAGTAACCCTAATTCGATGCATAAGTTCATTAATTACAAATTTAATTATTATTTACAAGAAATTACAATAATAACAATAAAATTAATACTTACCATTATGACTTATCATGAATTTATACTTATATCATGAAGTTTATAATATCGATATAGGTATAATACAATAATCACATCACTATTTGGGTACCGGACGCACAAATAGGATCAATTTGCATAAAATTGCCTTCAAGCAAAACACATAAATTGTTGGAAAGTACATATTTACGTTTTGGGTCAAAGTTCATTATTGCTTTTATTCAAAGTTCGCACTAAACTAAACCCATCAATTCGAGGACTGTAACGTAGTGTTACTTATTTTATTTATTTTATTAGTTATATTACCTTATTTGTTTATTTATTTATTTAAGTATTTAAAACCTTATTATTATTATTTTAAATATATAGAATTGCATTTGACGTTCAATATTCAAAATTTTCAGTTTAGTAGAGCGTCTTTGTTTCTCTGTCGCTCGCAGAGAGCGGTTCAGTTTTGTGCTGATAATAGCCTTTATTTACCAGTTAATTTTCTTTTGAAATTCTATTAAATTTATTATATTCAATTTAAAATATTTATGTAAAAAACCCCGGTTATAATATGGGTACGTATTTCATCTTATTTCTGATGATAGATTGTTGATTAATGTTTTTTTATTATAATTTGTGTTTTAGTTCATTTTAAATTTATTGTTAATTTACTCATTTAATTCTATTATCTTTTCAGTTTTTTTTAATCCTTATGCAATTGTATTTTTTTTATTTTACTCTTGTTTGTTTTTTGCCTGACCATTTATTGAATAAATTATTAACATTTAGGGATCTTATATCTAAATTTTAGATTCCCACGGTCAGGCACACATATTTTTTCTTTTAGATTTGTGTTTAATTATTTCTTTTCATTTCAGGGTTTTTTGTTTTTGGTTTTTGTCATTCATGGATTTAATTTTAGATATATAAATAATATATAATGAATCCTGGGTTTTATCCGCATTTTACATTTTGATGAGCCTTCTTCATTTTTCTTTGGTGACACTGATGAGCAGCGTGTTTTATTTTGCCGAGAAGGAAAATATTATTATTACTACATCCAGCCATTATTCACATCCAGCTAAGTTTTTAATTTTTATTAGCCGGATTTATTGAATCAAATTTAAAATTTAATATATATATATAAATAACGTACGGGCTTAAGGACCACCCCTGTGTTTTTTTTATTTTTTTTGTTTAAATATATTTTTAGTGCTAACATATGATTTTTTTTCATTTTTTTAGTTAGCTGGCGCCCAATTTTTAGTTTTCTATTTTAATTTCATAGCCGATAACGTTGATATCTTATTTCAATTATTTTCAACGTAACAGGACATTGTTTTTTCGATTTAAAAATATAACTTTCTTATTCAAAACTGTTTCAAAATTTAAAAAAAAAAACGTTAAAAAGTCTTTCATTTTCATTATGAAGAAAGAAATTTTGGTATTGCATCAATTTTTTCATGACTGATACTACACCAATCAATTGAACCATATTTCAAGTAAATTTTATAGAAAGCTAACTATTACATTTGTAACAAAATTTTCCTTTCATTTCGATGGTATACATACAAAATTCGTGTATATCAAAAAATATTTGATCCTTTATCTAAGTGATGATTTTGATTTTAATTAAAATCAGTTTTCTGGAAAAATCAACTATGGAAAAAATACAGTGGCACTCCGGGAGTGCCGATAGAAGTGAAAACAAAGAAATTACTGTGTTCTTTTATAATTGTCAACAGAGATGTCGGTTACCGTACCAATGTTGCGAGTTCAATGTTTTTTTTTTCCATCTCATAAATGCCCAACGCGCCTAAAGAAGTTTTTCACTTCAAAAAATTAAAGACTTAAGTATTCAAATGTATTCAAAGACTCAAAAAAAAAAAAAAAAAAACAAATTCCAATATCCTTACTAACATTATAAATGTGAATGTGAGTTTGTTTGTTTGTTACGCTTTCACGCAAAAACTACTAAACCGATCACCGTGAAATTTTGCATACACGTTGTCTGGGACACCAGAAAGAACATAGGGTACCTTTCATCCAGAACGCGGACGAAGTCGCGGGCACCAGCTAGTAGTACAATAAAAAAGTTTATTTCCTGTCATTACATATTAAATGAAGATGAGTCACTTGTCTTTTTAACTCTTTTTCAATTTGTTCAACACTTTTCCCTTTTGTTTCCGGCATGAATATGATGGTCACAAAAATACCAATAAAATTAATGAAGCAAAAGCCAAAGAACATAACATGTATGCCAAGTGCATTTGAGATAGGAGTGAAGCACGCCAATTGAACGAACGAAACAGACCAGGAGTATGTTACTATTAAACCCGTGATCTTCGCACGAATCTGTAAAAAAAAAATGAGTATTTAAATATATCTTTATCATGTCACCATTTCATTCATAGGCTGCACATCATCTCAGTCGCAGGATATGTACTGATATCCCTCCCTGGGTACGCCGGGACCTTGTCGCGGTGGTGGGGCTCACCCTTTGCCTTGGGCCGGACTCGGGTGCTAAGGAGGCGTACAACCGAGCGTTCCGAGCGGGCTCCCAAGCGGGAGCCCGTAGCGGAGCGCTCGCGGGACGAAACCCTCGCGGCTCGCATTTTAAGGTCGCAGCAGTGCGGCCTAATGTTGATGTTATTGATTATGAGTGGCGGGCTCCCTCCCGTCATTGGTGTTCTCCGCACTCGAGTGCGGACTTTTCTTGAGAGCCTGCCTGGAGAAGGCTGCCCGAAGGATATGTACTGATATAAGACCGCGACCAGTCAGAAGCAGCCTGAATACACTGCTGCACATAGGCCTCCAACATTTATCCAACATAATTTTTCAGTAGCATCGGTCAAAACAATAAGATCCAAAGTTTGGCAAAGGAATAGTGAATAGTCAGGCATTATAACGCTTTAAATATTTTGTCAGGGGTGGCAAGCAGTACTAGATATGTTTACCTGAAAATTAAACATTTCCGACATAACGATGTAAGGCACAGGTAGTAGTCCAGCCGCATGCACACCGACGGCGACTACAATGCTGGCGACTGGAAACCAACCCGGAACGTGAACTCCCTGAGGCTGCACCAGCATTATCATCGCCACGCAAAACATTGAAATAGTTACGAACACGAGGCTTACAGTTTGCAATGGCTGAAAGACACAAAATTAAATATAAGAACATATTTTTAAAAACCTTTCAAAAATAATGTTTCCTTTGAGGAATTAAAAAAAATTAAATTAAATTAAATTAAAATTAATTAAAATTAATTAATAAAATAAATAAATAAATATTTAATTAATAATTAATGACGAGGATGAATGTTTTTTAAAACTTACATCTAATAAATGATTTATTATTATTATTATATTATTATAATTAAAATTTAAAGTACTCTAAAATACTTTCCCTCGATGTAAAAAAAATCCAGCCTGTATAATGTTTTAATATTCCTTATTTCATCATCATCATCTCAGCTGCTGGACTTAGGTCTCTCTTATAATTTTCCAATAGGATATCAGTCGGAAGCAGCTTAGATCCCCCGTAGACACGCGGCCCTAATCAGGTCGTCTCGTTTTACGCTGGGTTTGCCAATCCGTGGCCTTTACTTGGGAATCTGATCCCCCAGCTTATGTCAGTATATTTCGTACGTCTACGGATCTCCTCATTTCTGATTCTATCTCGCAGTGTAACCCCGAGCATAGCCCTCTCCATAGCTCGTTGAGCGACGATAAGCTTTCCTACAAGGTTCATAGTTAGAAACCATGTTTCAGCCATTGAACTTTATGTCATCACTGGCAACACACAATGGCCAAAAACTTTTGTTTTGAAGACAGTGACATGTCTCGGAGTTTCCCGAAAGCTGCCTTCTCGAAATTGGCTCTACCTGTTTAGACTGGTTGTCCTAAGTATGTGTAGGTACTTGTCAACAGGTTCGAGAGTTGAATTCCCAGCTTTTACTGGGGTGGGCACAACATGGACAGTGTTCAATGCAGAAAAAATAATAAATTTCAAATAAAATCACAAATACCTTTCTCCCAATTCTTTCAACGCAACACATCGAGACGAACGATCCAACTATCATAACAGCTGGAAAACTTAATGTCTGCAATTCAGGACTGAAGGTGACGCCCGATTGATTCAATATTGCACTAGCATAAGTCAATATTGCGAAGTTTCCATTGCATCCTTGTATTGTTATTATCGCCATTATGAGTAAAAAGCCTCGACGCCATGCCACGTCTTTAACTGAAAAAACAAGCCAAAATAAAAAATAATAATAAATCGTAATAGTCCTATAAGTCGTAAACGGTAAATGATAAAAAAATATATTCGACAAAAAGATGGGAAATATATTTATCTACAATAAAGGTTATTACCATTTTTGGACTCAAGTGCACGGTTACGGAGATATAGGCCGAAACGGTTTTTGTCAAAATGGCGGCACTTCCATCCGCCTAATTTGTAAGAATTTTGTGGATATAGGGTCAGTAAATAATACTGAACCTATTTCAAACAAAAAAAAAGAGTTGTAATTGAGTGCATTATGGATAAGAGTAACCGTCTCCTCTATTGCCTGTACTAACTGGAACAATACATTTTGTCTGGATGAAAGGTACTCTATGTTCTTTTCTGTATTGACAATGTGTATGCAAAATTTGACGATGATCAGTGGCGTTAAAAAGTAATAGACAGATGAGGTTACTATTTCATTTATAATATTAGTATCACTATTTTCTCCGAGTAAGTCAAAGCACAAACAATCTAGAAAGTTAAACTCTAACTTACATATACTTAAATAAGTTATTTTAGGCAATGACTTAAAGTTGAATTCTTCGTTCCTCATGGAATTCATTTCGTTTTGTACTACTTTGTCGCAAATATCCAATCCTCTCAAGAGAGCTACTGTCGTTGCTGCTTCCTGGATAAAGAAGGACATGATATTTGGCCAAAATTTACAACTTTACAACTTTAATAAGTTCAATAACATGTATTTATAGATTTACTTATAATCCTGTAATGTAATATAACGTAACCTCTGTAAATTTTTTATAAATAATAATTAATTAATAATTTTAAATATACCAAATATAAAAAGATTAATTGTTAAATAACTGTCTGAAGTTTCAAAAGAATTGTCTGTATGTTCAGAACCTCATTTTAGATAATTTACAATTCTTCACAGTTTCAAAGTTTAGATTACACATCATATTTGCTTGCAGCTTTATATATTAGTATAGATGAGATACTCACATCGATTTTTCCTATTTTCATCAAAAATGCAGGAGATTCAGGCGCTTTTATCATCAAGAGTAAAGTCAGAATGGGTAAGCTGACGGACACCCACAAAACCGTGTAGTAGTCCACGCAAGCACCCATGGCGTACATTGCGAAGATGCCGATATTCTGAAACAACATGATGAGAGCCCCCAACAACCCTCTTATGTCGTCCTGGCTGATCTCTTTCGTGTATAAAGGTACCACGCAGAAGCATCCGCCTGAAGCTAACCCACAGAATACTCTTGCCACACACAAGCTTACGAAGCTATTTGCAAATATTATGATGCCCCATGATAACTGAAAAAGAAAAATATCTTAATCTAATATATAAAATTCTCGTGTCGCGGAGTTTGTTGCCAAACTCCTCCGAAACGGCTGGACCTATTTTAATGAAATTTTGTGTGCTTATCGGGTAGGTCTGAGAATCGGCCAACATCTATTTTTTATATCCCTAAATGTTAAGGGTGGTCCACCCCAAAAAGTTTATTTTTTATTTTTTCGCAAAACAACGTTTGTCGGGTCAGCTAAAAAAAATACAAAAAAAAATAGTATGCTATATATAAGTCTATAAACTTGGAAGATGCACTATGTACTATGCGAGTAGATTTGGCTCTTAGCATCAAGCGAGGCTCTTTGTAGTGTGGCCATAGTAGCCTTAGAAATTTTCTATTCTAATTTTAAAAATTCCCTTAGGAATTACCGCTTGGGGCGCGGCGACCATAATAACACTGGCTTTCCTTCCATACTTTTCGGCGACATACGTGTACATAGGAGCACTGAAAACAGCGGCGATGCATAAGATGCTGGCCAACAATGCTATCTCGTTGCCAGATAAAGGCCTTCCAATCGGTGACTCGTTAGATTGCAGTACTTTTGTCATGGGCGAAATCCAGCCGGATTGCAGACCGTACGTTAGCAATGTTGTGTTAGCTGCAAAAAAAAACATTCACAATCACTACATAATTTAAAACAAAGTCGCTTCCCGCTGTCTGTCTGTCTGTCTGTCTGTCTGTCTGTCTGTCCCTATGTATGCTTAGATCTTTAAAACTACGCATCGGATTTTAATGCGGTTTTCACTAATAGATAGAGTGGTTCTCGAGGAAGGTTTTAGTATATAATTTACAAAGTTACGCGGGCGAAGTCGCGGGCAGCAGCTAGTATTATATATGGGAACTTTTCACTGGGATAAAAAATGTTAACCAAATGGTCGCGGGTTCGAATCCCGCTAGGGGCAAATGTTTAGGTGTTTACATTTTTCCTTTGTACCTGAGTCATGGTTGTTTTGTATTTATAATATGTGTGTATTTACAAAAAAAAGTAATCTATGTAGTATATCAACTGTCTGGTATCCATAATACAAGCATTAATTGCTTACTGTGGAACTAGATGGTGCTGTGTGGAATGTGTGAAGATATAACCTGTGGGACGCCCTGTGGCCAGATGGACAGACGACCTAAAAGGCTTCGCAGGATCTTCGCATGCGAAGAACAGAAGACCATGCATGGTGACGAACCTTGTGATGTGAAAGGCTTACATCCAGCAGAGACACAGGCTGATAATGATGATTATAATGTTGAGTAGATAATGGCGTGAAAACGTGGCAAACAAACACACTTTCGCATTTATAACATATCAAATAAATAAATAAATATATTCACACATTCCACACAGCAACATCTAGTTCCAAAGTAAGCAACTTAATGCTTGTATTATGGATACCAAACAGTTGATACATTACATACAATACTTTTTTTTTGTAAATACATAAATATTATAAATACAAAACAACCATGACTCAGGTACAAAGGTAAATGTTAACACATAAACATTTGCCCCTAGCGGGATTCGAACCCGCAACCGCTTGGTTAACAGCTAGGGTTACTAGCCACTAGACCAAACGTGTCGTCAAATACAATATTTTAATAATTTTTGTAATCAAATTACAACTTACCCAAAATCGCTGCAATCCATTGTACGCACGTATGTCCTTTCTTTGTTTTAGTAATGCTCGCTGTTTTTAATACCATTTTGATTTGTATTTATTTTGTGTGGAAACCAAATATTATATTATTACTTATTATATATAATATATATTATTACTTATTTATATTATTACTTATTGAATATTTTTACATATATTATATTAATATAAATGCTATAAATATACTTCTGTAATTTTTATTGTAAGCCAAACATTGTCAGAGCCCATGTTATCTAATTACAAGTAGTAAAATGATTAATTAAGTTTTATTAAAATGTCTTTTATACACATTTTCACATCACTATTTACTGATAGGGTTACCGCACAATAGCTTATATTAAAACTAGCTACACGCTCCCGGCTTCGCCCGGGTTCAAAATAAAAACTATCCTATCTTTTAAGTTGGACCAAATTACGACAAATTAAGTTAATTAATTAAGTTGGACAAATTAGTTACGAAGTTTTATCAAAATCGTTTCAGTAGTTTAGAAGTTCATTGACGTCAAACAACGTATATATTATATAATATATAAAAAATTCCCCCATATAAAACCCTCCAGCATCATGCGCTGAAGCCTATGTTTACAATTACTCATTCATACCAGTTCTCGCTTGCTTGCCTCTCGCACTTTCATTCTACATACTTTTTCTTTCTTTCAACCATCTTCTCTTTCATTCTTTTAGGGGTGGGATGCCCGTCTATTTATACCTATTCTAACTATCTATATATACGTACATGCTGCTTGTCCTTGCTGCGGTTTTAGCATTGGGGAGTTAATAAATTGACGCGTATTTTTCATAAATAATTACAAATATCCCACGTTACGTCTATATTATAGAGATAGAGATTATAAAATAAATTCCTGACTTTCTATTTAGCCCAAAGTTGCTGAGATTTGTATAAGCTGCTGTAATATAAAATTATACTAGATGGTGCCCGCGACTTCGTCCGCGTTGAAAATTAAAAAATATAGTTATAAGCAATATAACGCCTAACATCTGCATTGCTTTACACTGTTGCCGTTTTTATTTAAGAGGAATAGTACTTTTTCTGGATGAAAAGTACCCTATGTAGATACTTTCCTGTATCCCTATGACAACTTGTATGTATCAATTTCATGATGATCGGTATGAGTACTTAACCGATCATAACTTTCACTTCATATCTTAACTTTAACATTTATAATATTTGTATTCAAGTATGGACTCTAGGATATAGGATAACTCTAGGATGCCTTCGCTCCTACACCTCTGGTTATTCAGAGACCTTATTAAATTAAACCTTATTAATAAAATTAAATCTATAAGGATTTAACTTTGTAATGAAAGTAAATAAAATTTAAATACGAATTATTTTTTTTTAATTAAATAATTAACTATTTGCAGGTTGGCAGCCCTGAAAATCAAACAAATATCCTAAAATAGACACAAACACAGTCGCGTGTTTAATTATGTCAAATATGATACCTACTTATACGTAACAAAATAAGCAAATATTTATTAAACAAATCTGTATCAGATGTCCTGTTAGCGTAACATTGAAGGTGGTGCTATTTATTGCACAAACATAAAGTATTTATCAATAACTAGCAACCCGCCCCCGGCTTCGCACGCACAATTTTCTCTTCTCGGACTTCAACAAATACCAATTTGGACAGAAATTGGTCGGCCATGGCGCTTAGCTACATATTTCGAGAATTTTATTTATATAGACTACGTTTTGTCCGTGACTTCGTTAGCATCGATTGAGAACAGTACTTTTTATTATTATTTTTATAAGGCGTTGTATTGCTTGTTTTAGATGACCTCATTTTTTGCCTATAATATAAGTATACCTATAAGTATAATTTTGCAAGTGTCATAGTAGATTTTAGTGCTCGACTCACTAATGACTTAGTAGTCAATTTAAGCTCTAGGCAAAAATCAAATATAGTCAGATTATGTTCTAGACAGTCCAAGACCAACCCCGAATTAGATCTCCACCGACCATGTCAATACACATTTATGGATAAAAAACCAGACTTTTTATCAGAGATGGGTTTAGCTCTTAATAAAAACAACATCCAGCTGTGTAGCGAAGAAGGCATATGATGAAGCGAGCTCACCCAGAAGATGCCTATTCACTCCAACTTTGAAAATATTTGGGTTATATTATTCTTTCTTATCGCGTTTAAACGTCTGACTGGATCAAAAATATCGGCTTAGTATTTAAACATGAAAATATAACAAATGAACTCGCTTTCATATTTTTTTATAATATGATACATGTAAGCTTGTGTTTGAAAATACAATTTTGTGTTTAAAACTTTTTTTTTTTGTTTTTGGGCCCCAAAAAAGTTTTTGGGCCATCTTATTCTTAGCTAATTTTTAAATACCTACAATTTGTGCATAGTAATTGGCTCATGTACCAAATGTCATAATTTAATTAAATATTTAATAAAAATAACTATTTCATAATTAAATATTGCAATCACAATTACTTTACAAATGTTAACAATCAATATTTGCATTTGCTGTCATGTTTACACAGGAAATAGGTAATTATTGTGCATAGGTAAGTAGTTACTATCTACTTATACGGAAAATAACTGAATCTCTTATGCTATTTTAGGCTTAGGTTCTAAATAATAATAATAATGAATTATGTTGTAATTTTTTTAATTAACTAGCAAATTATTCTGAAAATTATTATACACTAAGCTGCCACGTTTATGGCTGTTTCTTTTGGTGAAAATCGCATCAAAATATGTTTGATAGTTAGAAGTTATTGAGGAACAGTGGACAGCGACTATTATTTATTTTATACGTTTAGAATACTAGTTGTTCCACGCGACTTCGTCCGCGTAACTTTATAAAATATAGCCTATGTTACTTGCTGATAAAGTAGCTTTCTATAGGTAAAAGAATTTTCAAAATCGGTCCAGTAGTTTTTGAGTTTATTCATTACAAACATACAAAAATACAACTTTTCTCTTTTTGTAATATTAGTATAGATTATAAATAAAAAAATATAATATTGCTTTTGTGATATTAGATCACAATTTTTTTTAAATTACTTACATATGCTGTAAGGTTAGCTATTAAATAAATAAATAAATAAAAATAAATAAAATATAAAATTAATATTACTTAATATATTTTTTTCAGTATACAAATTAACAAATGCAAAGGTTGTTGAAAAAGTTAAAACCAATCAACTCTAATTAAATAAATATTTTGACTCCTTACAAAATGAGTTGCATTGGAATTTCTGTTCTTTGTAGTTGGAAATAGGGTTGACTTTCATGTGAATATATTTTAAGCTACATATTTATCTTACTGATAAAGTGTCCACAATGTGTTTAAACAATAACAATGTTATGTTTTGATGAGCCACTTGGTCTAGTAGTTAAGGTGATGGCTTTAACGTCTCAAGAGTCACGGGTTCGATTCCCGGCTGGGAATTATTAGCTCTGGTCTGGATCCACGTAACTTTATAAAATAGATATAGCCTATGTTACTCGCTGATAATATAGCTTCCAAACAGTGAAAGAATTTTTCAAATCGGTCCAGTAGTTTCGGAGCCTATTCAACGCAAACAAACAAACAATCAAATATTTCCTCTTTATAATAATCCGCCCCCTGCTTCGCAAGGGTAATTTTTTTTTGCAAATTATTTTTAAAAAATTTAAAAAAATAATTTTAAAATAATTAAACCGAATTAAAATTATTTCAGTAGTTTTTGAGAAAGCTGAAGAAATCTTTTTTTTTAAATGTAAATATGCTATTATGCCCTTATTTGTAACATATGTATTAAGCCCGGTTTCCACCGCGAGCGGAGCAAACTCGTTTAGTTGTTTAGTTGTGCGAGTTAATCGGAGTCCGCTCCGTTCGCGGTGGAAACCGCGCTTTATACTTCATTAAAATTATTAAAATAAAACAGCCATATATAATCTTATATAATTTTTAGTTTTATTCACATTATTGATCGAGAAGACTGTTAATCCATGTTCTGACATCGGGTAAAGATATACGCGTGAAGACAGTTGGACTTTGTACTATTTGGCACTTTTCTGATATCCATCCAGACGTTACACCCCAGAGCGTCCCGTCTTCACCCACCACAGGTGCGCCGGCGTCGGGCTGTTGGGCGAAATATTTTTTTTTATTTAAACAAAATCACATGACCCCGGGGGGTCCCATTGTTTATGTCTAGACCCAGTTTTTTTTTTTTTTTTTGAGTTTACTCCTTGAGAATCGATTTTCATAATATACACGCCCGGGGTATAAAAATTTATGTGAGTAAAGTCAAAATTGTCACACGGTATGCGTTACGCGTTAGTTTTGATTTTAGAATACATATCTCTGCGCCATCTACTGAAACTAGAATATGTTAGCTACACAATAATACATCCTTGGAAAACTAGATGGCACCGGTACCTAATCATTCGAACAGAGATGGCGCTGATATTAATTCGTTATGATAATTGTTTTACACACTTTTTTTTAAGTTTATCAGACAGTCTGACTTTCCACTTGATGGTAGGTGGCTACCGTCGCCTGTAACGAAGTAATATAGTAAGTAAGTCACTGACAAGCAATCTCCTAATTATTGCTTAAGATGTGGTGATAGATTAAGAATATGATTTAATTTTAAACTCACTAAGCATGGCTTATGTCGAATGACGATGGGTTTTAGACAAACCAGAGGCCAATCCAAATCGCTTCCAGATGACTTCATAAACACGAGGCATTTCTGCCAAGGTATCAACTTCTGCTTCGATACGCGCATACTGAATCTGTCATGTTCGAAGACTGTTTGCGGTATCAAGCTGCCGTTCACCTGGAATTATTAAGTCAACTTATTAGGAGAAAATTAGGATGGTGTTTCATATGAACTTTTGTAAGGTATAAAAAGTATAAAAATAAACAATATTATCGATTAACTAGCTGGTGCCCGCAACTTCGTCCGCATTGAAAAAGCAATATATCGCCTGACATCGTTATTGCTATTATACTTGGCCAGGAGTTAGTTTCCTTAATTTTAAATAATCCCTCGGGAGCAGTACTTTTTTTCTGGATGAAAGGTACCCTATGTCCTTTCTGGTGTCCCAGACAACGTGTATGCAAAATTTCATGGTGATCGGTTCAGTACTTTTTGCGTGAAAGAGTTACAAACATCCATACATCCATGCATCCATACATCCATCCATCCATACATCCATACAAATTTTCGCATTTATAATATTAGTACGGAGGTAGCTGAAGATACCATAGTACCAAATTGGCACACAAATGTAAAAAAAAATTATAAGTTATTTATGTGACTTAGTCGATTAAATAAAATAAAAAGGTCTCTTATAGGTACTTACGATTATCCTAGGCCAGTAGCTGGTCAAGAACTTTCCTTCCACGATCTCGGCCTTACTAGTTGAAAGTCGAATTGGACGAACTAATTCATTAAACTGCACAGAACCACCTAATCTCAATAAAGAGACGTCGTAACTCGGTTTTCCGTGAATAAAAGAGGGATGTATCTCAATACGTTTCAACGGCATCAAGACTCCTCCCTTCTTACAATTATTGGAACCCAATCTGGCTCTGAACAGCTTCATAGATTCTTGCGAGTTGCTAAAATAGATAAATAAATAAATAAATATCTACACACATTCCACACAGCACCATCTAGTTCCACAATAAGCAACTAATGCATGTATTATGGATACCAGACAGTTGATATACTATTACTTTTTTTTTGGAAATTTGTAAATACATATTTTAATTACAAAACATACACGACTCAGGTACAAAGGTAAAATGTTAACACATAAATGTTCGCCCCTAGCGGGATTCGAACCAGCGACCGTTAACAGTTAGGGTTACTAGCTGAACCCTAACTAAGGTTAAAGAGAAGAAGTGTTTTGTATGGAGTGCGAAAGCCATAGTCATAGTACATTGATGGTTTCTGCTACTTACAAAATAACATACAAAACGAAAATAATAAACTCACATGTAAAACTCTGCAGCAACACTTAATATCCAGTTCTCGTTCAACAAGGCACCGCTGGTGTAATGAGAGCCTTTCCTTTGTATAGAAACGGAATACGGAGAGGTGTCGATGCCGCTGAAAATCGATTTTTGTTTGTCAACCAATTCTAATGTTGAATCTGAAAACGTATTCGGTTCGGTCAGATAAATATGAATACCTGCCATGCCTTTGTCCACATATAAACAAACTTACAATAATTACTTACAATAACTTACAATATGCTTTTCTTGTATAATAATTTGAATTTTCGGTATGCAACTGCCGCTAGACTTAACTATTTTATTTTTTATTTATTTTTTTATTTTTTGGAGTTTACTCCTTGCGAATCTATTTGCATATATATATATATATATAAGACCGTGGTATGAAAATTTATGGGAGTAAAATCAGAATTGTCACACTAATGCGTTATGTTATGCGTTATAGTTACATTCTATTTTTTTGAATATTTTAGTTTCTGTCTGAAGTTATCTGAAGTCTATATCTGAAGTTTCAGAGATCTATACCTACATCTACACAGTATTATTTAAAAGTATTATTTAAGAGCTTCTGTGTATATGGTTTTTAGTAGATAAGTGCTTGGACCTCACTATTGGTTCTAATGGAAGACCAGCGCAGGTTTTTACAAGCTGCATTATGCTGAGTTGAAGCCGGTTTGTGTTTGTCTTACTATGCGTTATCTATTCAAAATTCAAAGTTCAAAATTCAAAATTCAAAATTCAAAATTCAAAATTCAAAATTCAAAATTCAAAATTCAAAATTCAAAATTCAAAATTCAAAATTCAAAATTCAAAATTCAAAATTCAAAATAATTTATTTGCTGAATATAGTACACAAAAGTTGTAAATTTAAATAATGTCCAAATATTCAACCGACAAGCGGTGCGCAAATGTGCATCTATGTATGTTTTTATATGTCCTTTGTTGCAAATAAAATTTATTCTTATTCTTATTCCAATGTTATTAATCAATTAACTCTATAATACAATCTAAAAATAAGCTTATTTACAATAAAATCTAATTCTAAATTATGTATATATATTTACACATTATATATTATAAAGCATCGGTCCCTTTGGCAGGGTCCCAAGCATGCTGGCTGCATTACCTCGTTGTATAGCAATACTTATCTGTTGACCGAGGTAATAGCCAGATTTAGAATCGCCGGTTATGTCGACCAAACGTTTCGATAAGGTGTTAAAAAATTTAAGCGCGTTGGGACCCCACGGACCCAGAGATTCGACACCGAAGGGAATGAATATGTAGCCGGTGCCGATATCTCTGTATTTGTTAATTTTCCGATTTTCGGCCGTCTCCGCAGCAGCACCAGCTGTGGCCAGAGTTCCATGAAGGTGGGACGGTGCCAAAGTGTCGACACAGGCCATGGAACTAAGGACATCCCATCAGGCCTCTTGCCATCATCACGTACGATACCATTTGGTTCAAGAATAGAGGGTACATTAATGGTGGCAAGAGACCGATGTATGATGTCATTTATGCTGGCGTGCCTTGAATGGAAAAGCCATATTCCAAGCGATCCGACTCTCTTCTTGATATGCAACCTCATTGTTTAAAAGGACAGGCCCCAATATTTTTCCAATGAGGTTACATGTGGCATGCACAGAAGAGAGGCAGGCTGGTAAGGCAATACTAGAAATTTTTCGTATCCCTAGCCCGCCGAAACGAACCGGTAGGGATGCTTGAGTCCAGGATTGCTCCTTTAAATTTATATTTAATATTATTTCTAAATTCATTTTTACTAAATCATCTATTTTATTGAGTAAATTTTGATATTTCCAAATAGGAGATGATCGGAGCAGAAAAGTAAATTTAGGTACAAAAAGGCAAAATTTAAGAATAAAAATAGCCGAATGAGAGTTAATACAGACTAATCTGTTGGAATAAGTTTTGAATTTAGTAATTTTCTCTTCGAGTATAGGTATCTTTATTTATTTATGTTAGTTCTTGTCTATTTAAGATATAATAGACAGTAAAATTAGATTAGCAATTGAGGTATCTATTGAAGTTGTATTACAAAAAGATACAAGTTATCTTTCAAAAGTGAATAAATTTATTTTTAAATGTTGCTTTAATAGTATTTTTAATATTAGTAGGATTGAAACGGGTCTGGTTTTTTCCAATGTTAATGTGCATAGAAGGAAACTTACCATCCATCGCTTTAGAAATGCTCTCACAACTAGAACTAATATTATTAATTGAATTATCTGTATTATTAGAAACAAATTGGTCTGAATCATGTTTCGTTTCGTCTGATTCAATTCTGCTAAGTTTATTCACATCAAAGCTCTTAACTGTTGTTGCCGACTTAGTTATAGGCGTTCCACTTTCGTTACTTGTGTAGTCTTCCGATCGACTTATATCCTCTACACATACGCCTTTCAACACTTTTATTAATATAGCTAACGTAATAACACAATAATAATAAGTATTCATTTTTAGAAAATGACTAGATTAGAATGAGTAACTTAAACAATTCTTTGTAACTCCCGAAGGAGATATAATATATAAAATGAAAGCATCTGTCTCTCGTTACCTTATATAAGGCTACAAAAATAATTTAAAAAAAAAGAAGGATAAGACACTAACAATAGCACGGATACGATTGTTTCATTATGTAGAGTTCCTTTTTTAAATTGATCTTTCAATTTTAACACCTGCACATATTCAACAATAGTTTGAGAATTGTTTAGGCCAGCTGATCTTCATTTAGAGTGAATATGTTGTGGGATCAGTTCTAAAATCCATTCTAGATTTTTGAACATAGTCTGTGATCGCTTCTTTGTGCCCTAAGAACATACAGGAGACCTTAGAAATAATTAGGTAAATTAGGTAACTCTAGGGGTTTTATATAACCCTTCAAAAAATATTATTTACTATGAATATTTTATTTTATCAATTACTAGCTGTTGCATGCGACTTCGTCCGCGTAACTTTATAAAATATAGCAATAATCGACTTCCATGTTTTGAGTTGCATAAACCAATTGTTTTAAAAATCTCAACGAACCACACCATTGTTTTTGCTTGATGTTTGTTTTCCAAATCTACCCACTTCAAAACTTGGATTATCGCTATATGGGTAACAGCTATAAGGCCAATAGCTAACCGTGTGTGAACTAAAATTTTCCTAAGTCCAGCTACTATGAAGATGTGTGACGCTTACTTAGTACTTATAATTAGTTTTACTGTATCCTGTAGTTCTATAGAGGCGGAGACAGGTAAGTCAAGAGAACTAGACCAGTCAAAATCATGTACACTAGAGCTCTGTTATAGGCGTTACAATTTTGATTTTAATCCCACAAATCTTCCCACGGGCTTATGCAAATCGTTTCTTAAGGAGTAAACCCAAAAAAGAAATTATGCTGTAGCAGACTGTCAGCCTTAGTTCCTCAAAGGATCTTCTTTTTTTTTGACAGCTGTCACAAAAAAAGATCTCGAATGTGAGTTCCCACCACAATATGAGGAAGATCTAACACACATGAGGCGGAAAAGGCTAACCACGGAATCTGGTCTCGTCTGTTTAGAAGACTATCCTTACACAGTGTCTGTCAGGTATTATAAGTCTCTTCTTCTTAAGATTGCATGGCATGCATGACATGACGCAGCATAACATGCGTTACGTGCTGTCATGCATGCATGACCGTTTAATTGTATTGATTGATGTGAATGACTTGCAACTAAGTGCTGGCAGTTGATTGATAGTTCTTTTATTTTTCATCCTGCTACAACGAAATACTACTTACGATGTCCTGCAAGATATGACTGACATACACGCATGATCGTACTGCGGTCCCTTGACGATCACGCGGCATGACATGCAGCATGATAATTCACGTAAACGCATGCCATGCCGCATAATATTTTTTTATAAAATATGTGGAGTCTGCCAGAACGGCACTCTACAGTCATCGACTGGGCAGGCAGCCCATCTGGCCACGGCCATCTTATGTAAGGTGGTGGCCAGACGGCAGGCTACCTGAATGATTGCTCTGCCACTAAGTACCTACTAAACTTACAGAATTTTACAACAGTATAAAATTAGTCTTAATTTGACAGGTTACACGGCAAACATTGGTGTGGTGGTGCCATTGTTGGCGAACATTGGATCCTGTCTGCGGCCCAATGTTTCGATTAGTAAGTATTAATAAGATTTATATACAAAAAAGAAAAGAAAAATAAGGACGATAAAGAGAAATTCCCGGTCAAACAGACAAACAGACAGGAAATTTAAAACCTTTTTTATGTTTTAACACCTAAATAAACAATAAAATTATTTGCAAGTTTATACGGCTTATTGTTATGTTGGTTTGCCACACTTTTGTTCCTACAGCCGCCATCCAAATAAAGTGGGAAAGTGGAACATAAGTTAGACCCAATATACTAATGTAGATACTAACCTGTTTTCCTCATCACGCCAGTGTCGGCAGCGTACTTACGTCTCCCTCACAATCAAGTAGATGCTAAAAAAAATATGATATTAAGGTAAGAAACTTATTATCTTATTCAGTGTGACAAAGGAAGAAGTCACCGTACGAATTGGTTCCGTGTTTCGTGATTTCGGAGGAAAAATTCTCGCTGTCACCGATATAAGAAGACATCCCAGCTACAGAATGGATCTGTATTACCCCGAACATAATCTGGCATTGATAAAGGTGAGTCCTTAAAATTTAAGTAGGGTACTTTATTTTTAGTTAAAAACAACAGTAATTTCTGTTTAGCCAGCTTAGTTTCAAATGTTCCAGATATCCTAGAAAGCCAATAAGAAAAAAATATTAAACGCGTTCTTCATTATTAAAAGCAGAAGTACCATAACATATTAATCAGGGTACTACCGTCAAACGGGGTTGATTTGACAGGTTTTTAAGGGGTTTTTATTGTTCCTACGACGCGTTTCTGTGATATTTTATATTTTTTATCTCTATAGTACAATTATTCCTTTTTCTATACAGTAAAATGCTCAAATGGGGAAAAAATGAATTCTTTTTTTTTTTTGCTGTCAAACTCAAAACTTAGGGTGATAAAGCATTTTATTTGTCGAGTTTACAGGTGAATATAGCGATTAAGCCTACGAGTCGAACACAAATAGTGGCTTTAGCAGCTGCTGACAAGGAAATGCCTACTAATGTAGGAGAAACCGTTGTCACTGGTTTCGGATCTGTGGTAAGTACCATTTTTTGGGTTGATATTGGACACATCCTTATCCTTACTAATATTATAAATGTGAAAGTAACTCTATCTGTCCGTCTGTTACCTTTTCACGCGTTAACTACTCAACAGATCATCGCATAACGTTGTCAGGGATAAAGGAAAGGACATAGGGATACATAACATAACATACCCTATCCCTATGTCCTGATCATCTAAACAAATACAGAATCGCCAGGAAACCAACTTAATAGTGAAATTGACAACTTAGTAAAACAGACCAGACAGCCCAAAGAAAATTGGCGAATTCAGAAACTGTCTAATGAATTAGTGAAATTGACGAGTAAGGAAACTAACCAGTGGCACGGTAACTCGTAGAACTACATGCGCTACCGCCAAACAGCCAGTCTTACCAGCCGCAAAGTCAAAAATTTCTATTTATTTTCAGATAACAGGTCAAATACGCGAAGGTGAGAACCAAGAGCTACGCCGCATGATAGTCAAGGAGGTTCTGAAGCAGGAGTGTCGACTTCTTTACGGAAACGAATACCATTTGCAGCACGATCACATGTGTCTTTTCAGCATTATCAAAGGCATAGCTTTGTGTGCTGTAAGTGCTATTGCACTATTATATTATACTAGCTGCTGCACGCGACTTCGCCCGCGTAACTTTATAAAATATAGCCTAAAGCCTTCCTCGATAAATGATCTATCCAACACAAAAAGATTTTTTCAATTCGAACCAGTAGTTCCTGAGATTAGCGCGTTCAAACAAACTCTTTAGCTTTATAATATTATTAATATTATATTATTTTTATATTTATATTCGGAGCACAAAATATATATTATTTTTATATTTTGTGCTCAGGAGCTGCATGAGCTCATACCACCTTCTGACTACTTCCTGACATTGGTTTTAGCTAAAGAAATAGGTATATACATTTATTGAAAAAGGAATATAATTTTAGAACAAAATATGCAATTATGCATGTCATGACTTCTTGAAGAGATCGCAAACTTTTACCTAATACTAATCAGCCTGTTGTTTTTTACTGTTTGTTTTACATAATAATTTAAATAAGTTATATTAATAATTACCAGGGCGACACGGGTGACCCAGCGGTCCACTTCAGCGGTAAAAACAGGCATGGCACTTTGTATGGGATAGCCTTGTTTTCTGGCACAGAAGAATGCGCTTACAAATCAAAACCGGGAGTATTTGCGAAGGTTTTTTATTTATCTATACTTCTATTCTATACTAATACTTTATTAATAAGTATTACATATAAATTTTTAAATACTTACTTAGTAATAACAATAATAATGATATTTTTATTAACTTATAATGATTATTTTTTGTTTCAGGTATCTTACAGTCGAAAGTGGATCGATGCGGTACTCAGTGAAGCTTCCGCTGAAAGTGTAGATAGCGGAATTAATATTATACCGCTTGATATAGAAGAATAAATTTATTTTAAAAAAATATGAGAATTTATTTAAGTAATAGACCATACTGAGTACACTGGCCTCTGCTCTGTACTGAACACCACCGTGAAATATGACATCGCCCCATATTTTCACATGTGTTGATGCTTCCCCAACAACAGAGGGCATAGTGCGAATTTTACTCGATCAAACGCGTCGAAACGCGTAGGTGTGTTGACGTTTACGCGTTTCGACGCATTTGATCGAGTAAAACTAGGCCCTCATATCAGTATCTTACACAACTAAACTCTTTCTTTCTTACACAGCCTGTAGCGCTTAAAGTATTGATCGTAGAGTAAAAAGGTATATATCTAAATTTCTAGAAAATTTTATGTAGAAACTTTTGTCAGAAGTAATCATAATGCTAGACCTTCTAGACATTCGTATAGATACCTACAGAGCAAAAACCTGAAAAAAGTACCTTGAATATTATATTACATAGTATTGTTATTACATTTAAATTTATGTATCGCATTTATTATAATAGCAGAGATTAAACAAAAAATAAAATGGTTTAAGCTTGTTACAATTATTATTATTTGATTTAAAGTAATATTAATGCGTAAAACGAATCGCAAACCTGTTTGACATTACGTCATAATCAGCTGTCAGGCTGTCACAAACAACTTTAGAAGAAATGAAAAGAGGTTATGTTTGGATAAGATAAATTGTTAGTTTAAATAAAATTTGGCGATAATACTTAAACGGAAGGCACGTTAAATATTTCAAAGTGTTAACGATACGATCTAAGGTTATTTAAAAAAAATGTTATCTGTGCATCTTTGACTTCTAATTCGGTCTATTTTAGGAATGATTGCAGCGATGTTATTTAGAACATTATCTGTCCAAAGGTTAAGGTTTTAGGGTATAATTAAATCATTAAATGGTTTAGACGGACTTCTTCTAGCTCCGTGTCTCTGATATGGACGACCTAAAATTTAAAGCAGGCGAAAAAATCGGTGCCTTACACGTAAGTTACTCTTCCAGTTTTATGGTGCCCTGGTACTTAACAGTTGTTTAATTTTAACTGTTAGTTATCTTAATCGAATGGTTAATTATGTAATAATTAACTGTGCTTTATAATTAACGACTCTCAAGTGTCATTGCTCTAATTTCTTATGAGACCTTGAACTTATGTAACTGTTTAGTTAACCTTTTTTTTTTCTATAAAAAAAACAATTAAATATAATAAATAAAATTATAATTTGCGCGAAAACAAGTTTACTTACAGGATTTTAATTTATATTTAATACAGCTGATGTTACACGTAACACTACCCGAAAAGGGCATACAAATATTTGTAGGTATTTAATTGTTTTAATTTATTATAACTTCGTTATTTTTAATTACTAATATATTTTAATGTAAGTAAGTAATAAATAAATGGATTATTGTGTTTTCTAATAAATGGTATTTCTTTCATAATCTTAAAAATAATAATTAAAAATAAATTATAATTCCTTATAATTATAATCAGATTTAGGATGTAGATTAAGTTCTTGTAAATTTAGGATCTGGTAAATGCTTTATATTATTGTTAAGTTTATTGTTTGCTCTAATTTCTATAACATAAACATAAAATAATAATAAAAATATAGAAGCTTTTTTTACTTTTAATAAACTGTAATTGTTATATTTATATTTTCTACTTGATTTTTTTTTATATTTGGCTTGCATAGGTCAGGCATGGCTTGCATCTATGCTATTAATATTTGTGCTAAATATGCTAAGGCAATTTCTCAAAATGTTTTCAGGAAGCAGCAAAAACTGCCGCAGGCAACGGGAAGTCTAGAGTCGAAGATGTTGTCCAACATACTGTCGAAGTCGTACGAAAGGTAATTTATTTAACTATACTTACTGATATAATAAAAATCGTCTAAAAACATGATCCCCAGGAATCTAACATTTTGGCAGGATAAAAAGTAATTTCTTTCAAATCCGTCAAGCATCCTCACAGTATGAACATACATACAACCTCACATACTTTCGCATTTAGTATTAGTAAGATAATTTGACCATCAATTATATGATAAGAAAAGATTCGTCTTCTTTTATAGATTCGAGAGTCGTTTAGCGAAATATGGCACAACGAGCTGATAACCGAAAGCAGGCAGAGAATAGCCGCCTGGAGTCGAGATACCGTACAACGAATAAAGGAAGGGGCTCCGCCTCTCTCTCCTGTGCTTCTCTACGAGGAGCTCGTTGCACTCTTCAAAGACAGAGGTCAGTTTTCAGGACCATTAGCTTGTACCTTCTCAAGGTAGAACTTTGCATACTATTATTATGGGCTCCTTCCACTTAATCACAATGGTTAAAACAGTTTTAAATTCCACCCAGCAACTAAACTAAACAGGGCCGCCAAGATAAAATTTCAAAAATTGTGATTATTTTTTTTCATGATTTGCAAAAAATAAATAAATAATTTAGCTTAAAATAAAGTGACATAATATGTTTTTTTACGCTATTTTCTGATAGGATAACCACAATTTGTAGTATATTTTAAATGTCAAATAGCCAATTGTAGTACTGATGTCTCAGTCGGACGATAAAAGTATTTGTCAATGGTCAATGACATTGACGATTTGACCTTCACCGATATATCAAACTAATTCCGCACGAAAAACACAAACGTAGTCCACACATCAACGCAGTCACTGAGACACTGTAGCTCCATATATTTAGAGTTCCGAGGCGGCGGAAACAATTCAACAGGCCTGACAATTGTGGTTTTTTGTAATTACCATTAAAACAATATAAAAATAAATAATAAAAAAAACAATAATTTTTTTTTTAAATGACATTTACTTATTATTCGGTGTAGGAATCACTTGCGCGCATTAAACCGTTTTTGAAACAATTTTCATTATAAGTCAAATTCTTCTTATGTTCTAACTTTTATTGTAGGGTTTCTATTACTTCGATGGAAATTCTAAACAATACAATTTGTTCTTCACATGTTTAAGTATAACATAATTATATTTTTTTAAACCAATTGCGTTGACAGTTTCTTGTAACATATTTTTTTTTAAATGCAAATTTTCAGGATTGGCGTGTGTTTACACCTGTGTATTTAATTTAATAACATACAAGATTATAATAATGTTGCATGGGCGCAGTGTGGCGACGCAGTGTAATAATATTCGTGTGCGGGTGCGTGGTGGGGGGAGGCTGCGGACTTGCGGCCGGTCTGCGCGCCGCGGCTCGAACCCCGACCGGGCCGCATGCGCGCGCGCTCCTCTCGCAGCCGGACCACAGCGTCTTACTGGTGGAGGACGCCGTAGCGCCGGGTATGCTTTTACAGTTTTATGTTTACCGCGTCACTAAGGCAGTAGCTGTCTCAAGTAGGTTAACATCAGACAACTTCAGACTCAATGGGGAAAACTCCCAATTAACTGTGAAGTTTTTATTATAAAAATAAATAAGTGAAATTTTTTATATCTCAAAAAATATGAAAAAGTTAAAACGTGACCAAAATGAGTCATTATTGAAAGACAAATCATTATTGAAAGACAAGTCATTATTGAAATCCAAGTCATTATTGAAAGACAAGTCATTATTGAAATCCAAGTCATTATTGAAATCCAAGTCATTATTGAAAGACAAGTCATTATTGAAATCCAAGTCTTTATTAGGTATTTTGAAATAATTCAAATTGAAGAATATGCTTGCAACACAAAATAAAATCCCAATAATGTAAACGCACACATGTTCATAAAACTGGTTTCACTATGCTGTCCGCAAAATTCTGTCTATTGGTATTGTATTGAAATTATGTTTGGATAAAAATGTAATCTTGAAGACAAGGGGAAGCTATAATTTGTGGGTGTGTGCAGGGGCAGGGCCTGGGGAGGTGCTGGTGCGAGTTCAGGCGTTCAGCGTTTGCCCAGAAGACCGCGGGGTGCTTCGCGGGCGCGGTCACGCTCTGAGGGCGCTCACGGCTCGTAACACTTCGTTGACCGTCGGACGAGGGTTCGCCGGTGAGTGCTTCCTTTAGAGTTAAGGTTGTTAATATGCTAAAAAATTAAGGATTTTTGTCATTATTTTAATTTTAATAAAAAATAACATTTCGATTTGCAATATATATTTGTTCTTACAATAATCGCAAAATCCCGACTATTTCAAATTTTGTTATTTATTTTATTTATTTATTTATTAAGGCAAAAACAGTCACACACAACTTATTTTACAAAAATAAAATAAAAACAATAGGACCTATATTACCATAGATTAATACAAATATTTACAAGCGGTGGTATAAATCGACACAACAAACAAATATTTCAAATTTTGTCCAGACATTTTAATCTTTCCATCTGGCAACCCTACCTAAGAGTGAGAGTGGTTTGCGCAGGCGTGGTGCTGGACGTGGGCGTGGGCGTGTCGGCGCTGGAGATGGGCGACGAGGTGTGGGGCTGCGTGAGCGAGTGGGCCGGTGGCGCCGCCGCGGAGCTGCTCACAGTGAGAAGTTCCCGCGTTAGCCGACGCCCGAGGGCGTTGGGGGCCGACAGCGCCGCCTCGCTGCCGTGGGCCGGCGCGCTGGCGCTGAGCGCGCTGCAGCGGCTGCACTACGCGCAAGGTGGCTGCAAGGGCAAGAGGGTGGCGGTGATGGGCGCGGCGAGCGGCGAGGGCTGCGCTCTGGTGCAGCTGCTGGCGGCGAGCGGCGCGCACGTGACGGCCGCGGCCGCCGGGCACGCCGCTCAAGCGCTGCGCGCGCGCGGAGCAACCGAGTGCGTGACGTCACTGGGCGCGTCTTGGCTGCAGCTGGAGCAGACGGCGGCGCGCGTCGGCCCCTGGGACGCGGTCGTCGCGTGCGGAGCGGCCGGCGCGCCTCCCGCCCGCCCGCACAACACGCAGGCGTTGCTCAAGTCAGTACACCACTATCTATACTAATCATTAATTAAAAAGCTATATGTAGTAATCATCTGTTAAAAGCGATTGGTTTTATTCAGAGCGACGGCGCCGCGCGACGCCATAGTGGATCTGCGGCCGCGATCTTTGATCTCGGACCGTCTGCCGACGCCGTTCGCTTTCATATTCGCCGCCGGCCTCTACTCCTTCCGGATATTCAGGGTGAGTGTACTACTTAGAAGACTACTTAGGACTACTTAGGCACTCCGTATAGCGACTAAGTGTGTGGTGTTGCAGTGGGTGTTGGGGTGCGGTTGGCACACGGACTGGCTCGAGCAGCCGGAGAGGCTCACCGAAGGGCTGAGGGCGTTGGCGCAGCTCGTCGACGAGGGACAGCTCACCCCACTGCTGGACAAGGTATGCCCACACTAACCTCCACTCTGCCCACTGTTTATTTTAATTATACTTACTATATATATAGCCAAAGCTATCCAGCGGTCGCATCAGATCAGAACTCGATTAAAGTGGCCTATGTTTTTTTTATAGAATAAACTTATTGCATATTAAAAAAATATATCTATATGCAACAGCACATATGCTGTTATTTCACCGCCGGTCTTCTGTAAGTGGGTTGGCTACTGCCGCCAGACGGATTGTTATTTAACAGGAATTTGTTAATTTTTTCAGGTGTACTTGCCGCAGGAGTTCGAAAGTGCGCTTGCGCACGCGTGCAGCGACGACGCAGTCGGGACCACAGTCATCCGATTCCCATAGACTGTTCAGGGTAACATAACATGTATATAGAAAAGAAAAGAAAAGGTATCTATCATATCGCAATAAGATTCCGGTCTTATTGGTTCCAAAACACTTTTTGAGATTTATCGTCATTTGCCACTTTTTGAGTTTCCCTAAATGTAATAGAATTATTAACACTGGTAACATTTGAGTTTGAGTCATCGTTTTAAATTAATGGCGAATTTCTGGCAATTAATTTTTATAACAAAAATCGTGCAATATAGGAACAAAAAAAAAAACATAAAACACGGTGGCATTGAATGGAATAAAAATACTCAGCTTTAATAAAAAAAAAATTACCGCGCAAAAAAGGGCATTTTTGATGAAATAAAAATTAAAATGTGAATGTTTTTTTTTTTTGTTTTATCATTATTTTCCGGTTGTTATTTATGCAAAAAAAATATTATTTAAGTACATACTTACTTAAAATTTAATCAATAATTAAATTTAAACACTTTTTGAAAAATAAAATCAATTATTATACAATAAAGGCGTAAAGCAATCTTATGTAAAAATTCGAAATAAATAAATAATAAAAAAATCGTGAAAAAATCTCAAAGTTCATATTTGAATTCTATCCGCGACGGTTTCCGAAACAGTCGACAGGTGGCGCTAATTTTTGACGTTTGCAGTGTTGCCAACTTGTATACTTTTTTCGCCGTTGACGCGGGCTTTTAAAAATTTCGAATTTCTCACTCTTTTCAACGGTGAAGTACTACTACTAGTAGTACCTTGCAACTAGTATCCACTACTAGTATCCTACTAGTACCTTGCAACAGAAATCGGTTCCTATTTTGCTAGACACTTAAATAGAAAATATTTGCAATATAGACTACTTTATCTACAGAACCAATATTCAATCAATATTCAATAGAAATTTAATTTTATTAATATATATAATTTAATATTATATACAAATGAACCAACAGTATTAAATCAAAATAAATTTATTTATCAATTAGTCAAAATTTTATATTTTTTCATCAAAAATTAAATGTCTGATGATTCCAAATTTTTGAAACCACATTAAAATGTCTCGTAGTATTTATTGTCACAAAATTAAAACAAAAATAAAATAATATAAATACATTAACCAAATAAATATTCCAAAATGTTTTAGAGCGACATCTATCGGCGTGAACTGAGAAATTTGTTTAACATTATTTAAATTGTATAATTATACATATTATGTAGTCTGTCTACATTTTCTTTAATTGTGTTGTTTGGCTTTTCATATAAATAAGACAATTAATACTAGAAAAAAAATGCCTATGTAAAATTGATTAAGAATATATCACTGGTATATTCTTATTATATTGTAATTATATAACTATTTATAGATTTTTTTTGCTTATTCTGTCGCACAATTTGTTTATCAATTTGATGATGATAGAAATTATTTTCTATCACTATCATTTAATATGATATCAACCTATTTCTAAATTGTCTAAAATATCATAATTTTAGCACAAACTCATATAAGACTGCCAAAATCAGGTTCTAAACAGATCTGTATATACTAATTGTATATTATGTACAATGTACAAAACTATATTTGTATAATATAATATATAATATTGTAGGTTTGAATGAAATGTTAAGGCCGGTTTACACTGACAATAAAATGAATTAATATAATTTTAACAGGAAACTAATTATAAATTTAAATTATAAAAAAATTGTGTGAATCTGTTCTAAAGGTGAATTCAGATTAAATAACACATCATGTAAATTTTGTTGTAAAACAGTGCAATATAACAATGTTATATAACTTTGTGTTATAACACGTCCACATTATTTATTTTATGTAGCATATAATGCTGTATACACGTTATATAACATTGTTATATTGTAACAACGTGTATCCAATTTACTGCAAATGTTATATAACTTTGTTTTATAACACGTCCACATTATTTATATTATATAACATGTATCCAATTTACTGCAAATGTTGTATAACTTTGTTTTATAACATCATTTGTTATATAGTCTGGACTCACCTTAAAGTTTTAGATAAGTTGTAAATAGATTAAGTTGGGCCGATATGAAATTTTACTAAACATAATGTTGGCGTTGCTTAAATAGACTCTTTGTTAAGTTAAAATGTATTATAGATAGAACAAATGTTGAAAATATATTAATGTTGTTTTGTATAACTTGTTGTTTCATTTTATTGCAGTAAAACCCACATTTTCTTTACTTTTACTTAAATGTTGATTGATAGGCTGACTAAGAATATCCCTTATCCTAAAAAGCTTGCAAAAAAAAAAAAAATCAAAAAAATCCTTATCAAAAAAATTGAGATCACCTAGAATAGAGCTCTTATGGGCACATTGAAATAAAAGATTTAATAAATTTTTAATCACATTTATTATTGAATCAACCGCGACCTAACAATAATAATAATTTTAAGTACATCAATAACAATTAACACCTAACTACATATAAATATATTAATTTCATTGAAGACTCAATTCGTCAGATTTGCCCCTAGTTTAATAGTCTGCATATTTCCTTTTAATTTTTTTTTTTTTCAATATATAAACTTATATAACCTTAATAATACATACTTATATGTATAATTATGTGTTTATATAACCTTGATATATAACCATTTCACTCATATACCTACTTTTGTAAAAAGTAAAACCAAATTAAAGGATTTTTATGTATCTTTTAAAAAAGCAACTCAAAGATTTAAAGTAAATATTATACAATTTGTCGTATATAAAATCAGGCTCTGGCACGAAAATAAATTTCGGATAAATCCGACTCTGGCGACTAGACTAGAGGTTTAATGCCAGTAAGTATATTTCGTCGAAGCTCAAAGGCGAATCTGACGATTTAAATCTCTTCAAAATCCAATAATACTTAATTGTCTTTAGAATCCATTTGTACGTCCATCCACCATAACAATAATTACTCAATTCCAAATCATCTTAAACTTCGTCCCTTCGCTTTATTTAAACCTTTAACATTCGTTAATATCATTTGGATGTCACTAAAAAAATTATTATCAACTAGCGACCCGCTCGCGGCTTCGCGTGTTTTTTCACGCATTTTTCATATAGAAAAATCTTCCCCGTCTATCCCTCTTTACTTATGTAAGAACCGAATCAAAATTGGTCTATCCATTCTCGAGTTTTCGAAGCGTACACAAACCGACTACCATTTTTGTATCTATATAAGTAATAATAAAAAGATTCCATTGCGAGGAAGTGGTGACAATGCAAATTAAACCTTAATACCATTACCAAACCATTCTATTTCACAATCGCCGCAGTATTTATCTGTTCACACCCATCGAAGTACTACAACTATGGATTTCGCTAGACAAATGCCATAGGGACATATAATAAGTACGCCTAAAACGGAATCACGGTGGAGTCAATGGTAAAAGGTAGTAACGACCAACTTCTACTGTTCAATTTCATTTTAAACTCCAATGTGTTGACGTAATGTCACATTTTCTTTAAATGACAGATACTTGGTTGGTTTTAAATGACAGATGACAGAGATGATGCTCTACGCATATGTCACTTTTAAATGTTCCATAAAGTTCGTAGTGTTTTGTATGGCGTGCGAAATCCATAGTTGTTGTACACTGATGGCTTACACCCACCAATCCGTTAATATTAAACCACCAATCCGTTAACATTAAACCACCAATCCGTTAATATTAAACCACCAATCCGTTAATATTAAACCACCAATCCGTTAATATTATGCCACCAATCAGTTAATATTAAACGACCAATCCGTTAATATTAAACCACCAATCCGTTAATATTAAACCACCAATCCGTTAATATTATGCCACCAATCAGTTAATATTAAACGACCAATCCGTTAATATTAAACCACCAATCCGTTAACATTAAACCACCAATCCGTTAATATTAAACCACCAATCCGTTAATATTAAACCACCAATCCGTTAATATTATGCCACCAATCAGTTAATATTAAACGACCAATCCGTTAATATTAAACCACCAATCCGTTAATATTATGCCACCAATAAGTTAATATTAAACCTGGCAATCCGTTAATAATAAACCACCAATCCATTAATATTAAACCACCAATCCGTTAATATTAAACCACCAATCCGTTAATATTAAACGACCAATCCGTTAATATTAAACGACCAATCCGTTAATATTAAACGACTAATCCGTTAATATTAAACGACCAATCCGTTAATATTAAACCATCAATCCGTTAATATTAAACCTGGCAATCCGTTAATATTAAACGACCAATCCGTTAATATTAAACCATCAATCCGTTAATATTAAACCTGGCAATCCGTTAATATTAAACCACCAATCCGTTAATATTAATATCATAAAATTATCAATCTATAATGAGATTTAAACACAAAATATGCGTACTCCGTTAAAGAAATTATATCGAGTCATATTTTTTAATGTTAAGGTCGACAGACAGGCTGACGGTCCACTTGACGGTAAGTGGCTACCGTCGCCTATGACACAAGCAACGCCACAGGTTGTTACAAATGCTCTTTTGACCATATGTATAAGGGATAGGGATAAATGGGCTCTGGCATCCCTCACTCACACACCTAAACTAAAAAGCACACGTGCTTTTATATTATTTCACTGTGGTCTTCTGTGTCTTTCTGAGGTTTGACGCAATAAATGCAAATTATCCACTGTTTTGATATATTTGCTACATTATTAATATTATTGGATTTTTATGTTTAAGATGGACAGACAGGTTTACGGTCCACTTGATGGTAAGTGGCTACCGTCGCCTATGACACAAGTAACGTCATAGGTGCTGCAAATACACTTCTGAGGATTTAGGATAAGGGATAGGGAAATCGATTTGACTCATAAATTTCTTAAAACAGAAAATGTACTCATAAAGTTAAATATACTTATATGATGTATTTGAAAACACATGCTTTTATTGTTTGCTATTATTATTATTTTCCATACTATTTAACTATAATATTTATACAACAAAAATAATAATATCTAATATTTGTTTTATTATTAATAATAATATTTATTATTATTTTTGTTTTAATATTTTTTTTATTGCATCAAATGTAAACGTGTCAAAATGAAGTAGAGAGTTTAAATTTTTCAAAATAAATTTGGCACTAAATTTTAATTTTTCAAAACATATGTTTGCAAAGACATAGCAGACAGACGACAGTTAAGGCAGTGAGTTTTGATAGATAATCTCAGAAATATAACATTTAGCTATTTATTATATATTATTAACATTTGCACAATAAGTTAAGTAACATGGAAAATATAACTTAAAAAGAAAAAACTTCGATATGTGTCTATAATTTTAGTGCGACGCATATCTATTTTATTATTTTATATGTACGATAAATACATCGAAGTAGTAAAACCGTGGGATTCGCGTGACAAACGCCAAAGCGGCACATGAAAAGTACGACCAAAACGGAATCGTGACGGAAAGTTCTACTTTTGATTTTGAACCCTAATGTGTTGACGTAAAGTCGCATTTCCTTTAAATGACTTAGTGTTTGGTGTCGGTTTTAAATGACAGATGACAATTGACAGAGTTGATGCTCTACGCATATTATTATGTCACTTTTAAATGTTCCATAAAGTTCTTAGTCAAAGATAATTGACTAATTAATATATGCAGGCGAAGTCGCGGACAGCAGCTAGTAATATTATAAGATAAAGATTATACAAAGATAATTGATTGGTCAGATAGAGCGCTATACAAAAGCGATAGCTCCGTGAATGCGGCGACTTTTTATTGTAGTTTGTGTAAAACATCGTCACTTTTTTTTTTCACTTTTTACACAGTTTTATTATATTTTTACACAGTTTCACTGCGCAAACTGGCATTTTATTATGCTCAAAATTTAATAAAACATTCGGCACGTACACATCACAGACTGTGTGCAGTGTGACTGGCTCGGGTACGCCGAAATCGGCGTAGTATTTTTTGCCGCATTTTACAAGTACAACGGCGGTATCTAGTCGAGCGCAGCGAGACCAATCATTCATCTAAGGTTCGTAGTGTTTTTTGTATGGCGTGCGAAATCCATGGTTTTAGTACATCGATGGACAAACAAACATTCAGTTAAATGTCACCGAGATTCATTTGTAAATATATTTTATATATTTAAGTATTGGTTAATACGAGTTGAAATGCTCTATGATAATAACGTGAACTATCAAAACATCCAATAAGCAATAGGTCAAGTTTCATCAGAGTCTAAGTTGTCTAAAAGGCTAAGTTTCATAGGGAAACTTTTTTTATAGATTTATAAGTTATATATAGATAACTTGATTTGCTATAAACGTCTAGAATAATGTCTATTACTTGTTAATTTTTAGACCAGTCTTAAATTGTAATAAATATATTATTTATTAATAATATATTATTTTATTATTATTATTTATTATTATTATTTATTATTATTATTAAATAATAATAATACTTTATATTAGTTATATATCAAATATTTATCAAGTAATTTCAAAGATTTTACCTACATTTATTTATTTATCTTAATAAGTCTGTTAAAGTTTTTTTTTATAATTTGAGTTTCAAAAACAGAATAATTTTTTTGAAAATAATTTTTTTGCCTTTTTTTTATAGGAGCTAAAACAAATTCCTTTTTATTATTTTTTCTGATTTTTTTTATTGCGACCCTATGAGAAAAGTTTTGCGACCCCTCACAAGAGGCCTTGAGAACCGCTGGATTTTACCTGTTGCTATATTAGACGTTTATTAAATATTTTTTGAATCTTTTTCAGGTTTCGATTCGATTCTCGGTCGAGCCCGTTCGCGATCATTTTCATTCGACACTAATCTACAAAAAACTGGCCAAAAAGCGCAGCGAAAATTCAATTTTCTTTTGTAAATTTTAACTAGATATATTCGATATTTAAATTTTATTATTATTATATTATTTTAAATATTCACGCGTGTGTGAGCATAGAACGCTAATTGGAATGTATCTCTTTATTTATTGCTTTCATTAATAATATATAAGTATAATTTTTCAATACTACCCTACGCGAACATTTTTGTCTTACGTAGTAGGCACACATACATACATACGTAAAATTGACTTTTTTTGTTATCATGAATTTTATCTTTAGAAAATCGCTTAAAATAATGGAAGCAAAACGTGCCACTTAATTAAAAAAATATAAGTAATATATAATATAATATTATAGAATTGCTTTTTTTTTATTTGTCCCGACGCGTTTGAGCAGTTGACTGAATCGCTTCTTAACATCTGAAAAAAATAATAAAAAAAAAATATTATTTTAACAATAATTGTAGAATCTCAATTTGAATAATTATTATGGACGAGATATCTCGCAACCATGGCGGTGGGCACTATGCGTTTCGCATTCATCTGGGCAGTCTAGCTGGCGACAGTAACCACTACCCTTACAGAAGACCACTGTAAAATAAGGGATATACTTTGTCAACCATTCGAGGACATAGTCTTCAGCCAAGTGAGTCCGATTCGGAGTCACCGACGCGAGCGTGACGGTTCGTGTACGTCCACTTGAGGGAGTGTGAATGACCAACCTCGCTCGCTTCAGTAGAGGAAGAGCTCCGGGAAGTACTTGTTGTAGACGGGCACGTGGTTCTGGTGCGTGCGCGGAGCGGAGGGCGAGGAGCAGGCGGGCGAGGTGGTCGGCAGCAGGGGCTCCTCGCCTATGCTCGCGAAGATCTCGTCGAGGCGCTCGCTCGGCTCGTACTTGGGCTGCGTCAGGTGCAGCAGGTGGTCGAACGGCGCAGTCCGGAACGCGCTGTTGAGCGTCGCGCGCTTCCGCTCGGCGTCGCGCTTCTCGGCGTCAGAGGGCGCCGCCGCCGCGCGTCTCAGCGCCTCCAGGCTGACGCTCTCGGCCTGCAGGGGGTGCTGTAGGACAGAAACGCATACTCAATCTAGAGTCACTCATAAATTGAGTGTAAAAGCACCCAAAACTTCAATTCATTCCAGCGTCATCTCTCGCGATAGCCTAAGGAACTACACTAATAGACATTAAAGTCCGTCACGCACAGTCGGAATTCCGTTTCGTAATATCGATTCGGAATTCCGAACGCAGTAAATCCATACAAATTTATGGATCTAAAACATATGTACATACAGTTGATTTTAGTTCAAAATTTTTTCTGATTCGAAATTCCGACTGTAAATGTCAATGTAAAGTCCAATGAACTTACATTTGACTTTACATTGACATTTTCTTTTGTTAAATGGAAGTTTTGGGTATTTTGGTGTTTTACAACTAAGACGTACAAAGTTTTACGGTAATTGCGAAACTATAAATACTCTACGAGTACACTATTTCTAGGAATAAAATCGATAATTGTACCACATCGGACTTAGCTCTTCTGATGTCGAGAGTGCTAACACTATGCGTCTTCTGATGGCCCCAATACCAAAACTCATTGTCGTTGCGCTGTTTTTACACCAACAACATTAATTAACTCACATATTTTTACTAATAAGAAAGTTTTTAAACGCGTACGGACGTTTGTTACTCGATTAAGGGGTAGATCCATACTAATATCACTACATAGTATAAAACAAAGTCGCTTTTTCTGTCCCTATGTCCCTTTGTATGCTTAGATCTTTAAAACTACGCAACGGATTTTAATGCGGTTTTCACTAATGGGTAGAGTGGTTCTCGAGGAAGGTTTAAGTACATAATTTACTAAGTTACGCGGGCGAAGTCGCGGGCAGCAGCTAGTTATAAATAAATGTATAAGTAACTGTCTGTCTGTTACCTTTTGAAGCTTAGACTTAGACTTACTCTTTTATGAATTTTATATCTCATTATTATGATATTATAGTAATGAGGGTGCGACGCGTTTCTATGAGATCATATTTCTATTTTAGTTTTTAAATGCATCAATAGATGGCGGGGCATTGTAATTAAACAACATTTAAAATATAATTATAAAAATATAAATTAACAATTAGTTAAGTGCTAGTCGACATTTAAACTCGTGAATCTCTTAATATTCAAAATTCAAAGTCTTTATTTCATAGTTTCAACTTTTAGTCACTTTCTATTATTAGGTCTATAATACATAATAAGGTCTATAAGGTTATTTTTATTTATATTAACTATTTTTGTGTTTAACGATCTATAGATACTTTTAATATACATAGATAAATAACTTAAAATATTATATAAATGTTCGGTTACGTAATGGCCGAAGGAGAGCGAGGAGGGGCGGTAGTTGCGGTTATATTTTTCGACAAACATCCGATACTCTTCGTCCAGCGCGTCGTATTGAGTTTGCTATGGAAACACAATTACTGTACATATCTAATAGCAGCCTTCTAATTTACCTAGTTATAACAAGAGGCACTTTTGAGACTGATCCGGTCATAAAAAGGCACTTGAGACTGATTTAGTCATAACAAGAGGCACTTTTGAGAGTGATCCGGTCATAAAAAGGCACTTGAGACTGATTTACTCATACCAAGAGGCACTTTTGAGACTGCTTTAGAATAAGTTTAACATTACAATTTAGTGGTAGAGATAATCACCCTCTGCAGCGCGGGAGAGCTGTGCGCCGAGTCGAGTTGCGAGTCGTGCGGCGCGACGTCGGCGAGGCTGTCGCGGCCGACGTTGGCACCGGCCTCGAGCCAGCTGTGGCGGTGGCGCGCGTCGGGCGCTGCGCCGGGCGCGTATGGCGACGCGGCGGTGAGGCGCGCCGTGTCCACGCCCAGCACCGCCGCGCGCTCGCCGACCGCCATCGCGTCCACCAGCAGGTGCGGCGTCTTGCTGGCGCTCGTCGCCCCGCCGTACTCCTCTAGCAGCGGCGGCGTCAGATGAGCGCCCTCCGACAGCCGCGCCTCCGCTATCTGAGTTAGCATAGATACGACAATCAAATATCAATCAAAAACGAGAGAGAGCGACGTCTGTCGCCAATATGATTACGGTTGGAGCGAATTTGTAGGCATCAAGGAGTTTAATTCACCTGCTCCAAATAGTCGGCCAACTGCGGCAGCGGAAGCACATGTGCTACCAGCATCGCCAGCGAAAGGGCGATGGCGTGGAGATGGAACTGCTGCGACAGCGACAGGACGGGATTCGTCAGTGCCGACTGCTGAATACTGGAATGTATATTTGTGAACGATTATAATTATTATTTCATACACAATTACCGATAGACTTTTCTTTATGTTAAGGTCAACAGACAGGCTGACGGTCCACTTGATGATAGGTGCTGCAAATGTGCTCCCCAAAACCAATAAATGATTTATAGAATAGTCAAAGCATCAATAAAATAAATAAATAAATAAAAAGACTCACGCGAGAATTAATTGCAGCAGATCGCACAGAGTCTCCTCTGAAGCTAGTTCGACGCACATGAGCGCTATGGTCGTGTATATTGCCTCTATGTTCTCCAACGTGTTGGATTCCAGCTGCAAACCTGAACCACAACATTCACCATTAAATTAAATTTTGACACTTCCTTCATGTTATATATTATATGAATTTGAGGAGTTTGTTTACCTTCGTAGAGCGAGCTGAAGATGGCGTATCCGTGCTTGCTGATGAATATGAGGTCCGGACGGGACGCCTTCTCCACGACGAGGCCCAACTCGGCGTAGTGCAGCGTCGGAGTCTCCAGGCGAGGCGCGTTGTGCCTTCTGTCCAGCAGCGTGTGCAGGATCCTCTGCAGCAGCACACGTGCTGCCGGCTCGCTGGAGCTCGACAGCCGCAGCAACGCTTCCAGGAAAGCCGCCGGGAACGCTTTGCTCAGTTCCACCGTGCGGTACGTGGCTCCGACCTTCAGCAGCGACTTGAGGAGTATCGTTTGCAGCATGGCGTCTGGCTTGGTGCTCTTGGCGTGCCTCGGGCCGTGGGGCACTTTGCTCACTATGAACATCATTATGTCGATCTTCTGGAAGTCGGGCAGGTGGTCGGCGAATTCGCCCAACGCGTTTATCAACGCCTCCTGGTACAGTTTCTCGTCGCTCTCCTTCTGCGCGGCAAAGTACAGTTCACATAATTATTATGAAAAAATAATCCTGCTCGCATTGAGAAAAAATTATACAGCTCACATCAAGAAAATAGTCCAGATCACATTAAGAAAAAATATCCAGCTCGCATAAAGAAAATAGTGCAGAAAACATTAAGAAAAAATAAATCACACTAGGGACAATTGTCCAGCTCACACCATAAAAAATCCAGCTCGCATGAAGAAAATAGGCCAGCTCACATCAAGGAAAAATTCTCCAGGTCACACCAAGAAAAAATTATCCAGCTCGCATCAAGAAAATAGGCCAGCTCACATCAAGGAAAAATTATCCAGCTCGCATTAAAAAAATGGTCCAGATCACACCAAGAAAAAATTATCCAAATCACACCGAGAAAATATTATTCAGCTCACACCAAGAAATATTCACTAGCCGTCGCGCACGACTTCTTTTGCTTAACTATATAAAATATAGCCTATGTTACTCGCTGATAAAGAATTTTTTAAATAGATTACTTGACACTATGTACTTTTTGAAATATAAAAGAGAAAAATATTGACATGAATATGTCTTTTCTCTGGGGTCTATTCGAAAGAATGTGTGTCACGAAAATCGTTACCATGACGTAAATGAATTAATTCGAAAGAATGTGTGTCACGAAAATCGTTACCATGACGTAAATGAATTAATTATAATTTGTTCGTTTGTTTATATATATATTTTATCCCTGTTGACCATAGAAGGATTAAGGATAAGGGGAAAGAATAAGGATAAGGATAAGGATAGGGATGGGGATAGGGATAGGGATAGGGATAGGGATAGGGATAGGGATAGGGATAGGGATAGGGATAGGGATAGGGACCATTTAAATCTTTCTTTTCATTTATGATATGAGACATATTCATGTCTACTGTGCCATCGAGAAGCCATGGCACTTTTTTTGTTTTTTTTGCATTTTTGTTTGTAATGAATTTACTCAAAAACTACTGGACCTATTTCGAAAATTCTTTCAACTATTAAAAGATGGTTCATTTACGAGTAACATAGGCTATACTCTGTACAGTTACGCGGACCAAGTCGCATGCAAACGCCTAGTATTTGAACGTACCTCTGCACCGCTGACCTCCGAGTCGCGGGCGACCGATTGCTTGAGGTTGGTGAGGAGGTTGTTGATGATCTCGAGCACTGAGGGGCCGACGCTGTCGCCGGCGGCGATGGCGACGATGTTGCTGAGCACTGTCGCCCGCGCCGCCCTGACGCGGGTTCGAGCCCTGGCGTCGCCGCCGGCGCCTCCGCCCGCGTCCAGGTGCTGCATCAGCGCCTCCACAACGCTGTACGAGTACTGAGCCTATGGACAACATTCACAAATGACAATTAAAAAAAAACCTGTGTTCCACAAGACCTTTGCACTAATATAGCTGCTGTCAAAATATATGACAGCTGTTGTTCGCGCACTGACCTGTAATATGTATATACCACTGGACAGGCAGCTGTCAAATTATTTTTGTGTCTATTTGAAAAACGCCATTTTGGCGGTGTAGACTATAGAACGAATTTTGGAACCAAAATTAGTGATTAATACTATATAATATATTCATGGATTATACATATCTATGGAATAAAAATACGCAAACGTCAAAATTAGTTCTCGGGAAATTCGAGGGCGGCGTTTCAAAATGGCACAAAAAAATTTGCTGTCAAAATACAAATGTATGGGACAGACTGGACAGTGTCCAGTGGTATATATTACAGGTCAGTGTCCAGTAATATAATAATAGGTGTTAAGGTGATAGGTGATCTAAAATTAAGAAATTTAATAGCAATAATTTTGAACGCAGACAAAGTCGCGGACATTAGCTATCATAGTTACCAATAAAAACTTACCTGTATTGAGAACATGATGACTTTGAAAGTGTGCACAGCAAAGTGATAGGGCAGCCACAGCTCGTGCCTATCGAAGTGGGTCAACACGGGCCTGAGGACACTGCGTATGTGTCCGAACGAGGCTCGTCCGACCAACTCTCTCAGGCACGCCTCGGCCAATCTGGGCGGAGACTCCTCGCAAGCCCCGTCCCCGCCTTCGGTTTCGTCCACGCCTTCGGCCGTCGAATACTTCTCCGCCGATTGCATGTTGTACAGCAGCGAGGGGACGATCTTGTCCATGTGCTGCGACTCCCATATGTTCTCGACTAGGTCGTCCGAAACCGTTTTCCTGATGACGCCCTGCAAGCCCTGGATTCCGGCGAGCCGGATCCGGTCCCGGAGCGTGCGGTCCGCGTGGTTGCTGTGACACATTGCGGAGAATTTCGACACGAAGAAGTCGTAGCGTCTGTGGTACGACGGCGTGTCTTCCTCGATGTTCGCGAAACGGACAAACTGTGAAAAGTATGTCGTACAACTTGGGTTAACTTATGTTAGGAAAGGATAGATGGCGCTACTGGGGGGTAGGGTCGAAATTAAAGTGAAAAAAATTCTTTAGGCGGACTTTGAGCCTTATAGTCAAAGTAACATTTTTAAAAAGAATACGAAGTTAGAGAGAATAAAATGTATTGAGATGTATCACGTGACATTAAAGGGGAAAAATAAGAGTCTTGTATAAAAAGCGTAGGTCTTGTTGAGGAACGAAACGATAGCGCGTCCTTCTGTATATTCGAAAAAATTAACTATGCGAAAATTTCCAAAATCTGAAATCTGCCACTACTTGCCAAATCTAAACATTGTTCAAAGGGTGTTAAAGCAAGCACCTTCACCACTCTACGAAAGGTATTTCAAACTATAAAGAAGTCAACTGAAGAACACAAACTTACGCTCTGTGTTGCTAAGATTTGAAGCTGTGGGTCCGTAGACTCCAACAGTTTCTGAACCATCCTGAGGAAGCTCTCCACGAACAGATTTAGAGTCTGCGAGTGACACGCCAGCAGCAGTTGGTCCATCGCCTCCATGGCTATTATCACGAATCTGAAATAGTTTGCGATATTTTTAACTAGTAACTTATTCGCACCCGAATAAGTAGAGAAATATTACTTCGAATATAATAATTCGATACACGGGGCATAATGTGTATCACTTGTGTATTACTCGAAAACTAGCCGACAGATTGACTTGAAATTTATACACAATATGCAATCCGCTTCAAGGATAGGTCATAATAATATAATAATAATAATGCATTTATTAGCTCCACACAATCACAAACCACAGAAAACAGACAATACTAGCTTAATTGTTACACAGACAATGGTCGTAACTGTATGAGAGCCTGGTGCCCGTGGTAGGTATTGAAAATACCTGTGTTACAGGTCACCAGGTCTCACTCCGCAGATTGCACAAAGCATGAGTAAGAAAGAATCACAAAAGCAAGAAAGACTAATTAAAAATAAATACAATTAAATACAATTTAAATACTTAATACAAAAGACTAATAGAACTAACTTAAATACAAAAATCAAATACTAAAAGACATTAAAAAGTGGACGAATAATTTTTTCTGTTTCCACATAGTCCAGGCTCTTAAGATATTTTGTGAGTACCGCCTTACATTTGGGAAGAGGAAGAGGATGTAATGTTATGACAGAATTTATCTTATTATAGAGGTATCCGCCAAGAAAGCAGTAAAACCTATAAGACATTCTTAGGTTAAACTGTTTGGAGGGGCAAATAAGCCGCTTTCTACGCCTATCCCTCTCCAGAACCGGACTGTACGGTAGTTGGGAATGTTGCTTGAGGACAGTATGTAGTATGAAAGACTGCCTGACAGTTAGTACTTCCCAATCTTTGTACAAACTAGCCGTTGGAAAGAGAAAAGGCAGACCAGCTCCGACTTTTAAGATAGCACGCTGAGCTCTCTCCAATTCTATCAGGTGAGTTTTAGCAGCACCACCCCATGTACCAATACATATATCTACTTTACGCGTAATAATATAATCTCGATGGCGCTGTGAAAAATCGCTTTTTTTCACAGCGCCATCTGCCAAAAGCGAGGAGAACTATAAGTGGATGTTAGTCGTTGTTATGGCAACCGAGTTAATATAAGACTGAGCCACAGCGAAACGTGGTCGTGTTCAGTTAGCAATATATTATAAGAGAAGAGAAGATTTGTATGTTTGTCATGAATAAACACAAAAACTAGTGGACCGATTATCAGCAAGTAACATAGGCTATATAATAAATAAATAAATTTCGTCCTTAAAAATAGTGTTAATTCATGAAGTGTTAATTCATTGAATAAATTTTATTGCTTATATATTTTTGTCCGGCGCAGATTTTATTTAAGAAAAAAGGGGTGCGGAGAAAGTCGCGGGCAAAAGCTAGTTAGTTACGATTATATTTGTAATTGATTTGAGAGAAATCGTCGGTCGTTCGTTTTGTAACATGACCTTGCAATAGTGTTGCAAAGACTTGAGATGTCTTTCAAAGACTCGGACGACTTAATCCAATAAATAGTAGATCATCTGATAATCGATAAGCTTAGGTATCCCAATCGCGGTACATATTTTATCGCATTATCTAATTTCCGCATATTGTAACGACAGCGTAACAAAGTATGTAACGAATCTACATTTGTATTTTCTTTTCTTAAATAAATAAAAGTATGTATAGGTATAGGTAAATAAGCTTGGTTTATAATCTTATATAGTTTTTGTTTACAAAATTATATATTTTTGTTTATAAAACATGCGAACGAAGTCGCCGGGCATCGATTAGTATTGCATAAATAATAATAATAATATATAGTAAATAATTAGTATATTGCTGTGGACTCTCAGGGTTAATTAAGTAAGACCATTAAGTTTTATAATTATTATTACGAGTGCAATAAAGACTACAATTTACTTGCACAAATAAAAATATTTTTGAGTTATGATATTGAAATCAGACGTTTTGACGACACGTTTGGTCTAGTGGCTGGTAACCCTAGCTGTTAACGAAACGGTCGCGGGTTCGAATCCCGCTACGGGCAAATGTTTATGTGTTAACATTTTACCTTTGTACCTGAGTCATGGATGTTTTGTAATTATAATATCTATGTTTTCACAACAAAAAAATTAATCTATGTAGTATATCAACTGTCTGGCATCCACAATACAAGCATTTGTTGTTTAGTGTGGAACTAGATGCTGTTTGGAATATGTGGAGATATTTATTTTATTTTTAACGCATACGGAATCGCGGGCACCTATTTATTGTAGAAATATTTACTAGTGTATATTCTGTTACGCTCCGACAAATATATTTAATCAAGCGTGAAAAAGTTAATAACTTAATATTAAATGCACGGAATCGATTGCTAATATTATCTAGTGGGTGCACAATTGATGTTACAAGACTGTGTTCCGTAATAGTACTCATTTTTGTGTATTGTTTTATCATCGCGTTTGTCTACCCTAAATATTATTATTATTTCACAAATGAGTACCACACAATCTACTAAATGTAAGTGCAGTGCATGCAATAAAAATGTCCAAAAAAACAACTCTATAGCCTGTTCCACGACTTCGTGTTCACGGCACTTCCACTACTTATGCGTCGGCCTTAGTGCTGAAACACCCCAGAACAACAAAGGCTGGAAGTGCATCTACTGCTATAACAAGGAGCCACGCGGAGACAACACTAATACACCTGTGCGTTCCCCGAGAGTGCCCGAAGACCTGGAACAGTGTGACGACATAAACAAAAAAACCGATCGACACGGTCTTGAGACCAGTACCCAGGACTACATACTGGAGTTCGTCCGTGACAACATACTGCAGTTGGTTCATGGTGAGCTGTCCAAAATTGTACAGAATGTTATGAAAGATGAGCTTCACATTATCAACAAATCTCTCTTAGAACTCGAGAAATCAGCTCAGCTGGCGAGAACCCAGTATGACCAAATAAATAAATTCTTGATTGATCAGAGGGAAGAACTGAAGATTCTTAAACAGGACAACATTAAACTGCGCGATAGTATTAAAGACCTGGAGAAGCGCGTGAACCAGCTGGACAACGATAACGCCAGAAACGAGCAGTGGGCTCGTTTACAGAACCTCGAACTGGTCGGCATTCCTGAAAAAGATAACGAGTCTTTGCTTGAGGTTGTGACCGGCCTCGCTGTAAAAATTGGTGTAAATCTTCAACCTCAGGAGCTGGAGTTCGTTCACAGAGTACAGTCCAAACGTCGCCGGGATAGTGGACAGCCACGCGTAATCATCGCAAAGTTCAAAGAGCGCACCACCAGGGACAGTCTTCTATCTGCTGCGCGTCGCCGCCACACTATCACCACCAAAGAATTGGGACTGAGCAACGAACCGAAGCGTGTATACGTGAACGAACACCTCACCATTAGAAACAAGCAGTTGTTAAGGTTGTGCCGAGACCGTGCAAAGGACAGGAATTATAAATACATCTGGACCAGAAACTGCAGGATCTATGTTAGAAGGGACGAGGGATCACCTTATATACCCATCACCGCGGAGGAAGATCTGGAGAGAATTGTATAGCTTCCTGTTGCTACCCAAATTGATCTTTCTACACTTTCTTTTTTCTGAACTTGTTGCAAGTGGTATTCTGTTAGCTGTGTTAATTTTCAATCACTCATATTAATTGTTTGTTTGCTTGTTTTTCTTTATTTTTTTGTATACCTACATATATTTTTTTTTTCCTTACTTCTTTTATGATTTGCATTCTTGGTAACTGAGGAGGTGACTTTGAATAGTAAATTTTGTGTTACTACCTCTGTTAATGTTAAGTATTTATAGTCCTCCTAACTGGTATATTGTGCATCGTAATATTACTAGTATATCCGTTATTCTAAACATTAATTTCCTCATCTACAATCACTCACTCCTACTACCTACACTCCTATTATTTGGCAATCCTTATTAATTTGGCTAATAAATAATTAATCCTCGACCTTCCTATATTTTTATATCTCACCCACTCACTCACTCACTTTCTCTCACATACTACACACACACACACACACTAATTACCTAATTTATTTTTTTCCTTTTTTTTTTAATTTTTTATTTAAGAAAAACAATTATACTACATAAAAAGATAAAACACACATATATATATCTATTAAACATTATTATTATTATTGTAATAAAAAGGTAACAGTGTCATCACTGTTACCTAATACAGTGTAATCTTCCACGAATTAGTAAACTAATATTAAACAGATAAAACCTTATACATATTTATTTATATATAAGGTACACCAAATTACAAAAAGAAGATACAAACAATACCAAATAACTACAAGGTATCAATATTTATTTTTATACTTTTTGTGAGCTGGTTGAATTTAGATCAACACGTTTAAATAAATAATTTATACCTACTTGTGCATAATAATGCGACGTAAAGGTGCACGTTAACTAGCGTTTGGTCTTGCAGTGCTCCGGCTTAAATAGTTTGTTATTATTACCTATTAACATTGTCATTCCTGCTCACTGCTGCTCGCTTCGTTAGTTTGCCATGTGAAATGTCGCAATCTGTGATAATAATTGTAATTTATTTGTTTTCCAGACAATTAGTCCATAGTAATTGCATAATTGGTTAACATAATTAAACAAACTAAACTAAACTTAACTATTACACATTTATATTATATTATGTTACAGTAATGTTATATTATATTATGTTACATTATACTGTATTGTAATGCATTTATATTTATAAACACACGTATATAAATATACATTAGACTAATGGAAAGGTTGCGTGTACTATATCAAAACGTAAGGGGCCTTCGTACTAAGACAACTGACTTTTACAGCAGTGTTGTATCTTCAGATTATGATATAATACTTATTACCGAATCTTGGCTGTGCGAGGGGATACTTGATTCTGAATTAACGAACAGTAAGTACAATGTGTTCAGGCGGGATCGTGGCTCGCGTAGCGCTGGTGGCGGTCTTTTGCTGCTGTGTAGCGAACGTCTGGCCGCTCGTGCACGACCCGAATGGCAGCGTGACGACCTTGACGTGGAATGTCTGTGGCTCACAATCGATGGACGTTCTCTAGGCACTCGCTGCGAGCTTCATATTGGATTGGCTTATGTGCCGCCTGATAAAAGGTTGGCACAGCGCCTTGACAGGCTTGGCTCGTGGGTCTCTGATGTGGTCGGTTCGAGCGAGGGTGACGACTTTCTGATTGCCGGAGATTTCAACCTGAGTTGTTTGGACTGGCGTGCGGATGAACCAATTTTTCTAAAAAAGGGCAGTCTTGACGTACAGTGCTCGGCTTTCGATCTTGTTAACGCGTTCAATCTTCTGGGTTTTACTCAGCATAATAGGCTTGCTAACGTGGCTGGGAACACATTAGACCTAATTTTTTCCACTTTTGCCTTAAGTGTCACAGCTTGTCTTGATCCCTTGGTTAAGGAGGATCCTGCTCACACAACTTTAAATATTGATGCTACGGATATTTTCGCCGTACCCCTCGCGAGGCCGCCGCGGCTTAAATACCTCTTCCGGAAAGCAAATTACACAGAAATTAATAAAACACTTGGAGCCGTCGATTGGGATCGTACTCTGGACACGAAAACGCTGGACGACGCGGTGGACGCTTTTTATGGCGTCCTGTACGCAGTTATAGACAAATACGTTCCACAAATAACGGTTAATCATTCCACACGTTTTCCCTTGTGGTACAGTCGCGCTCTGATTGCCGTCATCAAGGAGAAGAAAAAGGTCCATACTTTATGGAAAAAATACAAGAACCCCATGGACTACGACACCTTTGCACTCCTCAGATCTCGTCAAAAGCTGTTACAGAAGCGTTGTCGGGCTGCTTTTTTGTCTAGATCTCAGGAACTTATAAAGAAGAATCCAAAATATTTGTGGTCCTACATTGCTGCTAAACGTAAATGTCGTGCCGGGTATCCGAGTACTATGTTTGCCGAAACGCTCAAGCTTCAGAGTGAAGGGGAGATATGCGACGCGTTTAACAACTATTTCCACAACATGTTCTCAAAACCCGCTAAAAGCTACCCATCCGTGAGGTTGAAAAACAATTATGCTGATGGCATGCACACCCTTTCATTCAGTACGGGCGGGGTACTTGCGTCGCTCAGGAAGTTGGACGTTGACAAAGGAGCAGGTTGTGACAGAGTTCCTCCCTTGTTCATATCTCACTGCGCTAAACTACTGGCCGTGCCCTTAACATCAATCTTTAACCGATCCCTGCTGGAAGGTGTTTTTCCTAAGGCTTGGAAGGATGCCTTGGTTGTGCCCATTCATAAGAAAGGTGACAAAACTCAAATTAAAAATTACAGACCAATATCGCTTTTGTCTACTTTCAGTAAGGTTCTGGAGCGTTCTGTTTATGGCTACATTTATCAGATCATTATGCAAGGCGTGCCTCTGGAGCAACACGGATTCGTTAGGGGGAGATCCACCACAACCAATCTCGCTGAGTTCGTTGGTGATGTTCTTCGTGGCATGGCTGAGAGCGGACAAGTGGACGTGATTTATACCGACTTTGAAAAGGCATTTGATCGAGTGGACCATGTTATCTTGCTTCGTAAGCTGAACGAACTAGGCATCCACGGTGACTTGCTAAGATGGGTTGAGTCCTACCTGACTAATCGAAGGCAGGCGGTGGTGCTTGGTGGTCATAGGTCCGACTTCATAGGCGTGCCCTCGGGAGTGCCTCAGGGATCTTTGCTGGGACCCCTCCTGTATATAGCCTTTATTTACGACATAAAGAGCTGCTTCATGCACTCTAAGTTTCTCTTATATGCAGACGATAAAAAGATTTATCGCAACATTGATAATCTCGGAGACGCTCTTGGGTTGCAGGAGGACCTCGACAGACTTCAGGAGTACTACATTGCTAACAGAATTAATGTCAACGTATCAAAGTGTACGCATATCACCTTCACAAGGAAGCATAAGCCCCATGATCACACATATAAAATAGGCAACACATGCATTCCTAGAGATAGCGTGGTAAGGGACCTTGGCATAACACTGGATGCAAAACTCACTTTTAATTTTCACCTAGATAACATTATGAGCAGAGCTTTTAGAAATCTGGGCTTCGTGTTCCGAGTCAGTAAAGATCTGACTGACTTGTCTTGCGTGAGGTTATTATACAATGCCTATGTGCGTAGTGTCCTTGAATATGGTAGTCCGATTTGGAACCCGCAGTATGTCACGAAAAGTAATCAAATAGAGCGTATACAAAGAAGGTTCGTGAGATGGCTCAACCTCCGCTCGCACCACACTTCCCTAAGCTACGCCGACTCTTGCAAGCGTCACGACTTGATGACTTTGGAGGACAGACGCACAGTCTCTGATATGTCGCTCCTCCACGACATCTGTTCTGGGGCGCTCAACTGTCCGGCACTCCTATCTCAAATGTTGCGGCTTCGGGCCGGGACCAAGCGTGGTAGAAGGAGAAAACTGTTCCACGTTCCGCTATCACGAACAAATTACGACCTTGGCTCTGTATACCATAGATTGCCCTCAACTTATAACGATAAGTTCACGCACCTAGATATTTTCCACCTCCCCAAAACATCTTTCAAGCGCAGCGTCGCGAATACACTTAAAGATAATTAAATGGAACCACACACAAACACACACACACACACACACACACACACACGCACGCACGCACGCACGCATCCCTTCCCCGTTGTTTAGAATTATTAATTAGGTTAGGCTTAGGTAATATAACTGTAATTTTCTCTTTTTTTTTTTTACGTCTTACACAGTAGAGCCCTGTAACTGGCAATGAAGCAGTAATATGATATCTATTGTATATTATTTTGTTTTGCTGTAGGGTTGTTGTTCAGAATAAAAATAAAAAATAAAAATAAAAATAAAAATAGTGTAGAATAGGATTTCTGAAAGACATGTTTTTTTTTTAACTTTGTCCATAGGCATTGGTTCATTCCATTGGTTGTTTAGTGTGGAACTAGATGGTGCTGTTTGGAATATGTGGAGATATTTATTTTATTTTTAACGCATACGGAATCGCGGGCAGGTACCTATTTATTGTAGAAATATTTACTAGTGTAGAATAGGATTTCTGAAACACATGTTTTTTTTTTAACTTTGTCCATAGGCATTGGTACAGTCCATTGGTTGTTTAGTGTGGAACTATAGATGGTCCTGTGTGGAATGTGTGAAGATACGTGAGGTGTGAATACTGACCCATGCCTCCTCCTGTATATATCCCTGGACGCTTTCTGGAAGAGGTACTCGCCGATCCTGTCCAGTTTCTCGGGACTGGAGAGCGAGTAGAAGGTGAGTTTCTCCATGTTGGACTTGACGAGGCCATCCTGTGGCGACGCCGGGAATATGTTGTCGACAAGTCGCTTGTAACGCGGCCGCAGAGCCGAACAGCAACCGCAGCAACCTGGAAACGCCAAATAAAAAAAAAGTTTAAAATCTATAGAAACTATTAGCTTGCCGGGCAAAAGTTGTTTTTCCAAAAAAAAAAAAAAAAAATGGGGTCAAAATAAAGTAACATTTTGAATCAACTCACAGGTCATATACACAGTCCGACTGATGAAGAAGCAAGTGCGATGAACCACTTTCCTTAATGGCAACATATTGCTAAGTAGGTACTGGTAACACTGATTCACTAATGATTTTTATTTAATTTGGTGGTTTTTTATTTAATTTTATGATTAAATTTCCATCGTCGTATAACCTTTAGTTTCTGCATACCAGTTAAAAAAGTTAAATCATTAAAAAAATCAATATTTTTATCGCAGACAAAGCCGCGTGTAAAAGAAAGTTTTAGATTAGGTACTTCATTACTTAATGAAACTTAAATAAGTCATTAAGTTCGAAAAAAAATATCATTGCTTTTATGTTATAGCCGTAATGACCATACAAATCACAATAAGTATGTACCTAAAGAATAAAGTGACATAGGTATGTAAACAAAATTAAACTCTAGCACCATAACACTTAGGTTGAAAATTGACTTTCGTTTATTGAAATTAAAATTACCCTGTGGTTCAAGTTCAAGTTTCGAGTTAATGTAAAGTTAACAGTCAAGCAAGTTTTACACAAAAGTAAATTCACTGAAAACCAAATCATCACTTTTATAATAATTTAGTAGAGAAATTAAGACTACTTTATTTTAGATTATAATTTAAAAAAGTATGTAAGTAATAGTAATATAAAACAGTATTACTTAGGTATTAAAGTTATACACTAAAAACCAAAATTAGCACTCCTATAAATAATAATTTAGTATGAAACACTGATTGGTTTTCTTTTTTTTTTCAATATTTAGACTACTGTCTTTTAGATTATAATTTAATTGTAATTGTATTTTATATAAAACTGTAAGTATTAGAAATTAGCATGCACCTCTACAGATATGGTTAGTTAGGTACTGAACCGTATGTATGAAAGTCAACAGATCATTGCGAGTATTATTTGTTCGACTTTCGACACTAACGTGTGGAGATAAAGATTATAATAATTGTAACCGAGTAATGTATCTACACGATATGAAAATGATAAGTTAATGATAACAGCTGTCAAGAGATCCGTAGTGGGTGAAGAGCTTGCATATGTGTCACGTAATCTTTATTGCTATGGTAGTAAGGACTATAATTTGATTTTTGATTTTTGTATTTTATGTTATAGAATCACACCACGTGACTCATTGCAAGAATAAACAGGATGTTTATATATTTTAATGTGCGATTTAATGAAATGTTTTTGAGGAAATTTATATTTAGAATTAGGGAAAACATGTTAAATATTGTAAACAAAAAATATGTTTATTGCTTAAATTATAAAAAGAAAAGCAGCCACAAAAACCATAATGACTTAGGGTGATTTAAAAGGAACGATTCCCTTGATAAGCAACTAAATATTTTATTTAATATTTGTAATATTCGAATTTCAAAATTGTGAAAGGCCGTTTTTATTAAATTATTTAAATCCACTATAAAAAGTTCTAAATAATAGGCATATAAAAATAACTAAATAGGTAAGTATGTATGTATATAATAATCTTTTATTATTTTACTTTCTCGTCAAATATACATTTTTCTTTATAGATTCTATATATCTACGAAATATTTATAAAAATATTAAGTATATTGTTATTTATTATTATCATAATTATATATCATCAACCATATGACAATTCATTTCTCAAATAATATTTGTTCTTTAGTCTTAAATCGCAAAGTTATTTTTATATTTAAAAATGTAGCGTAGATCACTGTGTAGGTATACTTATTTAAATTAAATTTTTATTATTTGACTTTTTTGACAATTAATTATTGTAGATTTATTTATTAATTAAACACATTTCACTGAAAATATATAACAATAGTGTCAAATATTATTATTTATAACACAAACACAATTATAAATAATTATTAATGTGATTGTTTAATTTATATTATAAATTTATTAAGCAGATGAACGCGAGATGTTCGCTTACTGTTGGGGACACGAGTGAATGATGTCCGAGGCTAAATATAAAAAGTCTAAATCGGGAATAGTTTGGGATCAATATCCGGTAGGAAAGAGACGTAATATCCATTATATATATATATTTTATTTTGTCATGGAGATGTTTTAAAAAAATTATTGAGAAATTTATAAATATATTGATTTCCGAAATTCCAACATAACGTAATGAAGAAGAAATCGTTTTTTCCAGTTTTAAGGTCTATAAAGTAAATATTTTTTTTAAAGGTCAATCTATACTAATATTATAAAGAGGAAAGATTTGATTGTTTGTTTGTTTGAATTGAATAGGCTCCGAAACTACTGGACCGATTTGAAAAATTCTTTCACTGTTTGGAAGCTATATTATCAGCGAGTAAAGTAACATAGGCTATATTTTATAGAGTTACGCGGACCAAGTCGCGTGCAACAGCTAGTGTCTTATAATAATCCCCCTTATACCGTATCATTCAGTTTATGGATAATGCAACCGTTATAGACATATTAACCTTTAAATACAAAGCAATATGTCATTTTAAAGGTTAAAAATGTCTATAACGGTTATGTTATCCTTAAAGTGAATGACACGGAATAAGGGGGATTGTATACTTACCGAATTACAATAAGTAATAACTACAACAACTAAATATAACTAAATTTTTAATATCAAAAGATACGAAGGCCTGCTACAATCTAGCAAACTAATATATTTTGCTTTATTCTGCTATATAATTTTAGGCCTCAGAAAAAACTAAATAGCATCCTCCTACACAGAGAGATGATAAAACTAGACAGGTAACAAGTAAAAAAAATTTATACAAATATCAATAGATATTTTTTTTTTTTAAATAAAAAATATGGTAGTTGCAATAAAATTAATATTTTAATTTAAATTAAACCGTCCCACAATGATCCCACACTTTACTTGCAATTATTTTATTTAGATCATTCTATGTTTTCAAATTTTGCTTTTAATGCAAGATATTAATTTCCTTAAAAGGTATTTAATTTAAATGAAACAAACATGTATAAGACATCAATTTTATTTACAATAATAATATAAAAAAATATCTTCACATAAATCCTCCACATTGGTATATCCACATGTTGAATTAAATAGGTCAAGGAAAAAGTCTTTTCATATTGTGCTTTCAAAATTCAAAAATGCCTTGATATTTTATTCATATAAAATATGAAGAAACTTTTCACCCCAATCTAATAAATATATTGGGACCGAAATAAATTGTACCGTGGAAACGTAATGTATGAATATTTACAATTTATTATGAATATATCTAGTCATGTATATAAGTAATGAATTTAAATATAAGTTAAATTCAACTTAAATTAGAATGTTGTATTAATTAACTATGTTAATTAATATTTTCTCTTATCATCCCTTCCATCTCTGCTCGACTTGGATCTATCGTAGTCATCATACTTTCTTGATTTATCACTTCTCCGCTTATCGTCTGATCTTCTTTCTCTCGAACGATCAACTTCACGATCTCTAGAACGAGACTTGTGCCTCTTGCTAAGGTATTCGCGTTTGCGATCATATGGTGAACGAGACCTTCTCTCCCTCTTTAACTTATGATTGCTATGGTACTTGGACAATGGAGGTGTCTTCGGTGATTTATCTTTCTTAGAATCTCTCTTTGTGTCTTTAGAAGTAGAAGCCGTCGGCGAATCTGCCTTCTTCTCATCCAATTTAGCTATTTCCCTATCCTTCTGAGATTGAATGTGCTTATTGGCTTGATAAACTTTCCTTAGACTCTCAACTTTCTTCTCGAGCTCGTCCGAGTTCACCTTGGGCCTCTTATACAATTGCAGTATCCGTGTGCAAATCTCTCTGATATCCTCCTCGGTGACTTTGAAGAGGAGGTACCAATGTGGATTGTTTGGAAGCGGTAACCCAATTTTCCTAGCAGTCAGATAGATGCACGCACAGGCAATGGTTTCAGGTGGAAACCTCATGAAGACATCCGTTCTCAACGCATCATTCATATAATTCCATGCGAATTGCATGAGTTGTCTATTTTTCTCGTATTGAAGGAGTTGTAAATAGACGACAATCAACTTGTGCGGGTGTTTTACGTGGACACAGAAACCTAGCTCCTTCAGTATCCTACGTTCAGCTTTTATCACTTGATTCTTCAATTCTATGTAATTCTGATCGACTATAAGTGCTGAGATTGTCTTTTGACCTCTAACTTGCTTGATGTGATGGAATACGTTAATAACGTCTCGTATTCTACAAGGTTTTTCTTCAACTTTCGAAGCTAGATATATGCTGCCCATTGCCATTGTTTCCATGGGATATCTAACAAAGGATTTCGAGTAATAAAACCTTTGCAAATATATTTGACCAGTCGCCATAGCAACTTGTGGTAGTTTGAGCAGTATACCGGCAGTCTGGATCAACTCACAGCCAAGAATTCTCAGGTCAGTCTCGATTTCTAAGTCAAGACCGTCCGCTTGCGACGGAGTTTCTTTAAACGCGGTTTCGGGCAATAAACAATTGTATAAAGTCAAAACAATCTTGCCGTAATTCTTCTGCGGCTTGGTTGTTGTAGCAGTACCGCCAGTTTTCGTTTGAGTTTGAGATGTAGTCATTTTGATTATTCTTCACTTAACGCATTTAATGATTAATGAAACTTCACAGGTACACAGAGAGAACTTTTTACACGTTAGCTTATTTTCAATTTAAACATAGTTTTATTAAAGTTTTTCTCACTAATAACTAAAAATACTAAAATTCCACGCGAAATACAGCAAGGAAAAAACTACTTGTGATTTGTGAATGAATGACAGCTCTGTCAAATATTCAAGATGGCCGCTAGGGTTGCCACTTAATGAACGTTTTCTCGGGGAAATTATAGTCTATGAAAAACAATAAAGTACGCGAAACTACTTTATTTCGCATTTAATTTTTCTAGATTCATTTTACATGAATAATTTAAAAAAATGTTGATCGTAATTTTGCGTATAATGGATAACCTGAGTAACTTACTTAACTGGAGTAACTATAGATACATTCTTATTAAATTTGTATAAAGAGTGGCAACCCTAATGGCCGCCACAAAATGCTCAGATGTCACTACCAATATTGTAAACAAGCTCATTAAAAGCAATTAGAAAACAAATTGATTATTTAAGCTTACCGTGGGCCATTGCGTTGAGTAAATTTTTAAAAACGACACTTAATTATGTTATTTGCACATAACTAACATAAAAAATGGACGTAAACAATGTAGACACGTCCTGACTCAGACAGATCGATCGATTAACTTTTTAAAATGTCTTTCCGTTTTACGCTGAGCTGGATGAATGTCACGCGTTTAAATATTACCTTGCATTTCTAACCAATTTAATGTACGTTATTTTAATACACAATTAACTTGACTTGTAAATAATTTTATTAATTTGACGCATTAATTAAATTCATTATTAAATATGTTTTTTTATATGAAATGTAAACCGGAAGACGACTAAAAACGGAACTAACAAAAAGTTGGCGCCAGTTAGCTTGTCAGCTTAAATATAGATCAATACTACAAGGTATGTTTAATCGCATTGTTACATATTTACTTTCTCTTTCATTTAATAATTATCGTCTCTATAAATAATGATTTAATTTTTTCACTGAAACATTATATTTACTTCGGTTTCATTCATTGCATATTATTATGGGTGTCTACATAAAAAATAATATTATAGATACTATCATATACTTACCTAATAAATTTAACTTAAGGGATTGTACTTACATCCAGGGTCAGTACATTTTTGGACAAAAGAATCCAAAAAATCTTGTCCCTCGCCACCTTCAAAACAGCACTTCACGAAAGACATACTTAACAATTTTTACTAAAGGTATCTTTAAAATAACATAAACATTTGTATGAAGCAGTATTGTTAACAGTATGTAAAATATTATAAAGCCAAGAATAAAAAATGTAGATAAAAACTTTAAAGTCTATAAACACCAGTTTCATTAATTTAATAACAACCTTTGGATTTTGAACGATTTTTGTAACAAGTAAAATAACAAATTATTAAATGAGTAATAAAATATTAAGCCCGTTTAGGCCAGTTAAATACATTTTAATAAAAGCAAGTATTCTATTGCTCTTGAAGGAGAAATGTCAATGTGGTATTAATAACACTGCTAAAAACCGTCTGAGTAAAAATGTCGTCACGGTTCCGCTTAAAATATGAGTTATGAAACTCTTTACATTGGGTGGATCATGCGCGAAATTTGTTCTGTGCTCCCTTCGCGCACTTTCGAATTTCAAATATTTCATTAGTACTTGATAGATGGCGTATAAGTATTATCGGTTCAACGATAGATGACGCGTGCGGTTCAACTTTTTCACGATAGATGGCGCATGTGGGTTAACTATTGAACGATAGATGGCGATTGCGGTTTTTCTTTTCACCGACAGATAGCGCTGATGGTAATATTTTTATCACAAGAGGTACATTTTTTTAGTGTGAATTCATTTTTAATTTTAACCCCCTACGCAAAAGAGGGCTTATTATAAGTTTTACTTGTGTATCTGTGTATGATGACAGGGGTTATAAATTTAACCTATGACTTCTCTATATGGACATCTTACATATATAGGTATTTTTTTTACTAATCTAGAGATTAATACATGCACTAAATAGGTACTTGCATCTAACACTAGCTGGTGTCGGCTACTACGTCCGCGTTGAAAAATTAGAGATATAACGCCTGACAAAATATGACTGACATACAAAACTTATGTACATTGACGCCTGACATTATAGCCAAGCGTTGGATTTTTTATACAGGTGTAGGTATTGGAATACTGTTCCTTTCTTTCTTTTTTGTTTTATATTTTTTTAATATTTGCCTTGTTTCTTGTGCCTTGTACATTGTGAACTTTTAATAATAAGTTAATTCATTATATTTTATGTATAAATAATTAAATAATATGTTTTCTTTAACAAATTAATATAATTATAAGTTATGTATCTTAAGCAAGTTTATTTTTGGTTGTTGTTTGAAATTTATTTAAATCCGAGTATAAAATATAGAGATATATTTATGTATTTGTTTTGTTCGATAAACAAGGAGTTTAATGTGTTATTGAAGGTTTTGAATGGTCACACAAGGCGTACCTATGCAGTAAGTAAGTGCACTTACTATATTTTATTTTCTAATCAGCCATTAGCGGACACGGCGTAGGAGGCGCGGAGGCAAATCGGAAACGCCCGTTGCCTGTCGCCATATCTACTTTGTACAATCGACAACTTCACTTTTTTTCAAATTTCACCTATTTTAATATGCTCAATCCATTTCTATGGGTTATATACGGACCCATAGAAATATTCTATCCTGTCCTGACTCAGATAATTTTCTTTTTTTTTTCGTTGACGAAAACAAAAGATTAACTTAAGCCATCTTTCATGTCATGTAAATTGTGGACTTAATACAAGGCTTAATGGCCGCGCAAACAGTCAGATTTAGCTTTTAAAAAGTCAGATTTGCCTTTAAAAAAGTCTACGGATTTATGTAGAGGTGCTCTACGGAAATCTATGGATTTTTCAGCGTCATTGTACTTGCGCATTTTAAAAAATCAAATGCCAAAGCGCTTCCGAAAAGTTTATTTTGCCCTGGAAACGGTTTTTTTGCATTTGACTCCCTGGTGCCCTTTGCCACCTGGCGCCTAGAGCGACCGCTCATTTCGCTATGCACCTGGGCCAACGCTGCGTCGTGGTATAGTCGACACAGCCCAAAAAATAAGCAAACCATAGTAGGAATGGAGATTGGACGAAATATTTTAGCTGTGCAGTGGATGGGCGTTAGAAAAGACGGATTTCTTAGTGAACACCTCGGTCCGACCTACTGACTAATGATGCTGGACTAATGACCTCTAAAAGCTGGACTGACGTTGGACTGATGGCATTGGATGGATGAAAGGACAGAGGATTGAATTTAAGGGCTCTCAAATAAAATTGCCAATACCCTGCAGTGGACACTTGTGACAGTGGACAAAATCAAAAACTACTTCAATATAGTCACATAATATGATTTGTCAGCGTCATAAATAGGTATACTTGTCGTCCCGATTGTACCTTGAAAGTTTTGAATAAAGTCCAATAATAATGAAACGGTGCTGTTACTGCATGGCCACATGTGGAGATTGTTTACAGAACCTTCCGTATTGCTGCCACACAGAAAAGGATGGTTCGCAGCTGTGCTCATTTGTTGACCTTTAATAAACCATTTGTACCTATAGGTTTGTGTTACCTTTTTAAGTAATAAACTTCGCTAGTGAATTATGGCAAACCCAAGTTGATTGGTGAACTGGATGAAAGGTACCCTATTTTCTTATGCCCTTGTCGTAGTAAGTATTATTTAATCTGAGCTTCGACTGCGTTTATTCAAAACTAGCTGGTGTCCGCGACTTCGTCCGCGTTGAAAAATCTTTCTAAACTTCTAAACTACTCAACGGATTTACATGCAGTTTTCACTAACGAAAAGAGGTTATAATTTGTAGAAAAAAATTGCATCCGTCGCGACCGGGGGCAAGTCGCTAATTAAATAATAAATATATTTTGATGAACCGTTGAACGAACTTTCCTAACGTCTCAGGGGCTCCGGCTTCGATTCCCGGCGGGATCAACTTTGGAAATTAAGTTTTCAAAGTTGGCTCTGGTCTGTATTTGGAAAGTTTAGTGGCAGGACACACTGCGTTGCGCAGTCATTGGAGCAGCCCGTCTGCCGACAGTAATTCACCCCCTTACCACCCCTTACAGAATACAGCGATGAAATGACAGCATAATATTATGTGAAATAACAGCATAACAGCATAAGGTGAGTGATTAAGTAATGCCAGAGCTCATTACCCTATCCCTTATCCTTAGGTAATCCTTTTATGGTCCACAGCCCACTTGCAAAACCTATGGTGTTGCTTGTCTTATAGGCGACGGTTGTAACCTACCACCAAATGGACCGTCAGCACTTCTGTCAACCTTAACTAAAAATAAAAATCTTATGCTAGGTAGGTAGGTACCTCTGTTTTTGTTACAAAGCATGTTGTGCACAGATAGGTAACTCAGTCCAAGCAGTTTTCCTTGCACACGCGGCCTCCTTCGGAATTAATATTCGCAGTAAAGCCTTTTTAGACGACGTAACATTCTCTCTCTCGCCAATTTAAAAACTTTAGCTCATTCAGTCGACCTCGTCGCATCGAGGAGAGCGGGCGCGCTTTACCGCCATCTTTATTCCGTCGCCGTCAAATTACGCGCCAACCTGTGCTGTGTTCCTTTTTTAAACTTTTCTCTCTATGTATGTGGCCAGAGTTCTGTGGATATTGTGCCTTCACAGTTTACATAATTAAAGTAAATTATTTCTCTCAATAACAGTGTTTCAGTTGGATTATTTTATCCGTTGTGTTTATCTCATTAAACTATTGGATTAACTCATTAAGATCGCGGTCTGTGATTGTGTTGCTGGTGTTTTCAGGTTTTTTTTAAACCCTCTGAAATCCCTTTCGAACTGTCACCGGTGTCTGCCGGAAAGGATATTTTTCCTTCCGTGAGTATTATATTTTTAATACAAATAATATTTTTCTATGTTTAAAAATTAAAAATTTAAATACGGTCTGTATTTAAATTTTTTAAAAAGGGAATTAATTAATCTCAAAGACCTTCAAAATTAGAAAAAGGGAAATATGTCAAATTGTAGTTTTTTTTTTAAATAATGTTGGCAAAGACAGAGGTTCAACATGCCAAGCGGTCCCGAAAAACTTACGCAAACCCCGTTCACTGGATTGCGCCGAATGATTTATCTAATGTTGCGCATTAGATAGGTATAAAATATTGCACTGCACTTAATATATTTTATAGCAAATTACACAATGACTGCTGAGGCTTGATGTGAAGCATTCTATTTAGAACTTTCGCATTGAGATTATTAATCAATTACTTACTGTAAGTGAATCTGTATGTACACTGTACCAATAATTTGTGGGCACATACATTTCAAAATTGTTGAAGAATGTATATAAATTAAGATTTATAACGAATTCTTAACAATTGTGATGAAATATAATAATAATATGTATTTACATACGTAAATATTAGATGGAATAATTAAATTTAAAAAATTAAAAATTGTTATATGATTGAGTAGTTATAATGCGTGGAAGCGTAACAAACAAACTGACTTTCGCATTTGTAATATTACTTAGTTAGAATTAGAATTAATGGGAATTTTTCGTCTTAGGCCTTTGGGGCCGAAAGAAATGACTGCAGTGTTCTTCAATTGTTTGCCGCGAGCAAAAACCCAATCATAGAGAACCTTCGCTTTTTGTCTCTGTTTTAACAACACGCAACTCCAAAATTGGTTCAAATTCGATTTTCTGAACCCTTTCGCGGCGCAATTAAGGGGCATTATGACGTATCCTTTATTTTTGGACATTAATTTTGTCTGCTTGCGGCGTTCTGAGTCAGCGCTATCAAATTTTGAATCGCACGGTCTTGACTCTACGCTATACTCAATGTTTTTTTAAACTATTACATGCGTGCTGCTTCGCCCGCGATTTAATTTTTAATCCTACATAAGTTTAAAATAGTTACCCTGAAAAAACAACTACTTTTACATAGCCCACGGTAAGCACCTGCCGTCAGCCTGTCTTTCGACCTTAAAATAAAAAATACACAATTTGTAAAGTTGCTCTTTAGCCAGGAACCGAACCCAGGACCCCAAGGCTCAAGCCCTTAACTACTTAAACAATGGACTCGTCCAAAGAAATTCTTTAGATTCTGTTTAGATTTATTCGAAGAAATGTTCAATTTTGTTTAGATTTTTAAAATGTTCAATTTTGTTTAGATCTGGCTTTGTTTAAATTTTTAAAATGTACAATTTTGTTTTGATCTAACTTTGCTTTGATTTTAAAATGTTCCATTTTATTTAGATCTCACTTAAAACTTTTAAAATGTTTAATTTTGTTTAGATCTAATTAACTTTGTTTAGATTTTTAAAATGTTCAATGTTGTTTAGAATCTATCTTTGATCTTAATTTATTTAAATTTTTTAAATGTTCAGTTTAGTTTAGATCTAATTAAGTTTGTTTAGATTTTTAAAATGTTCAATGTTGTTTAGAATCTATCTTTGATCTTACTTTATTTAAATTTTTAAAATGTTCAATTTTGTTTAGATCTAATTAACTTTGTTTAGATTTTTAAAATGTTCAATGTTGTTTAGATCTATCTTTGTTTAGAACCGGTAGTCGGTACGTTGATTTCCTATACTTGTACAAGTGTTTAACACTTGAGTCTGTCTCGGAAGGGTCTAATTGGCGAGGATCTTGCTTTTAACGGCGGTGACGTCACCGCGTCGTCGTCACTCGAACTCAGAAGGACACAGACGCCCACGCTACGCCTCCGTACGGCTCCTGCGCATTAAATATTAATCTTATTGATTGACTAGCTGATGCCCGCGACTTCGTCCGCGTTGAAAAAGCAATATATCGTCTGACATCGTTATTGCTATTATACTTAGCCAGGAGTTAGTTTCCTTAATTTTAGATAATCCCTCGGGAGCAGTACTTTTTTTCTGGATGAATGGTACCCTATGTCATTTCTGGTGTCCCAGACAACGTGTATGCAAAATTTTATGGTGATCAGTTCAGTAGTTTTTGCGTGAAAGAGTTATAAACATCCATACAAACTTTCGCATTTATAATATTAGCACAGCATACTACGAAATAAGTATGCTGTGATATTATTAGTATGGATATGGATGTTACTCGCTAATAATGATGTAGCTCTCTATAGGTGAAAGAATTTTTAAAATCGGTCCAGTAGCTTTTGAGTTTATTTATTACAAACATACAAATCTTCTCTCTTTATAATATTAGTATAAATGAAATTTTATTAACATTAAAATTAAATTTTAATAAAAAATTACGAGTAAGACTGATAGTACAATACGTTTCGCAGCCCGTCTTGCATCAGTGACATCACTATAGAAAAGACATCAACGCGTGTTCTGTTTTTACCAAAAAACTTTCAATTCTAAATTTCGGCAAAAATATAAATTGAATTACAAATGCCTTGTAACGCATGTTGTAACGTTACTCTGCATGCCTTTCTGTAGGTTACTAAAGCCGTTACACAGAATTAGCAAGTAGCAAAATTATGGGGTCTGATCATTGAATTTTATAATAGGTCTGATATATTTATTTTTAAAATGACAACTCAAATAATATACGTACCTAACCTAAGTAAATAAAAATTAAATTTATAAACAATTTTATCAATGCTTTCAAAAGACCTTTTACATCAATTTTTATATATATTTTTTTACATTCTACATTTATTTTTATTTTTACATATTGCTATTTAGAATTACAGAAGTCAAACAGAAGTACATTAATTCTAAAGTACAACCCATAGAACCATTGCGTTTGCGTTTGAGAAGGCTCGGACGCAGTTAGGCGGGTGGCCTATATCCGCCGCCTTCCACCCTGACCGGGACCCGGGCGGTGGTCTTGGGGGAAATTGCGGCCCGTCGTAAGATCCCCCGAGTAGGCCGGCGTACCTCCACTTTCGGGTACGCCAAAGATCTGACAGGCACAGGCCTCCCCGCTTGGGATAGCCGTGGCAGGGCACCGAAGTCGTGTAATAACGTCCCCACGCTCCGGCCTATCAACGGCCGCGATAGAAAGAAAGTCGTTAGGTTTTAGCCGGTAGGAATCCGTCATTACCCCGCAGTGTCCCCTTCACTGCCGAGTATATCCAAGAGGATTTCCCAATGTTAAAAAAGGGCACACTGCGTTTCGCAGTCATTTGTGCAGCCCGTCTGCCGACAGTAATCACCCCCTTACAGAATACCGCCGTGAAATAATAGCATACGTGCTATTGTGTTTCGGTAAGTGTGTAAGGGATGCCATAGCCCATTTACCCTATCCCTTATAATTCCTTATAATCCTACTGCAGCCGGCAGCGCATTTGAAGCACCTGTGGCGTTGCTTCTGTTATTGGCGACGAGTGGACTGTTATGACCTCCCATTAAGCGGACTGTCAGCCTGTCTGTCGACCTTAATATAAAAAGCATTAAACGAACACTCGCCATGTACCAATATTGGTCAACACATGTATGTCCAACACGCCAATAATTGAACAAACATTGGCACTTTGTCAACCTTGAAAAACAAGATCCAGGGAATTGAAAGTGACTAAAAATTTTACTTAAGTATATGGGCTAAGTAACTTTTTACATGATTAAGTAACAAAGGTTCAGAGCTTAAATTATTTATCGCATGTTTTTGTATCAAGGACATTTACTTTCTCTTCATATGAGTAGCACAGTACAAGCCTTATCGCTTGAAAAAAAAAATTGTAAGCCTATTTATTGTTTTTATGATAGACAAGTAGACAGTAGTAAGTACAGTAGTAAGTAGACCTAGACAGACACTGATGTGGACTTTTTTAAATGTTATTGCGTCCACTTCTACAATTACTTGCCCAACTCTAGAACAAACAAAAATGCCTATACAAATATAAGTCCGTATGTCTGTTTCAACATTCAACCTTCGAATCGGATCACTATGCGCAGCGCAGGTGCTTTAAGACCACTTGTCAGTTCGTCTGTCTGTCAGAGCGTGTCGCCGGGCGATACCTACTGAAACTTTGAACTTGCCCTAATACTTGTTGTTTAGGACTTGTTTGAATAATATGACTACTTAAATTGTCATTGTCATTTTTTGCATTGAACTATGTAGTTGAAACCTTGGCTTTAAAACGTGATAACAATTTAAGTCTCAAAAATTACACATACCTACTTATTTGGTATTGAATATTTATTTGCAATTTTTTTTAGTCACACAAGAGTTTGGATAGAAGTTCTATTATAAAAAGTTTCTTAAATAATTAGAAATAAAATTTAATTCTTGGTAAATATTTTAGTTTGCAAATGACTGACAATACTTGTAAATTTCTCTTACTCATGCTAAACATTTGCTCAACAAAATTAATAAAATTGTTGGAACAGTACATAGTAAAATTTATTTATTTATGGGCGTGCGCATTGCTTAGATTTTATACAGCTTGTCGTTCGAGCGCAGCGCGATGGCAATAGTTTCATAAAATACCAATTTTTCAAATTCTGCTGTACCCGAGTCCCCTGTTAATGTGTCAAGTCGAGAGTTTAAGTGGTGTTACCGTTCGAAGCGCCATCTTTGCTAATGTTTTGTGTCTATGTCGTGTACAATTTAGTCCACTTTTTGTTTGTACAAGCGACTAATGTCAACGTATTGAGACGAATCACGAATTCGCGATTCGTTCAACCTTAAACAATAATAATGTATACAGCTAAAGCAATTTATGCATAGCTTAGTATTATGAGCCAACTGTAACATTTATAATGCAGTATTGCGTTTCAGAGTGGAGCAGTCTCGAGATTACAATTATACCTCATTTTATAAACTTATGGCTTTTTAAACGCCATGAAACTTAATAAATTAAGAAAGTAATTGAATAATTGTATAATAAGAATAATTAATAGTTTATTCATCTCTGCTGCTTTAAAGACCAAGGACTATAGTGATTAATTATAATAATTAATGATCCGGCTCGAAGGACCATGTACAGTTGCGATCAAAAATACCACTATGAATGTTCCCTTGTTTAATTTAAATTTAAACACCGAGAATTGTAATGTAATTTTTCGCTTAAATTCATATTTACGAATATATATATATAAAATGTCTTTTTTTTCATGCGAACGCATTAGTGAAATTATTTCTTATGACTTTTGGGAGTGATTTTAACAAAAAAACTGTCATACTTTCAAACTTACCCAAGCATAAGTGATTTTAAGCAGATATCGCCTGATCTAAGTGCATTAAGGCGTATTTCCGTTTCCACGTTCAGTAGGAGGAAGCGCTAGACTGGAATCAGCAAGGGTTTGTAATCACATTTCTCTCAACAAAACCTTGTTGATTTCTGCTTCCAGAAGGGTTGCCCAGTTTATAGTATGATTGATAAAAACAACTGGTTGTTAGAAGCAATGTTTTTGACCAATATATTTACAAGTTAAGGTACAGTTGTCGCAATAAACCCTCCAGCGATTGCATAGTGACTGCTTGTAACTGTTGTGCCACGGAATATGTAATCTTGTACTCACTTCGTTGATAACGATCGTTTGTTATATTATGTATGTAACAATATATACTATGCACTGTATATTTATATATTTAGATATAGTATATATATTTAGTATAGGTATATGTTATAGGTACTCTGACAAGTCAGAGCAGTTAATTTTTTGCGAGTTATGTAGGTATTCTGGTTAGGGCCTCTTTCACCAACTACAAGTAAGGTGTTGATTAGTTACTTTTGAAGTACCTAAAGCTTATTGGCGAGTTGTTTGCCAAACTTTTCCGAAACGGCTGGACCAATTTTGATAAAATTTTGTGTGCTTATCGGGGTATGTCTGAAAATCGGCCAACATCTATTTTTCATACCCCTAAATGTTAAGGGTTGGCCACCCCAAAAAAAAATTCATATAGCAAAACAACATTTGCCAGGTCAGCTGGTAATTTCATAAATTTACGAGGGCGAAGTCGCGTGCAACAGCTAGTATAATATAATAAAATAAGTTTCTATCATCTATACTATAATATTATAAAGCTGAAGAGTTTGTTTGTTTGTTTGAACGCGTTAATCTCAGGAACTACTGGTTCGAATTGAAAAATTCTTTTTGCGTTGGATAGATCATTTATCGAGGAAGGCTTTAGGCTATATAACATCACGTTGCGACTAATAGGAGCGAAGAAACAGTCGAAAATGTGTGAAAAAAACGGGTAAAATTATTCATCTTTATTCATCTTTACCCAAATGATTCCCAAAATAACTATTCCACGCGGACGAAGTCGCGAGCACCAGCTAGTTTAATATAAACGATAGCATTTTGATGTTTGACTATTTATAAAAAAAATCCCAGTTGATTGCAATTTTGACTGATTTGGAATATTGTCGTAACATAGTAAGTAATAGGTAAGTTGCGCAGTATCGTGCATTCGTGTACAATGCATTATATTTTAACGATCTATTCAAGGTGCGATATTATCGAGTCGTTTATCGCAAATAGTGAAATTGTCACCAAACAATGTGCCTTTGACATAGCTATTTTAAGTGTTACGCTACTTCGTGACCGTTGTTAAAAAAATTTAATCATGAAAAGCCAAAATTACAGTTAAATTTGTTATTGACATATAACCTTATAAAAAAAAATTATAGATTGTAGAAGAGATATCATTAAGGGATTGCTATGGAACTTTTAATAGTTCCAACTTGTTTGCTGAGATAATGATTATTATGATTATTCAGTTAGCATTATCTATACGAATATTATAAAGAGGAGAAATTTGTTTGTTTGTTTGTTCGTTTGCATTGAATAGGCTCCGAAACTACTGGACCGATTTGAAAAATTCTTTCATTGTTGGAAAGCTATATTATCAGCGAGTAACATAGGCTATATTTTATAAAGTTACGCAACTAGTTATAGATATAAAAGCTGTAAAATTTCCCAAAAATAAATATCTTCACACATTCCACACAGCACCATCTAGTTCCATACTAAGCAACTAATGCTTGTATTATGGATACCAGACAGTTGATATACTACATATATTACTTTTTTGTAAATACATACATATTATAAATACAAACATCCATGACTCAGATACTAAGGTAAATTGTTAACACATAAACATTTGCCCCTAGCGGGATTCGAACCCGCGACCGTTTGGTTAACAGCTAGGGGTTACTAAGCCACTAGACTTGACTAGACCAAACGTGTCGTCAAACGACATTTACGACGTATCGTAAATGTATCGTATCATATCTTAAAAAACTAGCGAAGGTAGGAAACTGACGAACCAGGAAAATGCCTAACTAGCGAAATTGTCAACCTACCGAAACTGTCTAATGAGTCAACTGGTGAATTAGTGAAACTGGCGAGTAAGGAAACTGACCAGTGGTACGCTAACTCTACCGTAGTGGTAGTACCCTTTTTCTCTTTGCTAAAATTTTAATTAAAATCAGTATTATATTTATTTAATTACATAACCAATATACTATATGTACGAAACGCGACAAAGTTCCATATTAAAGAAATACATTTATAAAAAATAAAAAAACTGAGTTAGCTCCGAATGGTCGAACCATGTCACCTTGACGCGTGCTTGCCCACGCGACCATTATTTATTTAAACGAGGAAGTATGTATTCAATTTTTCTCAATAGAGCCTTCCTTTTGCACATTTTTTTAACTAAGTAGGCAATGAAAATGCCAACAAGTAGATAACTTAAAGAGCAGTTAACTTAAGATAACACAAATCTCACAAATTACGTATCACATTATTTGAGGCCAATGGACTCCTACTACTGAACCGATTTTGATAAAACTTCGTAACTATGTGTAATTTGGCTTTATTAGTTTTTATTTGTACCCTGGCAATCGGGAGCGTGTAGCTAGCTAGTATTTAAATATATTATTTCGAAAAATAAATAATTTCAGGAAGGGTTTCACCTCCAAGCAAGGTCTATTGACTGGGTTGATCTTGGACTGTCTAGAACACAATCTGACTACATTTGGTTTATTTAATAGAAAATTGATTTATCAGTATGCCAAGTTTCATCCTATTCTGTTTAGCTGATGCATGTTTTCTTTTAAAAGTATTTTAAAAAAATGTAAGTATTAACATGTATTATTTAGTATTATTAATACTTATGTCTATATATTTATGTACGATAATTTATTTATATTTTACAATATCCTTACCGAGGTTGTATGTTTGTTTCCACGCCATAATTACTCAACAGATCATCATGTAATTTTTCATAATGCATTGTCTTATATTTAGTCCGAAATTTAGTCCAAAATTTAGTCCCATGTAATAAAGGATATTTTTATTTATTTATTTATTCAATGAATGATAACATACACAAGTCAAGTACTTACTTATTTAATCAGTATAAATTCATTGAGAGAGCACATAAGCCGTTCATTCCGAGAAAAGGTAGGTAATTGCAGTGGTGTGGTGTGGTGTGCGCGGGCGCAGGTAGCAGCCTGTGACGCCATGACGTCATCGTGTCACCTTCCCCCACTCCCACGCACTTATCCAACTGCCAATGTACAATAATAATGTTATCTGCTTCGCCGTTAATTTATACGAGTAATGATACGTTCGATATTATAATGCAGGGCTTGACAGTGAATGAAAATATTTTAGCCACTTAAGTCAAGAAAAAGAAAGAAAAGAAATAAAGAAAAAGAAAAAAAAAAGATTTTTTTTTATTCAGGCAACACAGTCACAAACATAACATTATATAATAAATTAAAATTTGAAAGACGCGATAGCCCTAAAATATTTATCCCAAGCCACTAAGAACGACGAAGTATGCAGCTTGGGCACGTCCCACTCGCGCCTCACCCCTCACACCCCGCACGATTGCCCTGTCTAGATGTCTCCGTCGGCCTACTGTGTGATTGTGCTGTGAGATATCATTTTTATTATGACAAAATGCTACTGGTTTTTAATGGTCAGCTTAGCCCAATTTATGGATCAATGGATCTATTGATCAATTTACTACACTTCACTAAATTCAAATACTTTCTCCCTATCTATCTGCTCGATTGAATTTAGTTAAAAGTTCGCCAGACAGGCCACATGTGACACACGGTCCACATGGTAGGTGGCTAACCGTGCGTTACCGACCATAGTAGGATAGGATCTAACTTCCTGCACTCGCACACCGAAATACAATAAATAATAAATAAATAAATAAACTCAGCGAGCAAACATGATAACTCGCTAGTAGTCTATAGTAGGGACAAAATCTCGCTGCAGGCGCGGCAATAAAACATGTGAGTAGAGCGAACAACAGGCGCGCTCCCTTACTCTTATAGGCTTTATGGGAACGTAGCATTTTTTACCTACTGTTGGGGACCCCGACCAATTCATCGATAACTTTTGCCTGCACGTGCACATTACTATGCAAAAAATAATTTATGACTCGACCTGCAGCGAGATTTTGTCCCTACTATAGTAACTCGCCTAAATGACTGCGAGACGCGTGTGCCCTGCCACTACTCGCTATAAAAATCAACTATAAAAAGGTCATTTCACATGTTGCTACTTTTGAGAATCAAACCCGAGATCCTTTAGATAGAGCGTTTAAGCAAGCATAACCACCATCTTATTTCAAAATATATAGCTCTATTATGAGCTCATTTCCAACTAAGTATTGTAAATAATTTAAAAAAATGCAGATCGACATTGCAGCCACAAATCAGGAAGCAATATTCAACGCTATGCAAATTGGATGCATTACTGCGCATATAAAGTACACAGTCATTGTCACTCGACATTCGTCTTTATTCACACAAGCACAGAACTGAATTCCGTGCACATCGGTTGGCAGCACCAAAGAATTTTGCATGTACCTACACGAAGTGTTTAATTGAAATTAAGCTCATTCCTGTGATAGACAGGTTGCTAAATATTTATAGCTCGGATGACATGGTACACCTCCGCATTAGTCTCTGAGGAAGACCGATGCGTTGTACTCGTGTGTTTGCTTAATTTTTTATTTGCGCTTTGTATTCATTTCCATTCATACATTAGTTTAAATTTGTACGAGGTTTTGTTTTCTTAACTAAAGCTCTAGTCTGCAATTTCTTCAAGATGAATTTAACAATCCATAATTAGCCCCAAAAACGGTTTCTTAAACAACCTGGGTCATTTTCTTAAGACATAAGCGATACGAACTGCTCCAACTAGTGATGATAGGAAAAGTTGATAACAATGATTATTACATTGATCTCGCTACGCTCGATTAGATAGAGTACTATACAAAAACTATAGCTCCGTAAATGCGGCAGTATTTTATTGTAGTGTGTGTAAAACATCGTCACTTTTTATAACTTTTTGTTCCTCTGTGGTTTCACTACGTAAACTGCCATTTTATTATGCTCAAAATTTAGTAAAACATTCGGTACGTACACATCACAGATAATTTGCAGTGTGACTGGCTCGGGTACGCCGAATTTGGCGTACTATTTTTTGGCGCATTTTACAAGTACAACGGCTGTATCTAGTCGAGCGCAGCGACACCAATCATTCATCTATGGTTGATAAGATAAAGGGAGCGTTCAAGTATTTACGTAACGCAATTAATGAAGATTTATAAATTAGTATGGATTAGTATGTTTTCTGGGCGTAATGTAATAATCAATCTATAGAAATTAAAGCATTAATATTAGGCTCAATAAGCTGTGTCTCTGATTGACGTTGTGATATGTCGCTGACTTATTAAAAGGATTAAGGGTTGACCACATGTCGAGGTCGATCCAGCTTGACGCCTCGACACGTCGCATACCTAACACTTCGTGATAAAGGTCATTATCGAATGTCACACACTGTTGACCCAGATGTGACCTTGTCAACGAGTACTTCGTCTTATTTACTTACAGTTTGCGGTTTCTATATTATAAGTCATATGGTCTTACCGGTTTAAACTTGATCAAAGTACGTTCAAGTTATATAATCACCTGTTAATATTTTAACTTAGAAAACTTTGATATTAAACAAATAGTTATTTATATCTAAATCTAATCTAAGTTATTTTTAATAAATGTTGAAATTAGTATCTAATAGGAGAAATTTGATATCTAAACTACTAATTTTAATACACATTTTGACTATTTACAATTAATACTAGACTGGACGAAATCGTATCATAATAATTTAGAATATGTATCTACCTGCTTTATTAATTTTTTAATTAAATTATTATAAATAACTACCCACATGGTTGACAGCTTGGCAGCGCACTTCTAGCCAAAATCGATCCATCCATTTGGGAGTTACCTACAATTCCACCAACAGACACACAGATAGACGTACACAGACACGCACGTAAAACTTATAACATCCCGTTTTTGCCTCGGGCGTCTGCGGTTTAAAATAACTCTGGTGTTTTAGCTATCGTATGATACCTATAAGTAGATATGTAGCTACAACCAAAGACTATATAAGTATAATTGGGAGTATAGACACGGCGTAGCCCACAAAAAATGGTAGTAGTAAAATTCGTCCACTCGAGCCGAAGTGGACGAATTCGCACATAGTCGCTCGCTAGTCGTAAGCTAGTCAATATCGTTGTGTAGTATACATTGATGCGTTAGCACAGAAGACTTTTAACTAGTTTCTTTTTACAAAAGCAATATTCATTTGGAATTGCGTGTCAATCTCTCAGTAAGTTCGTAAGTACGATTTTAATACTACCACAGATATCGGGGCTTTTTGCTTGCTACGCCGCATCTATAGTTTAGATCAATGGCTACAACCTTACAACATCAAACTATATGCACCGACTTTGTTATCATTATAGTACTTCTCTGAATTGCAAGCCACTATAAGTATGGAAGCAAATTTAAAGACATATCTACGTCAAAACCACACTAAAATTTGCATGATCTTACCATAATTCATTGCAATAACAATTTAAAAATCCCGACGCGAATTCACTTGAAGCCTCGTTGAAAAAAGGCCTTGACCTTTTCCGCGGTTTCCATAGCAACGACAATATGGCGTCTTCAATGGCGCCAAATTAAACTTTAAGTTGACAGTGCGAGCAATTTAATCCATGGTGCGAGTTTCATGGTTTAAGACGAGATCAACATGATAAAAGCGCTATCTGACTACACATTAACTTGTTTTTTTATTATATTCTTAACGATAATCCTTATATAATATGTAGGTATGTGTGCTACAGAACCTGGTCCAATTTTAATGTCTTCCAATTGTAACTTAGCAATAATGTAAAAACATTCTTTTTTTTGCATTTTTATTCTTCTCAATGTTCATGTCGTTATTATTAAAAATTAACAAAAAAAAAACAAATTTCTAGTGAATAGTCATCTTCTGTGTATCTTATATGTCACTTGTTGGAACAAATTATGTAAATAATAATATAAATAACTATTTTATATTATTAGCTGTTAACCAAATGGTCGCGGGTTCGAATCCCGCTAGGGGATAATGTTTTTATGTGTTTAGGGGGGGTACAATTAAATAGGTAATTTGTACGCAATTACCTTTGTACCCTATTTGTACCTGAGTCATGGATGTTTGTATTTATATTAATATGTAGGTAGGTATGTATTTAAAAAGTTAACTATGTAGTATATATCAACTGTCCGGTATCCATAATAAAAGTTGCTTAGTGTGGAACTAGATGTGTGTTAATGTGTGTAATGTGTGAAAATATATTTATTTATTGTTTATTTATTATTATTAATTAAGTTTGAAAGTATAAAAAGCTTGAAACTATAATGTGCAGTGTCATTATAGTCGACTCCTGAGACAGAGTGCTAAAGCAAGCACCTAGGTCTTTTATTGATGTTTTTGGTTAGTCTTGTATGGCCTTTTTTTTTATCGAGGAGTAATCCGCTTACAGATTCCCTACCGCTGGCTAGACGGTAAGGATATGTGGGGGTCGCCCAACACCTGATGTTAGCGGCACTGGGAATACCCACTAAAACTCCCCGGTGCCTCCTTGCCCTGTGAGCGGGGTGGACCGGGGTCTGCCGAAGCATCAAACTCCGATCCACCCCAGGGCAAGTCTTGTATGGCCTGGGTAATATCATCAAAATACACAATTAAATACACAAATATTAACGAAATTTGTTTGGTTAATGACGCAATAACATATTAACTTAAACGTAAGTAGGCGATAACTAATGATGAGAGGGATCGTGGGACGACGCTATGGCGGAATATACACTTAATTTGGCAATTTGTTAATGGTTTTGCTAAAAATTTTATCATTAACTAGCTGTTGCACGCGATTCTGTCCGCGTAACTTTATTTATAAAATATAGCCTATTGTTACTCGCTGATAATATAGCTTCCCAACAGTGAAAGAATTTTTCAAATCGGTCCAGTAGTTTCGGAGCCTATTCAATGCAAACAAACAAACAATCAAATCTTTCCTCTTTATAATATTAGTATAGTACTTATGTTTTTCTCCAAAGAAATCACTGCTGGAACAATATCCTGTTATTGTGAGGATATTTGCTACCTTCTTAAGGCGTCTGTCTATCGGTGCAAAACTACGAATCAGAGTCGAAAAAAACCGTGCGCGTGGGGAGCACCTCCGCTGACATCCTGCGTTATAATACTCGTAATTTATCAATAGAATCTTGCTCTACTTATTGCTTTTAATATTTTACTAGAATTTTTTAATTTTATGTTATTGAAAATACCCAATTTTCAACATTTCTAAATATATTATACATGCATTGTTATGCTATAATAGTTAATTTAATAAATAGATACAGTCGGCGCGCTAGCTCCAAGAAATTTTAGAAATGTTAGAAATTTTAGAATGTTAGAAATTTTAGAAATTTTAGAAGTTTTAGAAATTTTAGAAATTTTAGAAAGAGACTTAGAAAGAGAAATTTTTTAATTTCATGTTATTGAAAATACCCAATTTTCAACATCTCTAAATATATTATACATGCATTGTTATGCTATAATAGTTAATCCAATAAATAGATACAGTCGGCGCGCTAGCTCCAAGAAATTTTAGAAATGTTAGAAATTTTAGAATGTTAGAAATTTTAGAAGTTTTAGAAATTTTAGAAAGAGACTTAGAAAGAGAAATTTTTTAATTTCATGTTATTGAAAATACCCAATTTTCAACATCTCTAAATATATTATACATGCATTGTTATGCTATAATAGTTAATCCAATAAATAGATACAGTCGGCGCGCTAGCTCCAAGAAATTTTAGAAATGTTAGAAATTTTAGAATGTTAGAAATTTTAGAAATTTTAGAAGTTTTAGAAATTTTAGAAAGAGACTTAGAAAGAGAAATTTTTTAATTTCATGTTATTGAAAATACCCAATTTTCAACATCTCTAAATATATTGTTATGCTATAATAGTTAATCCAATAAATAGATACAGTCGGCGCGCTAGCTCCAAGAAATTTTAGAAATGTTAGAAATTTTAGAATGTTAGAAATGTAGAAATTTTAGAAGTTTTAGAAATTTTAGAAAGAGAAATTTTTTAATTTCATGTTATTGAAAATACCCAATTTTCAACATTTCTAAATATATTATACATGCATTTGTTATGCTATAATAGTTAATCCAATAAATAGATACAGTCGTCGCGCTAACTCCAAGAAATTTTAGAAATGTTAGAAATTTTAGAATGTTAGAAATTTTAGAATGTTAGAAATTTTAGAATGTTAGAAATGTAGAAATTTTTAGAAGTTTTAGAAATTTTAGAAAGAGACTTAGAAAGAGAAATTTTTTAATTTCATGTTATTGAAAATACCCAATTTTCAACATTTCTAAATATATTATACATGCATTGTTATGCTATAATAGTTAATCCAATAAATAGATACAGTCGGCGCGCTAGCTCCAAGAAATTTTAGAAATGTTAGAAATTTTAGAATGTTAGAAATGTAGAAATTTTAGAAGTTTTAGAAATTTTAGATATTTTAGAAATATTAGAAACAGACTTGTTTTTTAGAATTAGTTTTAGTTAATTTAGAATATAGAAAAGTTGCTAGCAGATTATCGATATTATTATTGTGAATAAGGTTGTGTTCATTTCATTATTAGAAATTGAGATGATATTACATGATTGAAGACTTTTTTTGAGCCTGTGCCAGGAGCCTTCACTCTTCCATAAAAGCTAGTAATAATATATATACTAATTTTTTTTATAATTATTATAACATATAATATAATATAATATAATATAATATAATATAATATAATATAATATAATATAATATAATATAATATAATATAATATAATATAATATAATATAATATAATATAATATAATATAATATAATATAATATAATATAATATAATATAATATAATATAATATAATATAATATAATATAATATAATATAATATAATATAATATAATATAATATAATATAATATAATATAATATAATATAATATAACATATACGAATATAATATATAATGCTTATGATATTTGACTTGCATTTCCTTTTTTTAGACAAGCATATCTTTTTCCATTATGACCCAATAATAATATATATAACAAAAACAAAAACTAACTAACTACCAAAAAGTTCGAAAATAATGTTGAAAATAAATAAAGTAAAGCAACTTTCGATATGCTAACAGAAGCGCAAAATCTCTGAGAGTGAGCGAGACAAAGATATTTGTTCGATCGCAAAAAACATGTAAAAATTTAACACGGAGCACACGTCTGAACGCAACGACCGCTCACCGGTCACTGAGGAGTTTGATTGCCGATATTTTCTTATCAATAAAATAATTACTTTTCTTAATTTTTATACAGAAACCATAGCTTTTTATTGTACCTAAACACTTGTCCTTTATGATAATAAATGTTAATTTCTAATTGTTGTTACGTAACTATGTTAAAAATGAAAAAAAAAATTAGTGAAAAATTTGATAAAAGACAATATTTAACGTTCTTACTTAAGAACATGAATTAGTTTTGCAAAAAAATAATCAGATCAATTTAAGGACGACTACATAAGAAAACTTCACAACTGAATAGATTTTCTAATTTATCATTAGTTGTTATGTCATTGGTCCGTGAACATAGCTCAACATACTGTAGGGCTTGGCAGAGCTGTGTTTAACTCCATTTTTACCTAATATATACCCTATAAACAAACGCTTAAAAAATACTTAACTATTAACCATATTATAAATTTTTCTTGGTTATAAAAATATTTCTAAGTTTTTTCCTAAATCAGTTTGAAAACAATGTTATAAGCAGCGCCAAAAATTCGATGAGAGTCAATTTTTAACGGTCCGCAGCCTTAAAAATCTTTAAAGCAATTCTAGAAAGCACATTTTGTGTTGGACTCGGTTTTTATCTCGTCTGTGATAGCGAAACGTCTTCCTATAGTTTTCTTCAATTTTGTGAACAGGACAACGTCAAATCATGTAAAAAAAAGAATTATTTATTTATTTATTTCAAAAGGCTTCATTAAAAGTATGAATTTAAATTATAATTTTATTATTATAATAATAAAATAATAAATAAAATAATTTTATTATTATAATAATAAAATAATAAATAAAATAATAATAATTTTATTAATATATTTTATTATTTTTTTATTATAATTTTATTTAATTTTATTTTTATTATTGTTTGTTAAGATAACTTTAAATACTTGGAATATTGACGGTGCCTTTCCTATAAGTAATGTCTTTTCTTTATTTTCTAATCCGAAGATAGTCTATTATTAATTTTATGATAACTTAATTAATTATTATTAGATAATTGATAAACATTTACTAATTAATACCTTTTATTTTCAACCAATACTTAATTTAAAATCGTTTTCATTCGAGAACATAAGACAATGGACTTTTATAACAGAAATTTACGTAACTATATAAAATAAAATAAAAATTTCTAAGTGTATGTCCAATTCTATTCTCTAACAAGGTTCATTGTGCGGGCGCGTTATCAATTAATCAAATAAAAAAAATTAATTTGGCATCGAACAAATTGATATATCTTTTGACAATAAGCCATGTGATTTGTAATTATAACTGTGTTGCAACCACATTTAAACCTTGCGCCGAGTCGCATTCACTTCGCAACTAAGTTTTATGTTAGAACCAATAATAAACCAGCAGACAAGTTTACTTAAGTTATGTTATGTATAGTTCGGCAGCCAAACTGACAGTCCACTCAGTATGCAGAATCGTAACACAAACAGCACACTCAAAGATAATGGATTGGTCTCGCTGCGCTCGACTAGATAGAGCGCTATACAAAAGCAATAGCTCCGAAAATGTGGCAACTTTTTATTGTGGTGTGTGTAAAAAATCGTCACTTTTTATCACTTTTTACCCAGTTTTATTATATTTTTATACAGTTTCACTACGCAAGCTGGTATTTCATTGTGCCTAAAATTTAATAAAACATTCGGCACGTACACATCACAGACAGTTTGCAGTGTGACTGGTTCGGGTACGCCGAATTCGGCGTACTATTTTATGCCGCATTTTACAAGTACGACGGCGGTATCTAGTCGATCGCAAGGAGACCAATCATTTATCTATGAGCACACTATTATTTAACCAATATTTTTAGTCATCAAGCTTTTAAGAGAGGAAGCTAAACTAGCAGACGGTGGATCCAGGCTGCTTCTAACCTGTACTATGGAAAGTTAGGGGAGGCCTATGTCCAGCAGTAGACGTCGTGCAGCACGTCAGCAGTGACGTTTGTATTTCTCTTTTTAGAATATTTATTTATTTTATTCGTAAAAAAAAAACACATTTTTACACTAACTTAATTACTTACACTTTTTTTTATAATTAATATAGTTAATATACATAGGTAATATAATATTACCTATGTATGTTTTTATATTACCTATCCTTTGCTGCAATTAAAATTTATTCTATTCTATTCTATAAATTGGAGATCTCCTTGCAAGTTTCCTGTATATTTGTAAAATTTGAAGAATATGACTTACAAGGTTTACACTATATAGGTACTTATATTATATATTTTTTTATGTGTCCGTCCGTAACTTAACTGCTCTATAACTTGTTCTCGCAAAACTTACAGAGCGGTGCCGGTGCAAGGTCATTAGTATTACGCCTTCTGTTTCACTTTTACAATCAAGTTATCAACTTTAACTTTTAACTGCACTAAGTACTTAGTTACTCAAACGTTTTCGTACTAACTTCCCTGAGCTCATTCTTAAGTGTTACTTAAGAATTAGTTTTTAAATAAAAACTGCACTAACTCCAAATATGAAACTAATAATATAATATAATTATTATGAAAATTAGCCGCGCAACTTCGTATGCGGTTTTCAAACGCTTGGTATTTAACTTTTTTAACGCTAGTATTAACCGCATCAAAATCGGTTAAGCCACTTTGAGATTACTGTGCACAAACAGACAAAATATCCAAAAATCTCATCAGTATTTTTGGCCTCGAAACAATGTTTTTCTTGAAAAATACTGTACAGACAACACTCGTTTACGATTTTATTACATACTAGCTGCTGCACGCGACTTCGCCCGCGTAACTTTATAAAACATAGCCTATGTTACTCGCTGATAATGTAGCTTTCTTTAGGTAAAAGAATTTTCAAAATCGCTCAAATAGTTTGTGAGTTTATTCACTACAGGCATACAAATCTTCTCTCTTTATAATATTACTATATATTTAAACCACAAGTTGAGGTTATATAAACCATTCAATTATTTATAGGTCACTGTTTATATAAATTATTTTCTGAGTGATTTTTAGGAAAAAACATAATTAAACAAACACGTTCTAACCTTGTGATACAGTTAAATTGTCTTCAAAACCAATCTATTTGTATCAGCGAATGCTAATTCTAAATGACAAATCCAAATGCCAAATCTGATTCTAGCTAAACCAATAAACGACAGATTTGAATTAATTTTGTAATTAAGTTGCATTAGCATAACATAATGTTAATTCGTTATTAAGAAACACTAGAATTATTCATTAAGTAGTATAGAAATAATCTTATTAAAAACACAGAATTTTAACTTAGCGTCTGATAAGAAGTCTGATAAAAAAGTATAGCATTTTGGTACACTTTTTTATACCAATATAATGAATGTAAGTACTTTAAATTTCATTACATTTAAATGTAATTTAAAATGTACCAAATAAACATTTCTTTCATTGTATTTGTGGATTTATGGAGTCCGGCCAATCCGCCAAATGGGATCTGGTGGTAGAGCTTAAGACAAGGACTAACCTCAGACCGAACAACCATTTTAACCAAAATGAGTGCAACCTAATAACACATTAATTAAGGTTATTAACTTAATTAATTAGTTAAATTTTTGTGGCTTCTCAAAGATAACCGAACATATTTGAATTTGGAAGGTTTTTTTTAAATAATATGTAAAATATAAATACGAAAAAAGAAATAAAAGGATGCCATTAAAAATTTTGTACAGAATTAAGCAATATGCTCAAAAACAAATTTAATGTATTTGTCCCTGAAATTTTTATTTATTACTGTGACTTGAAGGCTTTTTTGGGTAATTAACTTTTTTTTTTCAGTAAGTAAATAGATGTTTTCATATACTTAAACCTGCTCGATTGCTTGTGTCTCTGTATAGCGATGATAGCCAATTTACACAAAGAAAAAAAAAAGAATGTATAATAATATCAATACCTAGTACTCTATTAAAAGGTTTCTCAATTTGAGAAGGGTCTGTAAATTGGCAACTGTACTTTTACCATGAGTTTACAATGACCGCACTCGCTAGCAAGAGCGTAAAACATTTATATGAAAAACTGTCAACTGTCAATGTCAAATTGACAATTTTCCATATTAAATATTTTACGCTCTCGGTAGCGAGTGCGGTTAATAAAACTCATGGTAAAGGTACTGATAGTTCTGACCGCAGTCGCAAACAAACTGAGTCGACTTTTACACCGGTCTAGTCAGGAAGTGTGCAGAAGGACGCTAACCGGTTGAGTCCCATTATTAAGTTACATAAACTACTCTCTTTATTGACTACGAAACCTACTGCTTGAGATTATTTATATCCATTTTCGTCATTAATTACTATAACTCATCTGCTGACTTCTTTTGTCTCTATTGGAAATAATAGATGTTCTTCTTGTGACGTGAATAATGTCTTCCGTAGTGGGAGGAATTTCAGAAAACCGACGGGATATGTACTGGACCGCGAAGAAAATTAAAACTGAACTATATAAATTATATTTTTATTTAAGCACATTAAAATATTCTTTAATTTAGTCTTTATTTCATAAAGCTAGGTCAGATACTTTTGAAGATATTGAAGATTTTCTAACCGACCCATTTTCTTTGCGGTCCAGTGTACTTATATCCCCTGATTTTGTTAGAGTCATATAATATACTTATCTATCATCTACATCCAAAATTTAATTACACCACTCGATAGCTAAAATATCGAGTTTTTTTGAATTGGAGAGTAATATTTTATAAAAAAAAATTAATTTAAATCATATATGGGGGAGGCCTATGTCTAGCAGTAGACGTCCTGCGGCTGAGATGATGATGATAAAGATGAATGATAAACAAAAAAGTTTACTTGAGAAATATTAGATGAATAAATAATTTGATTTTAATTTGACTGTCACCTTATTTCATTTTTGCTATTTTCTTCATAATATCATGACAATATTTGTATACTATTTAGCAAAACAGCATTACTTAGAACATACATATTATGTCTGGTTATGACGAAATGTGTGTCACAGCCTACTTCATTATCTAGGACGAAGCGATCAATAAAATCATTTTTTTTACAATAAGTACAAACCGAAACTGAGAAAAGTCAACGTTTATTTAGTTTTTTTTTTTTTTATAAAATCCAGTTTCATTTGCAAAGGTCAACCGGTTCTTGATGAATGTATGATTCAAATCTCGACATGTGTATGGCAATATTAATTTGTCACACAGTGCAGTACCGCTTTTAGACCTAACGTGCAATTTTATACCGTTTTTTTTTACCAAGTGTGCTTGGTATACGACGTATCATGTACAGACAGAGAAGTTTCTCTTTGGATCAAATTACTACCTTCCAGGCCACGAAAGTTTTTTAAAAAAGATGTAATCTGTCAAAATCCAAATCAATTTACATAGTAGATATGTACAAAATATATAGTTCGTTTTTTGAAAAATGTTACTTTCATCTGGGAACTACAGTGCATACGAAGTCGGCGGGCACAGCTATTAATAAATTTATAAAGATATGCAAACGAATTCGAGAGCGAAGCTAGTACCTAACATTATTAATGCGAAAGTTTCCATCTTTCATACAAAAATTATCACACAGATTTTGATGAAACGCTAACATTGGTATAGACTATAATTTAAAAGGGTATACGCTGACGAAGTCGAAGACAAAAGCGAGTTAAAAAATAGAACAAGTGTCACAAAGTTGTCGCGTGTAATTAATATTATTCAACATCATTTGCAATGATTAAAGTCAAGGCGAACTGGCCTCTGATCGCTGTTTGTATTTCTTACTGTAGATCTATCTAGTCGTTGTAAAGTAGGCAATTACATTGTTTTACTAAATACGTAAGTAGATGTTTGCTTTAATTAGTTTCTAACTTGTGAGTTTTTAGAGTAAAGAATGAGGGAGAGAGAGAGATTTATATTGCATTTCCAAATTATTATGTTACGTAAAAACATATATATATATACGTAAAAGATACTCTGCCATCTATCCAAAATTTTCAGAACTAGAATAGGTATATTCAAATCTGTGTTATCTGACTTTTTGGAGTTTTCTCAGAATTGATTTGCATATTATAGGTAATTTATGGGAGTAAAATCAAAATTGTTACACGAATGCGTTACATAAGTATGTTAATGCGTTATAGTTACGTTCTCTCGTATTTTTTTGAATATTTTAGAATATCTGAAGTTTCAGATATATTGCGCTATCTACACAATATTTTTCAATTGTAGGTTCGTCTATAGTACGAGTATTATGCTCAAAATTCAGTCTTGCGCCAATGACAAATTATCCTCAGTAGACCTGTTCTCTTCTTGAAGTGAGAGCTTCTCGCTATGAGACCATATACGAGACCTTTCCCACTAAATAGGTCAGCTGCGTAATGACGTCACCTGTCACGTTGTAATTCGCAACGGTAGCCATCTACCATCAAGTAGACGGTCAGCCTGCCTACCAACTTATAACACCTTATACGTAAAAACTATATAATAAAACTTTTTTTAAAGTTGGAAGGCGTTGCGTGTTTGTTGGTAGTTTAAAATTGCATGTTGGTATTTCGGTCAATGTAAAACACATATTTGGATTACTACTTAATTACATAGGGTATAATTGAATAATTAGTATTTATCTGTAAAATAAATAGTAACTTAAAGAGATTAATTTAATAGATATATAAAATATTATTTACTGCTCGAATCCCACTGCTGGGCACTCTGGGAGCAGATCATTAATATACCTTAGTAATCATAATCATAGGTAATAATCATAATCATAAGTAATCATAGGTAAACCCGCCTTTCAAGCCTATTTTTCAGTGAGGCTATAGGCAATCCGTACCAAGCAGTCACTATGTTATTTTAGAATAATTTACTCATTTAAATTTATATTATATTTATGCCACACAAGTAGTTAATAAGTATTCATTATAATTTTCCAACTTGTTTTGTTAACTTAAGTAACGCACTTAAGTAAATACAATTATTGCAAACTCAGTTAAGTATACAAGTGTACGAGAAATTATGATATAATTATTTATACTGCACATTCGTAGGAATGTTGATATTTTAGACTTTTAAGTCTTACAATTATACTCAACTAGCGACCCGCCCCTGACTTCGCATTGATGCAATATTTCATTTTTGTACAGTACTGTAAGTACTTTTATTTCAAGATTTAAAAAAATATATATGTATGTATATATTTTTTTAAATCTTGAAGCGAAAATCTTAGCGAGATGACTGCTAAAATATATTTAAATTTAAAGTTGGCTTTCGCACGTTACGTACTAAATAAATTCGTGCGAGATGACAACTAAACATCAGAAACACAAGAAACAAGAAGCTTAGCTTAGCTTACTTACCTATATTACTAAACTGCACTTAGACTTAGATGAAAAAAAAAAAGAAATCCTTGCCATGCCGTGTTTAGCATAAAATAAACGTTCAATTTTAAAAATGGCAACACAAGGTCCAATGACCCATTACCAGTTTCGGGTCATATTTGGGACACACTCACCTTGCCATGTCCCACACGTGAGGTCGCCTATTTTACAAAAACATTGAAATTTTACATTGTTAAATTACAATTTAGCTTTAAAGAGATATGATACTTACTTAGATATTTTCTTATCGGCGAATGAAGAAGACACAGTTTTCACCACTAACTTAGATTAGTGTTAACGAGTTAGTTGATTAGATAAAATATGTATTTGAGTTTAACTAACTATTCGAGTTAGTTTAACTCAAATCGTAGCTCCAACTTGACTACATTTTTGTCTTGAGAAATACAGAAAAACATAATAATAAAGATAACAAGACAAGATAACGACGTTATTATACTTAAGAAAAAAACATAAATATGTTGTTTCTAGTTCTTAGGTTCCATAAAATAAGTCTTTACTTAAATTTAAAACATTTTAAAAAAATGTGGTCTAAAGCTTACTAGTTAGCACCGTAAACTTTTGAAAATTGAAACTAAGCTGTTGCCCGTGACTTTGTAAGCGCTGTAAATGGTTTTTTGAAAATCCCAAAATGAAAAACTAACATTTTTCGAGGATTAAAAGTATCCTATATATTTATCAGGTAATAAACTATCTGTGTGCCAAAGTTTATCCAAATTCCTTAAGCCGTTTTTTGCATGATTTAGTAACAATTTTTTAATTATTAATTATTTTTTAAACCACATTTAACTAACCCATATTTTTTGAAATTATGGGTTAATTGCAATAAAATAACGAATCAGAAATAAGTAAAGCCCGATTGCAAAAAAATATGAAAATTCAGAACGCGGCTCGTTATGTAGATCACAAAATATGTAAGTATAATAATTTTTTTGCTTGCAGCATTTCGTACGGCAAGGCTGGTATTCCGTACACGCTACTCGTCATTGACATTTTTGAACAAACATGTCACGTAATTTGTCACAATTACACTGAAATATCATATTTAAATTGTTACCTTTTATAAAACATTTACGAATACATTTTTAACCTATTACTGTAAAAAAAAAATATTGTAGATATAAAAGACTGAATTATTACTGAATTTTTCTTTCATTTTAAAATATTTTGAGTGAGTGAGTTTCAAAATATTTTGTCAATAATATTGTCTCCATTTAAAAATAATTTAAATATATTTTCAAATAAGTAACACTTCGGAATTATAAAACACATCAGGTACCACAGACCAATTGCTTTTGGACGTCTGTCGGGTTAGCTGATTACTAATAAAATGCTGTCTTTGTCTCTAGGTTTTTTTATGGGTTTTAGTTTTAGTTTTCATTTTATTAATGTACATGATTTAACGATTTGTGCACCGATGAAAGGACTGCAGTGCTTCATGGAAATATTTTTGACAAATTTGTTCAAAATAAAATAAAGGTACCGTACGGAATACCCTTCCTCTCCCACCCAAAACAACGTTTCAAATGTTGTTTGGTCGAACGAGCCCAGAATTTTAATGATGGTGACGCCATCTACTTTTGGTAATGCCCACCAATAATTCATGAGAATCCTAAAATAGTTTTTACCTGGTTTGGTTTTTATTATTTTTATATAAGTAATTATGTGTACGAAAATTTTGTATTAATAAATTGCGTAGCCTGTCTGGTGGCAGTGACCAGCCCCTGACCGTGGTGAGATAACAGCATTTGTCCTGTTGAGTTTCCGTGTGGTGCAAGCAAATATTGACTTTAAGGTGACGAACCTTTTCGTACCCCGACTGTACATACATAATTAAAAAACAGGAAAAAATATAGAAAACACCTGTACCTAGACAAGTTATAATAAATTTGTAAATATTATTATAAGTCATATTATGGCTGAGTATTATCACCACATGTCACGCGTTTAATTATTGTCTGACGTCATTCATTCGTCAGCCATTCAAAGATGGCGACGCAGTGACGTCACACGTCGATCTAGGACATTGGACAGTTGCCTAAATATGGTTACAGAAATTTCAAACAACTGAATTCATTGCGTAGGTAATGTATGGAGCGAGGAGCTCCTAGCATTAGAACGATAAAATTAGCATGTAACTATTTGAAAAAAATCGGGATATTAGTATAGGAAACATAAAATAAAAGCCTAGCTTTCATTCAGAACAAAGTACCGTCCCCGAAGGATCATCTAAAAATAAAAAAATGTGGCAACTCTAACACACGACTGGAGTTTTCTCCTTATACGAACAATTATAAAATTTAAATTTTCACAATTCGAACACGCCGAAGGAACAACATCTTTTTTTTTAAATAATGTGTACTTAGTGTAGATGGCGCAATATCTCTGAAACTTAAGATATTCTGAAATATTCAAAAACTAGAACGTAACTATATAACGCATAACATAACGCATTCTTGTGACAATTCTGATTTTTACTCCCATAAATTCTCATACCAATCGGCTTAAGCAATCGATTCTTAAGGAGATTTAAATTTAAAATTTAAAAAAAAAACTTGCAAAATTACTTGCATTAAGGCTGTTTGTTATTTATATGATTATCTGGCCTATTCATTGAACAAACAATTGATTTTTAAAAATAGAATTCAAAGTGGTTTTTTTTCATCAAGCTTCCATAGCACAACAAGAACAAGTTTAAGCCAATTATGTCCATGTGTCGTGACAGATTGTGGCAGCAGAAAAACAAAATTCAAAACTCTAATCAAAGACATCTATCATCTATATGTATAATACGTTTTTGCGTCGAAGTTAATTACGTATTAGTGTCATAATTACGTCACTTAGTTCAAACCATAATTTTATATTAAAGTTGCGTTAAAATAAACATTTCAAATGATAATAAAAGCACAATGCAATTCTTAAAAATCACAAGTAGAAAAAGGTAACATATTAATGTAAGGACAACAAGACGACGCAAAGAATGTAAATAAACTTTGAAGGGTTGTCAAGATGGCTTTCTACTCGTATACTATATGAAATGAATGAATCAGATAGCGCCGGCTGCTTCGTGTGAAGGAAGAGGACAGAGAGACGGCTTTGTTTACATTGTTTGCGTTGTATCCTTGGCTTTACTATAGTTAGGTCAAGACTCTCAGCGTCTTGAAATTGTGATCTCATCTGACGGCTGTAACTATCCGCTTGCAGAAGACCAACATGAATTAATAACAGCATACTGTGTGCTGTGAGCATGTGAGTAAGAGATGCCTGTCCTAATAAGACATGGACCATTATCAGATTTTACATAAGAATAAATAAAATAGGTATCACAAACATTTCCCGAAAAAAACAATACTATTCTCTAATCAAATATTATTTCTCCCGAAAACAAAATAAAATCTTTATTTTACTATCAGTAAATTCTGAATTTAAATTGTTAAGTTTAAGTCAAACTTTTAAGCCGTTAAGGAACACATCAAAATTAATATTGAACAAAAAGGCTTTGTTATTATATCATTGACAAAAATATTAATATCGAAGTGAAAAATATATTTGACAAATACTTACTAAATAGTTTAGTCAATTTTAGCTGGTAGGTGTATTGAATGTTTGATAATTGTGCGGCTGACGCACGTGGGATGTCAAAAACGTCAAGGTGCCACCAACACTGACCTCAAATGATGCAAATCTTCCTTATTGCCCATGATTTCCTGGTATTATGGTTTCATTACGCCATTAAACCATGATTTTAATTGAACAGATGTTTGGAAAATGTCTTCAAACTAACCAATCCATACATACTTGCATTTGGATGCATACTTACGTGAAAATCGTGAAAACCTATTTTAGGTATATTAGCAGAATGACAGAATTATTAGACGTACCGTACGACGAATTATTATTAGATTAGTTGGTTTTTTGAAAATCCCACAAGAACCTAACATTTTTCAAAAATATAAATAATCCTAAATGTTAATCCAGAAATTTCATACAAATTCGTTCAGCTGTTTAAGCGTGACAAACAAACATCTATACTACACATACAAACTTTCGCATTTATAATATTATAATTATCAATTATCAAGATTTATTTACGTGTGTTCTGCGAAGGGCTGGTCTTTTTATATGTTTGTTTGTAACGCATTGCATCTACTAAATATTTAATATACTTAAATTTTAAATACAAAATATTTAAAATAAATTAAATATATTAAAAAAATCTTAAATTGATTTGTCGTCTCTATATTACTTTGTTGAACATGACATGTCATTTCACACTTATGTAATAAGTTGGACTAGCACACTGACCGCATTAATGACACCGATTATATAATCAATTATAGATAAATGTGATTACAGTAGCCATAAACCTGTTGATTGTTTGTCTGTTACATAAAGGCTTTAGAAATAAGGGATACTAATTTCAAACTAGACAAGCGCTGCGACTTCGTCCGGTAAGATACAATTTATGAAAGGCTTAATTTTTTTATCGTAGGTTTCTAAAATGATTTAACACTCCACAAATCCAGACTAATATTATAAATGCGAAGTCTGTCTGTCTCTTACCTTTTCACGCCTTAACTGCTCAACCGAAACCTGAAATTTTGCGTACAGACAGAAAAGAGTACTTTTTCCTGGGGATCATCCTTACATATTATAAAACAAAGTTTTCCGCTACGTCTGTCTGTCTGTCTGTATGTCTGTTCGCAATAAACTCAAAAACTACTGCACCGATTTTCATGCTGTTTTCACCAATGGATAGAGTGGTTCTCGAGGAAGATTTTAGTTATAATTTACAAAGTTACGCGGGTGAAGTCGCGGGTACTAGCACTAGCTAAATAAATTACTTAATCTACTAGGTACTTCTTAACTTCCATTCGTTCATATCAAATTAAATATCAGATCAATAGATAGATCTATAGAGTAAATTATGATGATTTTTTTATTAATGACCTGAGTGATAAATTGGCTTAATCATCAACTAAACTAAACGCCAATAAAATTGTACGACGTGTGATGAAAAGATGTGCAACATTATGAAACGGTGACCGCGCGCGTTTTGAAATCAACCTGATGACCAAAAATGTCATGACCGTCCATACACAGATTATCATCTGAACTTTGAAACAGTAATAAAATGTGTTTCAAAAGCACTATAGGATATTTATGTTAAACATGATGCGAGCTAGATTGTCTTTTGTATTCAAATAAACTAATTTTGTATTGAATATTCGAAATTTCGAATAACTCGAACTCGAAACTTGTTGGAAAAAATTAAGACATACACACCTAAGTATGTATTATGATGACAAAAAATATCCTACTAAAAGAAACCAGTAACTTTTCCTGTATCCTGTGTAGGTATTATTAGGTATATTTGGTACTAGCTGTAGCACGCGACTTCGCCCACGTAACTTTATAAAATATATCTATGTTACTCGCTGATAATTTAGCTATCTATAGATGAAATAATTTTTAAAATTTGCTCTGTAGTTTTTCAGTTTAATCATTACAAACATCTTCTCTCTTTTTAATATTATACCTAAGTATAATTTAATATTATACCTAAATAACTATACGTAAGTACTATCTATCTAATACCTATATAAAATTCTCGTGTCGCGATGTTTGTTGCCAAACTCCTCCGAAACGGCTGCACCGATTTTGATGAAATTTTGTGTGCTTATCGGGTAGGTCTGAGAATCGGCCAACATCTATTTTACATACCCCTAAATGTGGTCCACCCCAAAAATTTTATTTTTATTTTTTGGCAAATCAACGTTGTCGGGTCAGCTAGTATATTATAAAAGGGTTTGTTTTTTTTTTGTTTTTTTTCAGATTATTTGGTGCAAAATGTGGTAGCCTCCATTATATTTAAAGAAATGAAGAGAAAAAATTAACTCGGGACCAATGCTGCTACAAAATAAAAACAGGTAAGTAAGTTTACTTAGATTTATTTCATACTACTTTTAATCTAAGTTAATGTATTAATACTTAAGTAAAATTGAGCTGTTATATTAACTTAAGTGAATAACAAACAGGATCTGTTTATTTGTGACTCGAACTTGAAGATAAGTCACATAATTTATTGAATGTTGGCTGTTTGCAAAATAGTCTGTATAAAATTTGTACAGAAAAATGAATGACATTTTCAGATAAACGAATACCGATGCTTCCGAAACGCAAACCGCCAAGTTGACAGTTGTAAACACTGAAAAAAAAAACGGAGGTACCAAAAATTCGGTACCTCTGCAACCAATGTCCGATGAAATTGGTATCAAGTCAGAGAATGCCGAAGATGGCGATAAGGTAGCCAAAGACGAAACTGAAAAAAACGATACCGAAACGAAGGAACCGAAAGAGGCAAAACCGAGAACTGTATCATTTAATAGGGACGTACATGTCAAGAGATTCGGTGAGTCAAATGACTAAAAAAAAAAAAATTGTGGCTCATTTTTCTTGGAATGTCTATCGATAGTTTGCTCCTCACTATCTTTGCCCACATAAAAGCCATTCACATCTGATAGATCCCCCCCTCATATTAAGTAATAGATATCCTAAAGTAATAGACCAGACGGTAATAGATAAGTAAATCCCAATAAAAATTTTGCTTTTTTAATTTTCGTTTTATTATTGTTTTTATTATAGTCTCAATAAATAGAAATTTTGCATTTTTAATTTTCGTTTTTATAGTCTCAATAAATAAGTCTAAAAAATTAATGTTTCAGTTTTGAATTTTGATTATATATTACCTACATATATATGTATTACATACTAGAGATACGCTCCAGATTGGCACGGATATAATTTTTTTTGTAAAATTACACACACCTTTCTTGTTTTCCAAAATTGAGTCTTGTTAGTGGTTTAAAAGATGTTAGCGGAGAGACTGACAGAGGCGAACTTTATTTTATAAACATGTAAACTCAACAAATAAAGTGCTTTATCACTCTAAGATTGAACATTCTTTGTATGTTTATAGAATGATAAGGTCTATTTTTCTTTGAAAATTCAAAGTTACAATTTCTATTACTATCTTTATTAGCGATGACAAATTATGTCAATCAGTAATCAATACCTATTTCAAATCCAAGCCTTAGTGAATTTTGAAATGAATGGAATTTGTAATCGAAACTTATAAAGCACTTTTCTTGTCTGCTATACCTATAGATATAGACATTATAGATAAAAATAAGTAAAAATTTCAATACCTATCTATACCTAAGATTATAGCAATACATCTGTATATCTATAAGATTATAGCAATACTGTGTTTGATATAAAATTATTTAATTCCATTTTAAGTATGTTTAATGTTATACAATGGCTCCGTCAGATATGAATGGTATATTATTAGTGAAGAGAGCATTTGTACGATAAACATTTATAGAACGAGAAATTACTAAATATTTATTTTACACGCTAATTTTCACGTAACAGTTACATAAGTAACAATGGTTATGGTATTTCCTGTAATAATAGGTACACATGAGACGTACGTCAGGAAATACCAAACTTTTTTTTATATATACTTAGTGTGTCCATAGCTCAACTAATAACCTCTGAGAAACTTTGAACTAACCGGTATTAATACGACTAATGAGAACCTTCCTTCTTCTCGGTATTTTTTTATTACAACTTACCCATGTTTTAACGGTTTTTTTAGGGGACAAATAAAACGCTATTCGAAATTCAAATAATTATAAAGTGTCAACTAATAAAATTAATTAATTATTATTATAAATTTTATAAATAAATAAATAAGTAGTATAAGAAAATAATGTTTCGGCTTATAAAATAATTACAAAACAAGACAAGAAATATAATTTATATAACAAAAGATAAACTTTGTTATCTTTATATTTTATCTATTATATTTGGACATATCTTTTTGGCCCAATGCAATTATTGTGTTCAGACGTTTTGTGCACATTGATACATATTTACAGAAAGGAAGTCAAAGGAAGTCAACAACAAGTCAACAAAGAGATCCAACACATAACAAGTTTAAAAGAAATCAAAGAAAATACATACTTAAAACTTTATTATTTTAAACCCTTTTTCTAAGTTTGCTAAGTTATAAGTTGCAGGCAAAATCTAAACTCAAAACAAAAAAAATCTGATGATAACATATCATTGCGTGCGTCTAGTAGGACTATATTCTCAATTTAAAATGTGACATTGGCGACCTCCTTAATGCTGACCTATTTGGAATTTCCGTGTCATTCTTAATTTAAAAGAAGAGGCACAGAAACCAGACAGTCGGCCTTCAACACAGCTTCCGAAAGCACGCGCTTTCTCGCCACTCATGTTCATTTGTTAATATGTAAATTATGTGCAATATGTTTAATTGTTCAATATATAAATATGTATATAATAATGTGGACTTGTTCATTTTCTCACCACACAATAACAAAAAAAAATACAATTCTAAATCGATCATAAATATAACGGATCTGATATAGAAACAAGGTCAGAAAAACCACGGACGAGTGTGGAAGAATGACCAGGCGAATTATTAGTAACCAAATTCTGATTAAAGAGATATGATAACAGTTACTAATAAGTATGTTATTAGAATTGAAGTTATGTAAAAACTCAATTGTGCCAAAGGATTTTGCAACTTTTTTTGCAATTTTTTTTTTCTAATTATTTATTAAATTTAATGTCTACATTATTATATAAAAAAATATGTGTCACGTTGTTTGACGCGAATGAACTCCTAAACTACTGGACCGATTTTGATAAAACTTTGTAACTAGGTATGTGTAATTTGGTCCAACTTAAAAGATAGGATAGTATCTATTTATTTTGAAGCCGGGCGAAACCGGGAGCGTTTAGCTAGTTATTTACCTATATAATTTTTGACTGTTTTAAAGTGCTTTTATGTAATCACAATAGCTTTTAAAACGTCTGTGAAATAAAAGCACAGGTGCTGTTTTTCTACTTTAAATTTTTTTATTTTAATTCTGCCAAGTTATTTATTTTCTACTACTCATAGAAACATAGTAGCTTCTTTTAAACAATTCTTGAATAAGACGTTCACATGTCTGTCCACGCAAGATTGTAAATGATAAATATCTCAATAAAAAATCTTTACGATTAAAGATTAAATGGCGTCTGAATATTCATATTAAATGTACTACAACCAACAATTAAGCTAGGAGCACAATAGCGAAACGTATGGCGACTGTGGTTTGCTTGAGTTGAGTATTGTTTTATCTATATCTATATTAAAATTAAACTAGCCGTTGCATGGACGACCGCGTATCTTTATAAAACATAGCCTGTTGCTAGCTGATAGTATAAATAGCTTTCTTTAGGTGAAAGAATTTTCAAAATCGGTTCAGTAGTTTAGTTCGTAATGTCAAAATAAGTCCTTTTTACTAATTCTATAACAAAATATATACAGTACTTACTTATAAAAAAAAATAAAAAAAATTGTCTGTTACGGCTAATATCCGAAACCGCTGGACCGATTTTGACAAGACTAACAATCAACGCACTGCCATAACTACTTATTGTAGAAAGCTGAAATTTAAAATATAGATGTATTTTATATCATAGGTATGCACTAAGAAAGATTTATATCTTATTTACGAAGGGTCGCTAATCTATATTAATAGGTACTAATATTATAAAAGAGAGAAGATTTGTATTTTTGTATGTTTTTAATGAATAAACTCAAAAACCACTAGACCGATTTTGAAAATTACTTTCAGCCTACTTTCAGCTATAGAAAGCTAAAATATTAGCGTGTAACATAGGCTATATTTTATAAAAAAAATTACACGAGCGAAGTCGCGTGCAACGGCTAGTATTAGATTAAAATCATTCTTAAATTATTCTACGCTAAACTACAACAGTGTAGCCTAACCTCAAGTTACAACAAAAAAGCAACCTTTTGGGAGGATCCTGAGAAGCGTATGGATAACATCTGAGATTAGTACTTATACAGATTTGTGTAACAAGTTTTTGTTACTACGATTACAATCAAAATATAATATGTGTTGATTTATTGTATTGAATCCTTTGAGGTTGACTAGACCGAAAAGTTATCTTATATCCAGAAAAAAATGTTGGAGAGAGATAATTAAAAATGAAAATAAAAATACAACAACTGACAAAAATATATGAGCAATAAATATTGAACACCCAAGGAAAGGGGGTGCGGACGAAGTCACGGGCAAACGCTTATGTATATACTAATATAATTATAAATACAATTTAAACACTTTTTTACAGTATTTTTCTAAGTAACGAGCGGTACAGATCACGTTTAAAGGCCTGTTCAGACCGCAGAGTTATCCGCTACCGCCGGGGGTAGAGAAATCCCAACGGTTATGCGGATACCGCGCTGTTCAAACCCCTGATTCTGTATGGCAAATTATGATTTCGCGCTTTTCTGACCTTCCGAAAACACATCAATGTCTTATCCTAGTCTTATCATTGCATTTATATATATGTAAGAGAATAACTTTTTAGCAGAATCTAGTAGATATCGTAACAATTTACGAAGATTTATCGATTAGTAGATATCGGTTTCGAAGTAAGGAATCGCCAAGTGGTGTTAGAGAATTAAGTCGGTTTCGCGGCAGCTGCGAAAATCACATACCGCGCGGAATATCGCTTCGGTATTACCGCTACCCACGGCGATAGCGGATTAACTCTGCGGTTTGAACAGGCCTTTACAGATCATTAGCATACAAGCTAGATATTCCATTCCAACACGTAATTTGTCGCCATTGATCCAATCATCAAGCGAATGAGGCAATATTAACGGTTGCCGTCACCAGCCACTGTAATAATAACGCTATGAAACGTACCTATTAGTTTTTTATATCTATATCTATACTAATATTATAAAGAAGTAAGAAGATTTGTTTTTTTATATGTTTGTAACGAATAAACTCAAAAACTACTGGACCGCTTTTGGAAATTATTTTATTAGAAAGCTACATTATCAGCGAGTAACATAGGCTATACTTATTTAGACTATAGCCTATGTTTCTCGACTATATGTCGTCTGTTCACGTAGATTAAAAAAAAATTCATATGAACCTTGTCCTGACAATTATTTCATACTCGCACAATGTGTTAAGATTTTTTATTATTTATTTATATAGATCTTAATACCGACATTAGCTCGCATAGAATGTACCAAGCTTAGAAATTAGTAAGATAATGTCAACAAGCACACTGACAATAGCTTGCATGTACTTGTATAAATAAATGTCGCAGTATAATCGAAAAAAAAAACCAGATTTTTGCAAAAATCCTAATTAGTTTAGGACGATTACAAAATGAAAGGTTGATTGGTTAATGATGTATAGCTTCTCTGTTCTAGTTGGTCAATCAGCGCATCCGTCAGTAAGTAACATTCATTTCGGCCAATCAGCGCTCAAGAAGTACCTTGGATGATTACAAAATTTTGTTGTTAAATTCGGTCCTTTGCAATCGTACTAGGATTTTTGCAAAAATTGGTTTTTTGTCGGATTATACTGCGACATAAATAAGACAAAAAAATTGTGATTTCGCATTCGCTGATAACACGCGTCATTAGAGGCGCATTGTTCTAGTACTCTCTCTCATAATAACATAATCTCAATAACCCGAGGGCTTTTTGGCCGGTAGTCTTGCAACATACTTGTATGATAAATCTTACATTAAAACTAACACCTTAATACAAGTTTCAAGTAGACGGTGACTTATTAGTTTCTTATTTTTGTTTTTTGAATTTTTTTAATTTGTGAAATACATATTTTAAAATTAATAAATAAAAATAGTTGCACATAGATTCATGAATGATCGATGCTTACTCGTGAAGCGCTCAAGCAAAAAGCAACCATAAATCTATGTGATATACAATAATATTGTTGGTGATTTTGGTCATCAGGTTTATTGCATTGGGTATGAACGAACGAACCAGTTTGTCTAGCTAGTGTGTTATGTATTCTGAGATAAACATGTAATAAGCAGTCGATATCAGTCAGGTTTCTGTAGTTGCGAAACGCATAAAACTATTAGAAGCCGATTGATTTTATGTGTTGCAAATTACTTTCAAGGTCGTCAAGTTATGCAATTGAAAAATTACAGGTGCACTTGGGCCACCGATGTTAATTTTTTATGGGCAAAATTACCACTGCTTTCAAATAATAGGTCTAATAGGTCATTTTACTGCATATTACTATTAAGACAGTAATATGCAGTTAAATACAGAAATATTCGAACTCCTGTTTTTTGGGGATTTCTTCTTTACAGAATATCACCAAAAAATTACAAAAGTAGTGATTTTATTTGTCAGTGAGGAAGGGATACCAGAACCCATTTTTCCTTCTTACACTTTATCTTTTTTGCTATTAAATAAGCAGCAGTTTTGCAACTCCTATGACTTCGCTTAGGTTAGGTGACGGAAGCCACCTACCATCACTTAAATTGCCAATACCATAGACAAACACATTTTCTTGCAGCTGCAACTTTCTTGGAGTTACAATATGCTCTTTAGACAAGCATTACAAATAAGCCTACACGTCACACATTGTATATTAAAAAACTGCAATCTCAAAAACTTTAGTCCATTAACCATAACGGGTGCCTTGAAATAATGAATTGATTAATTTCGAAACGTGAATTGTCATATTAAAAGGCAATATCAGTATGGGACCGATAATGTCACCCTGGGGCACTCATTAAAGAACAAGGCGGGGGCGACGAGATACGGATCTGGAATTGCTCAGACGAGCCTAAAAAGGTTTCCGATGACGATATACAACACTCATTCAACTCTTTCTGTCTCGGCATTGACCCGTACGGAGGTTCCTTATGTGGTCAACAGTTGCGAAAGCTTCGTATGAGTCTGACTTTTCACATAACACAGCGTTCGACTGATTGTTAATTAAATGCAGCCTTCGTTTGGGAATCACCATTTAGCATTTTAATTAGAATTCGTTCTAAAAGACTTGAAATTAGTACTAGTAGTAGTTTAACAATTAAAATGTACCAGTGTTTGCCCACAGATCGAAATTAAATCATAATTATCATAAGGGTGGAAGAAATAGGAACACACAGTTTCAAAAATATTATTTTATATAACACAAACAGTTAATACATGTAAATAAATGTTGAATAAACCACCAAGACCAATTGTATGACTCCCAAAGTAAGCATTATTAGCTTGTTTCGGGGGCGCAACCCTGCACACTCGGACCAGAAATAACTCGATAATTATGTTCTCTGGTATGAACATAATTATCGAGTTTCACATAATTTTTAAAAACAGGCAGTACCTAATTCTCTGTATTTGTAAGATTGATATTTGGAAAGATGGACCGTCAGCTATTAGTGGGCGCTGGACCTTGGCAGTTTCCGTTTCAAGACTTTCAAGATGTAAATGTATACTCAAGGAGCTTAATATTTTAATATTTATTTATAAATGAACTTATGGCTATTTTTATAATTAATTCATAGTTTAGGAGATATTTTAAACTATGCATATATTTTGTAAAATTGCGTAGAATTCAATTTATGTTACAACTAGCTGGTGCTTCACTTCTTGTTGCTATAAAACTTTGGAACTTGGGAACAGTACCTTTTTCTGGATGAAGGACACCCTTTCTTGTATTCCTGACAACGTAAAAATGTATGTATATGTATGTAAAATTTTATTATGGTCGTTTGAGTAGTTAAGTCGTTTAATAAACTTGGATATAGATCATGACTACAGAGAATATAATTAACACCTTATAAGAAGAGCTGTAAGTTTTGTTGAGAAGGCGGAAGCTTGGTCAGAGTTTTATGAAATGAGCTATAGGCAGCTAGTTAGGAGAAATAAATAACTAAATAAGAACTAAATAGACCGAATAGACAATCTTAGATAGCAGTGAATAAACCAAAAATGCTCTTACTGAAAATGAGTCTTTTTTCTGTCTTTTGGGGAAGTTTTGCCTTAGCAATGGCTGTCTATCGACTGTTAAAAATGATCTAAGGCTGGTATAGAATAGAAAATTTTATAGCCCTTTGTTTCAACAATAGCGATGACGCGAAACTGCAAACAGTCAAAACAAGTGTTTATTCAATATACGTTTGTACCAAACTAAGACAATTGATAGTTGGTACGAACGCATCAAAAACTCGCTCAAAGAATGGAGACAATGCGTTCATTGTGTAAAGATTTGAGATATCAATACGCGAACTGGTTGCTGTCAAGGTCAATGTGAAATATTTTACATGTGGGTTGAATGTCAGGAATTGTTGCATTAGAAATGTTGTTGCATCCTTGTGTTGTAGTAATTTAATTGCAGAGCTCGTGTTAGTCGAGCCCACGTGGTCCCAAATTTGATAAGTGTCACAATGACGTATCCGTTAATAATGTAATAGTAATGCAGTAGAAGGTTATTTGGGAGTACGAGCAAGCGAACAGGAAATAGAAAAGAATAGCTGCAAGACCGGCTATATATTCTGAAATTCTTAAATGTTTACCCCATTGAAATAAGCCACTACTCATAGATAATTGATTGGTCTCGCTGCGCTCGACTAGATACCGCCGTCGTACTTGTAAAATGCGGCATAAAATACTACGCCGAATTCGGCGTACCCGAGCCAGTCACACTGCAAACTGTCTGTGATGTGTACGTGCCGAATGTTTTATAAAATTTTAGGCATAATAAAATACTAGTTAGCGTAGTGAAACTGTGTAAAAATATAATAAAACTGGGTGATAAAAAGTGACGATTTTTTACACACACTACAATAAAAAGTTGCCACATTTTCGGAGCTATTGCTTTTGTATAGCCCTCTATCTAGTCGAGCGCAGCGAGACCAATCAATTATCTTTGTGTAATAAATTGTTGAATTCCTACATATTGATATGAAGTCTGCAAGAAGACAAGCATTCATCTCAACTATCGCCAATTATTATCGCATTATTAACATAAAACATTACAAAAACAAAAACAAAATAAACTATTCTATTCACAATAGCAAACAATAGAGCAATATGTTATTTCAATCCACTAAAAGACCTTGCACTGTCTGGCCACTTGAACAAACAGCGAAGTGTAGTGACGTACTTACCTACGCGGCGACAGATTGCAGATAATTATGTACTGCATACTATATAAATAAATTATCAACCTGAAAACTTATAATTAACAAACAATGGCACAGAATATCTATTTTTATTTTACTCCATACATATACACAAATTATTACAAGAGTACATACCCAATGCGATGTAGTAGTTCCTTAATTTTTAATATTTTTATTTTATTTTATATATTAGAGAAAAACAAATAAACTAAATAACATATCATTTACAAAATCTATACTAATATTATAATGCTGAAGAGTTTGTTTGTTTGTTTGAACGCGCTAATCTCAGGAACTATTCTTTTTGTGTTGGATAGATCATTTATCGAGGAAGGCTTTAGGCTATAAGTATAACATCACGTTGCGACTAAAAGGAGCGAAGAAACAGTCGAAAATGTGGAAAAAACGGGGAAAATTATTCATCTTTGAGGGCTTCCGTTGCGTGCGCTGCGAAAACCGTTCGAGATACCCAAATCATTGCCAAAATAACTATTCCACGCGGACGAAGTCGCGAGCACCAGCTAGTAAATAAATAAACAGGCCGCTACAAAAAGGAGACTACACGACTATATTTTTGAGAACTTGTGCACAGCTTGAGCACAGGTGCTTCAAGTGTGCTGCCGACTACAGTAGGATTAAGGGTAAGGGTTTAGGAAGCACATGTGCTTTTATTGCACGGTGGTCTTCTGTAAGGGGGTGGCTACTGTCGCCAGACGGGCCGCCCAAATGACTGCGTAACTCAGAGTGCACTGCCACTACTTAAGGCTGCGGACCGTTAAAAATTGACTCTCATCGAATTTTTGGCGCTGCTTATAACATTGTTTTCAAACTGATTTAGGAAAAACTTAGAAATATTTTTATAACCAAGAAAAATTTATAATATGGTTAATAGTTAAGTATTTTTTAAGCGTTTGTTTATAGGGTATATATTAGGTAAAAATGGAGTTAAACACAGCTCTGCCAAGCCCTACAGTATGTTGAGCTATGTTCACGGACCAATGACATAACAACTAATGATAAATTAGAAAATCTATTCAGATGTGAAGTTTTCTTATGTGGTCGTCCTTAAATTGATCTGATTATTTTTTTGCAAAACTAATTCATGTTCTTAAGTAAGAACGTTAAATATTGTCTTTTATCAAATTTTTCACTAATTTTTTTTTTCATTTTTAACATAGTTACGTAACAACAATTAGAAATTAACATTTATTATCATAAAGGACAAGTGTTTAGGTACAATAAAAAGCTATGGTTTCTGTATAAAAATTAAGAAAAGTAATTATTTTATTGATAAGAAAATATCGGCAATCAAACTCCTCAGTGACCGGTGAGCGGTCGTTGCGTTCAGACGTGTGCTCCGTGTTAAATTTTTACATGTTTTTTGCGATCGAACAAATATCTTTGTCTCGCTCACTCTCAGAGATTTTGCGCTTCTGTTAGCATATCGAAAGTTGCTTTACTTTATTTATTTTCAACATTATTTCCGAACTTTTTGGTAGTTAGTTAGTTTTTGTTTTTGTTATATATATTATTATTGGGTCATAATGGAAAAAGATATGCTTGTCTAAAAAAAGGAAATGCAAGTCAAATATCATAAGCATTATATATTATATTATATTATATTATATTATATTATATTATATTATATTATATTATATTATATTATATTATATTATATTATATTATATTATATTATATTATATTATATTATATTATATTATATTATATTATATTATATTATATTATATTATATTATATTATATTATATTATATTATATTATATTATATTATATTATATTATATTATATTATATTATATTATATTATATTATATTATATTATATTATATTATATTATATTATATTATATTATATTATATTATATTATATTATATTATATTATATTATATTATATTATATTATATTACATTATATTATATTATATTATATTATATTATATTATGTTATATTATATTATATTATGTTATATTATATTATATTATATTATATTATATTATATTATATTATATTATATTATATTATATTATATTATATTATATTATATTATATTATATTATATTATATTATATATGTTATAATAATTATAAAAAAAAATTAGGTATATATATTATTACTAGCTTTTATGGAAGAGTGAAGGCTCCTGGCACAGGCTTCCGCTCAAAAAAAGTCTTCAATCATGTAATATCATCTCAATTTCTAATAATGAAATGAACACAACCTTATTCACAATAATAATATAGAATCTGCTAGCAACTTTTCTATATTCTAAATTAACTAAAACTAATTCTAAAAAACAAGTCTGTTTCTAAAATTTCTAAAATATCTAAAATTTCTAAAATTTCTTGGAGCTAGCGCGCCGACTGTATCTATTTATTGGATTAACTATTATAGCATAACAATGCATGTATAATATATTTAGAAATGTTGAAAATTGGGTGTTTTCAATAACATGAAATTAAAAAAATTCTCTTTCTAAGTCTCTTTCTAAAATTTCTAAAACTTCTAAAATTTCTACATTTCTAACATTCTAAAATTTCTAACATTTCTAAAATTTCTTGGAGCTAGCGCGCCGACTGTATCTATTTATTGGATTAACTATTATAGCATAACAAATCCATGTATAATATATTTAGAATTGTTGAAAATTGGGTATTTTCAATAACATGAAATTAAAAAATGTCTCTTTCTAAAATTTCTAAAACTTCTAAAATTTCTACATTTCTAACATTCTAAAATTTCTAACATTTCTAAAATTTCTTGGAGAAAGCGCGCCGACTGTATCTATTTATTGGATTAACTATTATAGCATAACAATGCATGTATAATATATTTAGAGATGTTGAAAATTGGGTATTTTCAATAACATGAAATTAAAAAATTTCTCTTTCTAAGTCTCTTTCTAAAAATTCTAAAATTTCTACATTTCTAACATTCTAAAATTTCTAACATTTCTAAAATTTCTTGGAGCTAGCGCGCCGACTGTATCTATTTATTGGATTAACTATTATAGCATAACAAATGCATGTATAATATATTTAGAAATGTTGAAAATTGGGCATTTTCAATAACATGAAATTAAAAAATTTCTCTTTCTAAAATTTCTAAAACTTCTAAAATTTCTACATTTCTAACATTCTAAAATTTCTAACATTTCTAACATTCTAAAATTTCTAACATTTCTAACATTCTAAAATTTCTTGGAGCTAGCGCGCCGACTGTATCTATTTATTGGATTAACTATTATAGCATAACAATGCTTGTATAATATATTTAGAGATGTTGAAAATTGGGTATTTTCAATAACATGAAATTAAAAAATTTCTCTTTCTAAGTCCCTTTCTAAAATTTCTAAAATTTCTAAAATTTCTAAAACTTCTAAAATTTCTAAAATTTCTAACATTCTAAAATTTCTAACATTTCTAAAATTTCTTGGAGCTAGCGCGCCGACTGTATCTATTTATTGGATTAACTATTATAGCATAACAATGCATGTATAATATATTTAGAAATGTTGAAAATTTGGTATTTTCAATAACATAAAATTAAAAAATTCTAGTAAAATATTAAAAGCAATAAGTAGAGCAAGATTCTATTGATAAATTACGAGTATTATAACGCAGGATGTCAGCGGAGGTGCTCCCCACGCGTACGGTTTTTTTCGACTCTGATTCGTAGTTTTGCACCGATAGACTGACGCCTTAAGCTTAGCTTAATTTAGCTTTATTTTAGCTGAACCGTTCATTGTAAAGAAAACTCATTAGGAAATAAATTTCAACAGAAATTATAAAACAAACAGGTAAAACGAGCTTAAGATAATTCCTCGAATATCCTTCAAACATATTTATACTATTTTGATGAATATAAGAACTGGTACAAACGGTTAAACAGAATCAGATTGTGTTTGTCAAACGGTCGGACGCTGGCCGCCTCTGTCATAGATTATTCACACAACAGAGCCGACACTTCTTAGGTTGATGTGCTATGTGCATTGAAGTACTACAACTATGGAACTTGCGTCACAAATGCCAAAGCACTACATATAAAGTACGCCTCAAACGGAATCATGGCGGAGTTAGCGCGTCAATGGTATTAGGTCATTATTAGGCCAACCAAACATCTGTCATTTAAAGAAAATGTGACTTTATGTCAACACATTGGAGATTAAAATGAATAGAAGTTGGCCGTTATTACCTTTTACCATTGACGCGCGAAGGCAAGGGTCGGCCATGATTTTATAAAAGGCGTACTTTTTATGTGCCGCAAATTCCATAAAATTTTTAACTCTATCACAGATTTTAATCGGCATTAATCATACCGTAATATTGTATTGAAATTTTATTACATCGTGATTTCAAAAGTTATTGTCTAATAGCCTTCATTCTCTTTTATTATCGAATGCGAACTTCCGTCTTTACAAAATATAGTCTATATCATTTTGAACTCGTTACTATTTTATAATTTTATAAATATAGGAGTGGTAGAACACGTTTCGTTTCACTGTTATAGAAAAAGCAACTTGTTTTTTTTATGCTAAAGTTTTTTTTTGCAAACAGAATTTTGCATATACGTTGTCATGGATACACAAATTGACATAGGGTAAGTCCTTTCATCCAGAAAAAATTCTGCTCTCTAAAACCGATAAAATGTAAAAAAAATCTTACATTTTTATCAGGCGTTAAATAGCCACTCTACGTTACTTGATCTATGGTCAACCAAATCCAATACCGTTATCAAGTAAACGGCCAACTAATCAGTTGTCCACACATTTGTATTATAAATCGACATTTTTACCAAAAAACATCTGCGTATGTTTTCAATACACGGCCCTCTTTCTCTGTCCTCGAATTATTGACCGTTTTTGACATACATATTACATGAATGCATGTAGTACATAAGTCAGGAGAGCATAATCAGTCAAATATTTTATGTAAAGGTCGTCAGACAGACACGGCCAGCTAGTTGATTGTAGGTTGCTATATGGTCTATGGGGTTATGAGCATAATATTATATTCGCAAATTATTATATTCTCAAAATATTATATTCCCAAAACATTACATTCGCAAAATATTACATTTGGGACAACCGTGATTAAAAATGTTTAATTAGCTATATGGCCAACTGTGCTGCTTGTGCACTCGATAAGGAATTAGAGAGAGATAGAGAAATTTGATGCCTTAATTAGATAATTATCTTATTGTTATATAAGTAGGTCATCGGAACACAACATCTCTATATACATATATAAAAATTACGTGTCACGTTGTTTGGAGCCAACTCCTAAACTACTAAACCGATTTTGATAAAACTTTGTAACTATGTGTGATTTGGTCCAACTTAAAAGATAGGATAATTTATATTTTGAACTCGGGCGAAGCCGGGAACGTGTAGCTAGTTACATAATTAATAGTTATGATACGGTTATTTCATGATAATTTTCTGTAATTGATTGCATACTTAGTAACTGGCGCCAAACGGCCAAAAAGACCGGAGCCAATTATAAAAATTTCCAAAGTGACCATGCCCGGAATCGAACCCCGGTCCCCTAAGCTAGAGTGCTTAGGCAAGCATCTGAGTCACTCTATCAATGGGTTCATATAAGAAAGAAAGTGTCCTATGTTCTTCATATGTACGAGTACGAGTAACATAGTCATTATTTTTTTCCTTGTCTACATGACACTAAACTAATTTCTAGGAGTATCTATTGTTCATAGGAATGAGTAATTCTCTCGACTCCAGTCAGTGATATTACTATTGGTGATACGCCTAGTTCAGCATATTGACTATGAGAGAACTAGCAGTAGGTGTTTCCTTACCGATTAATATTAGTCTAATTTATAGTTTTTTTTTAGATCTGAGTCATTGATAGCATAATATAAACAATGTAGGTATTGGTGAACGCTTCGTAGACTTGCTAATAAATGTAATTAGAGTTGTTTCCTTTGCTTTGCACAAAATATTAAGATGTTGAAGTATTCCAACTCTTAGTAAACGAGTTAACTCTTTTATTACACAAAATCTTATTATTAACTGAATTTCTAAGAATTCTTAGTCAACTTTTTAGACTTCATTCTTTGTAGATGTGGAGTGGTAGTTTGGCTGCCCAATAGCTATGTTTACTGAATTCAAATAAAAATATAATTTTGCTTAGAAACGGTAGTTCTCTTAATAGAGTACCTACCAATATATTTTTCTTTATTTTTAAGGAATTCAATTTTTATTTAATAATCAAAATGTATTATAATTAAATAACTCCCAAATCACGTGACAACGAACACCAATCAAAGTGCATGACGTCACTTGTTCGCAAACATCCCCCCTGTCAAAGACTACGTCATTCTTTAACATTATTGACGTCGGTCGGTGTTGGGAACAAGTGACGTCACAGGTCACGTGATAAGTGTTGACGTTTTGTAGCGAAATTTAAAACGGAATTTAAGATATTACTTTTAAAGTATTTGTTGTAAGTATTGAAAAAATAATATAAAACTAAATATTTTGGGCTATATAGGTAGTTACTTTCCTAAAGGGACTACTTTTGGAAATATATTTTAGTTAAGTATTATATTATATATATTTTTTGGTTTTTAGTTTTAGGTAGGTTATAATTAATTTGTTTGTATAACTATATAATTAATTAATTGCCTTATGTGTTATAATAAAAACACTTATTTTCCCAAAATAGTCAACATTCCTATTCATGAGAAAGGTTGCATTAGTCCTCAGGACACGTCTGTCCGTCTATCCGTAAAGGCCTGCGCAGACGAGAGACCCTTTTCCGCATAATTATAAGCGACATATTTTTGAAGGACAAAAAGTACCCCGAAGACTGTTTTACTGTTTGCGTGCGACTTTCGTACCTCGTCTGCGCAGGCCTTAACTTAGAAAAACAATTTCCACATAGGCGTTCTAAGTGTATAAGTATTCGTCATCCAATATGATTGAAACGAAAGTCATTACATATCACAAAGAATTGTTAATTATTTACCACCCACGCGAGCTGTTCACCTCAGTGTCGGTACCCTGTTAAAAGCAGTGCAATAAAAACATTCAATAGAAGCCGTAGCGGACACCTCATACTTACATGTTTGTGTACCCACAATTACTCCCACATCCCGTTACGCACTCTACTGTAACGCTGTATTACTGTATTAGTGTATTCAAAAATAAATCAGTTAAGTACAGTCGGGGTAAGAAAAGGTTCGTCACCTTAAGGTCGACAATTGCTTAAAGTCGACACAGCAGTTCTCAGTCACGCCAAAGTTTCATTTGAAATGAAACATTGACGTTTGCTTAGTGCTTTAGTTTCAAAACGTAGTATGTGTTTACGATTTGATAAGGGAATGAATTTGAAAACTGACGAAGGTTTTCGTACCCCGACTTTACTTAAACAATTTAAAAAGGTGCATATGCTCATGCTTCTCTTGCGTTGTCATTAGGTGCAATATCGTACAGCAAATTTTTATAACTTATCGGAGATAACCGAAAAGATTTAAAAAATTAGAAGGTTTTTTTAAAAAATTGTCTAAATTATCAAAAAAAAAAAGAAATAAAAGAAGCTGGTTACCCTTTCAGCCACATTCGCTGGTTTCAAACTTTTTTTAAAGATGGTCTTTTATGCTTCGTATCTTTTTATCTTTTTGTTTTACTCTAAGAACTCAAATTAGGCGACGAAAATAAAATACTTTTCTTTCTTTTCTTTCTTGCCTTTCTATACACTTATGAATTGATCATAATTGAACTCACGCCCGTTCCATTACAATTTTTTTTTAGGTAATTGATTATTACAAGCATAAATTCTACCAACAACGTCCAATTTTTATTGTTTTTATTTCTATAATAAATTTGAATTAGTTACGCACTGATTTTTTGCTATTCCTCATCTCAGAATTAACCAAAAACATCTCCAAATCCTCCCAGAGTAATCAATTTGCAATCAACGTTCAGTTCTTAGAAAATTAATGAATACACTTTTTTTGCTGATAACTATTCGACTGTCGTCAGTTTTTTTAAAATATTTTAATTAATTATTATCGCGTATGTAATGGAATATATTTTTTTAAATGTTAAAGTCCTCACACTGGCCGATACTTGATAGTAGGTGGCTACCGTCGCCAATAAAACAAGCAACGCTACAAGTGCTGAAAATGCGTTGCCGAACATAGTACAGTAAAGGTAAAAACGGTTCTTCACATTAAAGTCGAGATTTGCTTGCACAATGGCAATTATCAGTCATGACAAAAGTTAATTTCAAACGTCTGCCAGTAGTCCGATTAGTGCTTTAGTTTCAAAAAGTACTAATTAAAAAGCTAATAATGAATGAATGAATTTAATGAATTTGAAAACTAAAGGTTCTCGTACTCCGACTGTAGGTACATATGAAAGTAAAAGTGTGTAAAGTCGGGGTACGAAAACCTTCGTCAGTTTTCCAATTCATTCCTTTATCAAAGTCGTAGACTCTGAGTATCTTTTAAAACTAAAGCACTAATCAGAATACTGACAGACGTTTGAAATGAAGTTTTGGCATGACTGACAATTGACCTGGTGCAAGCAAATATTGACTTTAAGATGACGAACCTATTCTTACCCCGACTGTACCTACAAGGGCTCCTATAGCGCAGCAAACTCTCTTGCTGACAAAAAGATACAATGTACGGATAAAAGTAGCTACGGAGGTTTGTTGCTATTTCTTACTCGTGGAACAACAGATATATTGCGATATATCGTTAGGATCCTCTCCCGGCTTCGCCTGGGAAAAAACTTAATTTAGGTTTCATTTTATATGTAAAAATTCCGTTAACTGATGGTGTTTCCCCGGGTAAAAGTTCTTCTTCTTTTCCTGGCCCTTTCCCACTCCGTATCATGCGTCTCCAGGCAGCTCGGTTCTGGGTCGTCTCTTTGTTGATTTGGGCTTCCCTGAGGTTCTTATTTACAACGGACATCCATGTGATTAGGGGTCTTCCTCGTCCTCGGGGTTTAGTGTCGATATCTAGCACTTTTCTGGGTAAAAGTTCATAAATAAATATTTATCAAGGCATTCGAAGTTATCATTTCGAAAAAATACCTAAAAACAATAACAATATATTTTACTCAGAATGCTCACGTCGCTTATGGCTGAATTCAAAGTAATTCAAACTCAAAGTTACTTTTGAATTCAATCACGAAGCAGTATTTGCATATTTGTATAATATAAATGTATTATTAATAAAAGGCAAAATATACCTTATGCACATGTTTATTGATTTCATATTACCGTCTTCATTAGCAGCCATTGCGATCTTTATAGGGCTTTCGCGTTACTTAAGCGTCATTTTAATGCGTTTATCGCTTGATCACGATATAGGAGCACTTATGCTGCATAAGTAGGAGATACCAGAGTCAATTCTTTTATGAGATACTAGCTGTTACACGCGACTTCGTCCGCGTAACTTTATAAAATATAGCCTATGTTACTCGCCAATAATGTAGCTTTTTAAAGGTGATTCTTTTTTTAAATCGGTCCAGTAGTTTTTGGGTTTATTGATTACAAACATACAAATCTTCTCTCTTTATAAGTATATATAAAAGTATAGAAGGGGCAAATTATCACTTTACAGAAACCATCCAGCAAAAGCAGTTATTTTCAAAATTTCAAGGTCGAATTTTGAGTGTCGCTTCAGTGTAACGATCACATGACGCTTGTTGTAACGTTTCTGCATAATATCTACCGGTTACTATATTATTTCATCCCCAAAGATGTTTCTAGGTGACAGTTCTTATCTCATTGGCGACGGTAGCCACCTACTATCAAGTGGACCGTTAGCCTGACGACCTTCCCATAAAAAGAGAGCTTCCGTTGCAAATGTAAATAGTAAGAAATGCAGTACAGTATCTTTAATCAGTAAAGATAATAAAGAAAGCTATCCAGTGCTCCAAATTTGGTCATAAAGATGAGACGGGTAATGATTATCAGCTCACGTACGGGCAAAAGTTAAAAAAGCGTAACCCCTCCTGTGAGAGATAAGTCAAAAAACTGACTAAAAAGTTGTTTACGGCAACTTTTTGTGCTAAAAATAATGATGACCGTCTTTGCACATGACGTAATTTTTTCGGGTTCATATAGTAGTAAAGACATTTTGTTTAAGAAAGGTTTTATGGGTGACGTTATGGTGGATTTTTGTTATTCGTCGAATTTATTTGGGATTTGCAGCTTTTTCAAGCTGTTTCTCTTTACAGGATTAAAGCTGCATTCATAGAAAATATTACCAGTAAGAATATTCTGTTTAAACATATACATAGGTAAAACAAGTAATTATACTTTAAATTTATAACCTAAACATTGAAAATTTACAATTGGCAAATTTAAAATAGAAAATTACAAAAAATACAAAAATACAAAATAATTTGGGAATTTTGGGAGTTTTCTTATTTTGATAGTAAACAAAAATATATCTTATAGGTATACTTAAATATGAAATAATTTAAATTCAACCGGATTTCAATTGAATTTGGAAGATCTCTAAAAAACGTATGCTGTGACAGTGATATTAATGTACCTGTCTGTTTATTAATTCACTAACTAATCCGATCCTTTTATTGTACTCTGTAAAATGAACTTTATGTGTGCCTAATCAAAGACTAAATTGCATTATAACTTTTTGTGGTATTTGCCTTCTAACCGTTGTTGTCTAACGACCGAATCAACTGTGTATAATAACATCGATGTTCTAATAACATGACAATTATTTTTAAGCACGTCTTCCTTTATTTATATTATTTATACATTATAATGTAACTTCATTATTTTTTTATTATTTCCCAATGAAACCTTTTATGCTCTTTTGTTCATATAACCTTAATACTATGGTTTTATAGCAGTACTTAGACTTTATGGTTTTCGTCATCTTTGGAATCCAAGGATTTACGAAGATCTGTAGTCTTATTTATACAGTAACAATAGATAATCAATTTATCTAAAAGTCTCGCTTGCTCAGGAACATTCTTTTGAGATATCCAAAACATATAATCATTTGTCGTTAATTTCAGGTAAACCGCGCGAATCGCGGGGCACCTCGTCCGAGAAACAACAACCTGTTGTGAGAAAAGAGCCATTTACACATCTGTCACAAAAGGAGCTTATTGAAGAAGCTAACAAAGTCATCGCTCAAGCTGACAGTGTCACCTGCACAGCGGATCATCCACCAGAGAAGTTCTTCTCACTTCCTCACAGAAGAAAACTGAAGGAAGATAGAACAGCGCGAAGAAACAGTGACGATAGTGGTACCCCAGAGAACAAAGGGAAATCCTCTCTCGGACGATCAACCAGCGATGTAGGCGGAAAAAGGAGAAAAGATCGCACTTCTCTTTCCACCCTTTTCAGAAGAGCTCAGAGAAACAAGAGTCCTGAATCACCTGTGGCAGTATCCACTATCTCAACCAAACCTGTTAAACGGAGTAAAAGTGACATATCCGACTTAAAGTCAAACACAAACATTCATCCCAAACCGATCCGTAAGAGATCAGGTAGTGAAACAGAAGAATTTCTCAAATCATTGAGAAACAAAAAAGGTCAATTATCGCCTATAATAGAGAGTTCACCGCGAGACGATTACTTCAAGACAACGCCCCCGCTCGATTTGTATTTGAAAGAAAAAGAAAAACTATCAAAGAAAGATAGCACGAAGTCTGAAAGTTTGAATAACAGTGGTGAAAAGAAAGTCAATCCGGTAGAAAAGCCTCCCAGAACTAAATCAGAGAAACAAGAACCTAAGCCTCCAACGAGAACTAAAAGAGGCAAATCACTTGAAAAAGAAAGATCGCCGTCAATCACAGCAACACCTAAACGTAAAGTAGATACTAAAAAAAGACTTTTGGTAGATGAAATAGATTCTAGCAAGTCTAAAGACCCTAACTCTTCAGAAATTAAGGATAGAATTAAAGATAGCATAAGAAAAATCGAGGAGAATATTTATGGCAACAAGGAAATGACACATAGTAGTCAACAGCCGCCCGAAAAGCCGCCGTTGACTCGAGGTCACACCGTTGATCATATTGTGAAAATCCTCAAAGAAGACCAGCAATCTCCACCTCCCATGTCACATTTAATATCACCTTCTAACGGCACTAACATTAACCAACCGTTCTCGTACACCAAGCCAAGTGTTAGTCCTGACCCTAACCTATTTACAAGAAATACTAGTCCCGAAATGGCCCCTGTCAACAAGATGACAGATAAAGGAGTTGTTTACGCAAAAGTGGTCAAAGATCATGGCAATCATGATTCCAGTGGCTTTGGTAGGGCAACTGCTCATAAATCTTTCTCTCCTCCTAAAGAAAGGAGCGGAAACTTCTCAGATGAAGATGAGGGTCTAGGTTACGAAGAGAGATATAAATATTCCAGAAAACCTGCTTACGAGTACAATTTTAAAAATAATGATCAAGAAAATTTGAACAGTCTAGAAGGTTATAAGATTACCGATTCTCCTATAAAACCTAGGTTCAGAGAGTACAAACTTACAACCTTTGACGATTTTGAACCAACTTACGCAAACGAATACCCGTCGAAAGAAGACAAAACTAATGACTTCGTAGATGGTTTCCGAGGAAGAGCAGACGGTATGGATACCAAGCGAAGGCCTTATGAAGAAGAAAACGCTAAAATTGATTTAGATTTCAATGAACTAAGTCACAGGCGTAAATTGTTAGAATCTCGACTGAATGCGCGGCGAATAGATCGCGTGAGAAATATAGAAGAACCTATATCGAGGTATCTCGCCGAAACAGATCCAATCTATGAAGCTGAAAAACGCATGAAAGCCACTGAAAAGTATGTCAATGAAACCGCTCGATACTATCGCCATACTTTGGAAAGAGATGGATTTGCAGAAAATAATGTTACGGAAGATTACAACAAATACGACTCTGATAATCACAAAGTAAAGTATAATACTGAAACTAGAACTTTCCAGAAAGTTCAGAAAGATGAAATGGACAGACGAGAATTTATTGATAGGTTGGGTCCAGAGCATAGATATAGAGATGACAGCAAAGAGTTTCCACCTGAACCTGAATATGAACCCCCCAGTTTAGAATTTACGGTAGCAAAACCAATCATGTCACCGGGTGAATATAAAGAGAAAAAATACAAGTCGAAGAAAAATGTCACTTCTAGTCAAGATGTTCCCCAGTTCAACCAGAAGTATAAAGTTAAAGATGATTGGTTCGGAAAGAGGAAAGGACATTATGCTTCTAATCCAGAAATAGGAAAAGAACGTGAGGAAGATTATGCAAATCTCCGAAACGAGTCTTATCATAATTCTCTGCGTCGTGTAAAGAATAAAAATAAACATTACAAGGAGCCTTCAGGGGTCAGACGCCACGATTCCGGTGACAGCCGTGATTATTATCGCGAAGAACAATCGCCTCGTCGTCTTGACATTGATAATAGATTAGTCGATTCTGGTATTGAAAATGATTTCCGAAAGGACTCTAGTGGGGAAATACACAGGAACCGACATAGGCATGAAAGTGATGAAGACGTACGTAATACTTCTTTGTTTTTGGCTAATGAGAGAAGACACACGGAAGATAACTATCCCAGTGAACAAATTTATGCCAACGGGGAATACATGGCTAGATTTGAGGACTTTAGACTAAATTACAAAAAAGATTACGTCTCTAGGGAGAACAGTGCGGACGAAAGATCGCATTTAGATATTAAAGGCAACAGGTATGAGAAAAGTCCGAGTAGACACGATAAAAAAGTCAGTGCGAAGCCGCCAAAGGCTACAAAAAAGTTTTCTGGACTCGAAAAGGTAAAATCATTGTTCTCTATAAAACTAATTACAATCATTTACAAATATTTTCAAATTTCTACATTTTAATTTTTAATAAAAAGCCACAAATGTAACTTAGTAACGTTTCTTTCTTCAGGTGAAACAGCTATTCTCTCGCGACTCTTCAAAGAAGAGCAAGAAAGAGAAGGAAATAGTCCAGCCGAAGAACCGCACGCGGGTGCTCAAGAGCCCTGAACATCTTGCCAGAGACGACTCCGAATACAGAAGGTAGGTATAAATATTTCATCAATATTATAATTAAATATTGACTGTTGTTCACTACAATTGTGTACTTTTATGAAAAGAGTCTTTGGAAAAAGTTACTATTTCAAACTTCATGTCCAGGTACACAGATCCTGAACCCAGTGACATCGAAGTTACCAAAAAGAAAGAATTCCCTAAAGAAGAGGAGAGAAGGAACACAAGTTCAAGAGAAGACGACAGGTACAGAAGTTCTGATCCTCGTGATAGCGATCCGGAGATGTACAGGGAAGAATTTAACAGGTAAATTTAACCAATGGAATGATAGAAACCTTACAACATTCAAGTTTTCAAAAATTCGCCATCCAAGCACTAAGCTGACCTTAAGACACAAATTTTTAAAACCATAAAACTGTACTGCGCAGATTTAAGTTTTTTAATACCTACTAGCTTTCGCCCAAGTATCATTTTTTTTTTTTTTTTTTCATTGAAATCAACTCAGATTTCATTAGGGTTATGCCTTGCCTTTTTTAATTCCGTAACGAAACTTATTCCAGTATTATCTATACTAATATTATAAAGAGGAACAAAGATTTGTTTGTTTGTTTATTTGAATTGAATAGACCCCGAAACTACTAGACCGATTTGAAAAATTCTTGCACTGTTGGGAAGCTATATTATCAGCGAGTAGCATATAGTATATTTTATAAAGTTGTGTGCAACAGCTAGTTAGTAATATAAATATATATTTACTCCAGAACGCTTAAAGAAGACCGAAGATACAAAGAGCGTAAAGAAGAAAAGAGACGATACAACTCATCAGATCGCGAAAGCGACCACCACCGACCTTCTGACGCTGAGAGCAATCGGAGGAAATCAAGATCAAGAACTGCTGGTCCTCTTGATTCACCTGCTTTGGTAAGTCTTAAAAATTGTACACTATCTTTATAAATTTAATAAATTTTTTCAATTAATGTATTGAATGACAAGTCAAAATATTTATTAAAACTTGAAACAACAAGGCAGCGTTTACAAAATAACTCAACGATCACTCTTACCTCCGCTTCGCGCTCTGACCTATTGAGCTTAAAGGTCGTCTGATCGCTGAGGTGTTACTACTGGTACACAATTAATATAAATAATGTTAGTTACCATTAAATATATTTAAATTTGTGGGAAGAAATGATGAAGTCCACATTATTATTTACATATTTACACATAATCACATATTTACAATTGAATAAATGGTGATGACGAGTGGCGAGAAAGCGCGTGCTTTCGGAAGCTGTGTTGAAGGCCGACTGTCTGGTTTCTGTGCCTCTTCTTTTAAATTAAGAATAACACGGAAATTCCAAATAGGTTATTAAAAGGAGGTCGCCACAAATTTAATATTACTAATTAATTTCTTAATATTAATATTAATTTCTTAATTAATATTAAATCATGGTTGCCATACAACGAGGTCAGCATGCTTGGAACCTACAGGGTGCAGGGGACCCAAGCTTAATTTTTTTTGTATAATATGTAATATAGTAACACGGACGAAGTCGCGTGCATAAGCTAGTATTCAATATTTACGCATAAAGTTAGTAACGTATTACTTACTCGTATATGTAGCACAATTGTAAATTACGCAATGTAGGAACGTACCGCATCTTCCATTTTTTTGCTTCTCTCTACGAAGTTAGGACTATTTGCTGTTAGTAGTGCCAAAATAGCACATGTGCTTTTCTGTTTTAATTAATGGTTTTAAATGTAACTTTTAATATTTTTTGAAAGTCTACCGCAAACATTTACCTATCTAGAAATACATTTTGTTCACTTTTTCGCGAGTCTATATATTTATATATATATATTCACATATTCCACACAGCACCATCCAGCTCCAAAGTAAGCAACTTAATGCTTGTATTATGGATACCAGACAGTTGATATACTACATACATTACTTTTTTTTTTTTTGTAAATACATACATATTATAAATACAAAACATCCATGACTCGGGTACAAAGGTAAATGTTAACACATAAACATTTGCCCCTAGCGGGATTCGAACCCGCGACCGCTTGGTTAACAGCTAGGGTTACTAGCCAATAGACCAAACGTGTCGTCAATGGTATAGTATGGTCAATGGTTAATAGTCTATGGTAGCCAAAATTTTTTTACTTATTGTTTTTATACTTAGGTACATTTTAAATCTACAAATAATTATTTTATCAATTTTGTCTAAAAACCTTAGTAACACAACGATAGTTATACAACAAACATTTTGTATGAAACTGACACACTGAGTTCGTCCCGAATCATCATCTTTTGCCAATTCAATAATATCTGTTATCTAACTTAACTTATTAGAATTCAACTAGCGACCCGCCCCGGGCTTCGCTCGGATGCATTTCTGCAAATTATGTACACAACTCGACCTTCGAGTTATCAACTCGTGTCAAATTAACTCGTGACCGGGCGCGATTCGCCCTATTATTTGTATTTCCGTACGTCAACTCGCTTCCCAATACCTACTAGCTGTTGCACGCGACTTCGCCCGTTTATTTTTATAAAATATAGCCTATGTTACATATGCATACAAATGTTTATCTTGAACGGGGATCGAACCCACGACCTCTGACACAGCAGGCAATCAGTCTTCAATTTAGTGCACTTAGCAGAATAGCTTTATTTTCGTCGCGTAATTTAACTTTTCTTAGAATAAAACTAAAACTTACTCGTAGATAAAACTACAGTTCAAAATAGACTATATTTAAAAAAGCTTTAATCAGGCAGATTTATACAAAAAAAAACTATTTTCTTAAAAAAATTAGTTAATCACTGCTAAAAAAAAATTTCGTGTCACAGCATGTCATAGTACTTAATAAAAATTTTCAGCGACAACTATTATACATTTCTGTTTTAATAGTCTACTTTAATTTCTTTTTCATATCTTTCTTTACATAGTATAAAACAAAGTCGCTTTTTCTGTCCCTATGTCCCTTTGTATGCTTAGATCTTTAAAACTACGCAACGGATTTTAATGCGGTTTTCACTAATGGGTAGAGTGGTTCTCGAGGAAGGTTTATAAGTACCTAAGTTACGCGGGCGAAGTCGCGGGCAGCAGCTAGTTTTTCATATTTAAGAAAATCCTTCCAATTTTTAATCCGTTCGGTAATTTCCTAGAAGCTACATTCATTACTTTCATTCATATTATATTATTAGGTTGAGCTCATTTTGGTAAAAATTGTGTTAGATCTGATGTTAGTCCTTGCCTTAAGAGACCAAGAGGTATCTGATAATAAGCTTTCGATTTACACACGATAATGAGTTCTATGTGTGTACAATTAGAATTGATTTCTTACTAACACGAACTCTGGTGAAATCGACCCTTGTTGCAATAGTGCTCAAGTTCCTTTCACTTTTGTAGCCCTTTAAGTGTTTTAATTCGAAGTCGATTAGCGACATCTTTATATTTATATTTAAACTAACGACATGCCCCGGGCTTCACATGGGTACATTTATTTTTTTTTGCTAGTAGGTATACACAAAACTTCCTCGCTCTTTCCACTATTTTCCAATGATTATTGCATTGGTCTGCTACGCTCGACTAGATAGAGTACTATACAAAAGCTCCGAAAATGTAGCAACTTTTTATTGTAGTGTGTGTAAAAAATCGTCACTTTTTATCACTTTTTACCCAGTTTTATTATATATTTACACAGCTTCACTACGCAAACTAGTATTTTATTATGCCTAAAATTTAATAAAACATTCGGCACGTACACATCACAGACAATTTGCAGTGTGACTGGTTCGGGTACGCCGAAATCGGCTTACTATTTTATGCCGCATTTTACAAAAACGACGGCGGTATCTAGTCGAGCGCAGCGAGACTAATCATTTATCTATGCTATTTTTCATTAGATTTCCAAAATAAAGCATTAGCAAAATTAAATGTTACTTATTTTAATTTCTAATTCAAATCTATACTTCCATACTAACATATTGTAAATTTGAAAGTAACTCTCAACCTAAACTACTTAACTTATTAAGGTATCATCTAAAAATAAGAATCCAATTTCAGATATTGTATTGCTTAAATACATTTTGTCAGGCTTTATTTTTTGTAAATTTTTAACACGGACGAAGTCGCACCAGCTAGTACCTAAGTATGAAACTCTAGAGCATTTGCATTTCTTGTGTCCGTGGGTGAAGCGGCCATCTTGAGATGATTTCATATTTAAATTAAGTGGCTACGAATAAAGTGGAGATGTTCTTGACACCGTAGTGGCACTACACCATGTCCCACACCTCACCCACATACTTAGCTATTATGTCACTTCGACACCATCATTTTGCTCAACAAATCGCTTATTTGGCAAACATTTGTCAAGTTGCATTATTATTGCATAACTGCATCAATCGTTGGCTATAATTTGAAGTTGTATTATTATTACCTTATAAGTTATACCTACTAAACGAGGAATTCTTGTATGCCACGACGATCCCGTTAACGATTTTGACGAAAATCTAGGGTTAGGGGTTTTTTAGGTCTAGAAATCTATCTGTCAGGGTCTTATCTTCGCGGCAAAGAGGCCAGGGGAGCGGTCCCGCGAGGTTGACCCTCAGGCCGATCCAATCAGGCGCCGTAGAGATGGCCGACGTCAGACGTGCCCGGGATTACACCGCGGCGCACGTTGTGGTAGGGGAGCCCACGATGCTAAATGTGGAGTCACTCGAGCATCCTGGGGACCTATTGGATTTTGAAGATAAGATTGTAGGAAGACGAAAAGGTTATATGAAGGTTTTCATTTCAACGGTGGGTTGAGCGTGTACAGGCGTTCAAAATTTTGTAGGCGCTGTATTTAGAAAAATCCTCCATATAATCGTCAGATTAAGAATCAGCACGATTAGGAATTCAGACTGAATCGTCTGTATGAAAATCTGACGCGCTCGAGTATTACAAAATGGCAATCGGCAAAAATCTTTTTTGCATTTTCAAAAAGCTGCCACGAGCTTGCGTTACATCCGCCGAATCGGCTGAATTTTAAATGGGAGCTTAGTTTTGGTTCACTTAACATCCCCTCTGAAAATCTGACGCGCTCGAGTTGTATTTAAAATTTTACGCCCACCGCCACCAACCCCACCAACCAAACCGTCAGATTAATACATATCCGTTATCGGAGACACGTGGGGAATATACAATGGCAATATCTGACGCGCTCGAGTAAATCCAAAAATCCCTTCTTGGGCTCCCCTGCGTTGCGTAAATTACAACAGGGCGTCAGAATGGGACATCTGACGTTCTGATATACCCAAAAAGACGCGTGGCAGCTCACAGCGTTCCAGTGTACCGCCACAAACAAATGAAGTGTGGCGAAAAATGTTCGCCCTGTGATGGGTCCGCTGAGGACGTAGCGGTGTGTAGGGATCCGAGAATAAGGCCTTGCTGTGCTCTCGGACCCACACGTCACCGCTGATGGTGGAACGCGGGGGACTTCGCTAGGCGAGTACCACACTCCTCCTCATCGACTGTCCCTGTCGACGAGGAATAGTGCGTAAACGTCATTTCCCCTCCATTAAAAAAAAGGGTCTTATCTGCGAGAAAATTCGTTTTAGGTAGTTTTTTTAATGGAACGGAAACAAAAGTAATATTTTTTTACGCTTGCTCGTTTTACATAATATTTTGAATTTAAATTACTTGAATTATTCTTGATTTTTTTTTTCTATAATGTTTCATAGACTTTCTTTCTTACATGTGAAATACTTAAAACCCAGGTACTTCTTTTAAAAATTAAAGAAGCCAGCTAACAAGTAAAGAAAATCTCATGTCTGTACATTATGAGTTTTAAATTAGTTAAGTGTGGAAAAAATTTCCCGGTTCAACAACATGAAACAAAAGACGAATCGAGTGACGTTTAACTGACGTTCTTTTAACATAATAAATTACGTGTGTCCGCTTTTTGATTGATTTTTTTTTGGACCTTTGACGGTATAATGTCAGTAATGGCATTTTATATTTTTTTGGCAATCTTTCATGAACAAACATACTTAAATAATTAGTTGTTTTAATTAATTAATTAATATAAAGGTTAACAGGAAAAATGTTTGTAATCTAACATATAAAATTTTCGTGTTGCCAAACTCCTCCGAAACGGCTGGACCGATTTTGATGAAATTTTGTGTGCTTATCGGGTAGGTCTGAGAATCGGCCAACATCTATTTTTTATACCCCTAAATGTTAAGGGTGGTCCACCTCAATTTTTTTTTTTATTTTTTGGCAAAAAGGTAAGGGGGGGAAGTCCCGTGGAACAGCTAGTAATATAATAAAGAAATATACTTGATGATTTTTTTTATATCCTTAACTAGCGACCCGCATTTTAAGAGGGGACGGTGGCCACTTACCATCATGTTGACAGTCGGCCTACCTTTACATAAAAAATAACCTCCCTAAGTTTAGATAGTTGCATAAGCCATAATTTTACTATACTTTAAATATGTTTGAGTTTACAATCGTGGGAAATTTTAAAACGGTTGGCCTGTTCTTCGTGAATACCATTTTGTAACAATTAAAAAAAATTTTCGGCTATTATATTAAAATGAGATTAAGTCGTTATGTTCAGATTATAATCATTGTACCAAAGACTATATAAGTATATTTGGGAGTATAGACACGGCGTAGCTCACAAAAAATGGTAGTAGTCAAATTCATCCACTCGAGACGAAGTGGACGAATTCGCACACAGTCGCTCGCTAGCGCTGTAGCTGTTTGGTTGCTGTTTGTTTGCGTTAAAAATTGACAAAATGCCATCGTGTTGTGTGAAATTATGCAAAAATAGACCTCAAAAAGGACAAAAAGAAAAAGGAATTACGTATCATACGTGAGTATGTCATATAAATAGACTTAATTACAATATTTTTAACAAAATATTTAATTATTTAGCTAAACCTTTGCATATTTCAAAAGGAAGCATTTCAACCTTATAGCTGTCTCATTCTTACTTATTGCGTAGTATAGATCGTCCTTTTGTAGAAAGAGACACATATAGGTTTCAAATACACTGCACACACTGGTGTCACAGGGCCGATGTATGTCACGTCACGTACACCAGATGTACCATCGGCTAGCGGTTCGTTTTTTGTAAGCTAGTCAATATCGTTGTGCAGTATACATTGATGCGTTAGTAGAGAAGACTTTTAACTAGTTTCTTTTTATGAAAGCAATATTCATTTGGAATTGCGTGTCAATCTCTCAGTAGGTTCGTAAGTATGATTTTAATACTACCACAGATTTCGGGGCTTTTTGTTTGCTACGCCGGATCTATAGTTCAGATCAGTGCATTGTACTCGTATTGTTTGTTTTTCAAGTAAATACGTGTTTAAATATGTTTCCATAGAAGGAGGCAAGTGAGAAATTTAATGATAACAAAAAGCTGTATCCCGAAGTTTTATTTTTATTAGAAATGGGTGCACGGACTGACATAATCAGTACGTACTGGCCACGTTGAATTCTGTCAAATTAATCAATAGGTATAACTAAAGTTAAAACGACAATGAGCCCTGATTAATTTAACAGAAAGTTAACTTTCCCTACTTACTTGTTAAATCAAGATACTTACTAAAAACTTGCCAAATTCAGTGCCAAATTTGAAATGTTTATTTTCAAAAATCGAAGCCACGACCCCTTAAGACAGAGCGCTAAGACAAGCACCTTGATTACTAAACCAATCGCTACTAGTCTTTACGAGACTAGCTAATTGTTATGCTGTCTAACACTAGATTAATTTGAATTTATGATATGCTAAACATCTTTTTCAAAAACAACAATAGATAATAATACGAAATTGTATCGTTCGCATAATTCGCATCTTACACCTTACGTGATTTGTTTAAATTAGCCTACGCATTTAATATAACAAGTGGGTAGTTGATATATACCTAAGCACAGTTTTATTAATAATTATTATTCTGTACAAGTATTGATTTGTATGTTGGATTGTTTGATGTACAGTGCGATAGAATATGTAAGTACATTTTATCATTTGTCTAGTGCTCAAAGTATAAGCTCTATCTGAGTTTGTTAGTGAAGCCAAGTGAAGCCATGTCTATGTGACATGTTCCAAAAAAATTTTAAAAAAAATTATAGCTTGGTCTGCAGAATAACTATGCGTCATTTTATGTTACTTTTTGTTTTTTGTATAATATGTGTGTATATTTAAACTATGGACATTTATGTCTGAAATAAAGTTATTATTATTATTCATACATATTTATTTTCTATCTTAATCCAAATTTTTTTTACAATATAATTATATAAAAACAATAAAAAAAATTTGAACTAGTTGTCCGCAGGTAGCGGGGCAAGGCCGAAGCTACCGGTGGTTAATACCACCGGTATTAATACCGGGTGGTATTAATACTAATACCAAGAAAATAAAACAATAAGAATTTATTTTGATGAAGATAAAATGATTGATTCTAATAAGTCATTCGTCATTCAAAATGTCACTTGATTTAAACATGATACGTGATTGTGTTGGACTATTCGATTGTGATTCGGATAGCACATCACTCTATGTAGCACATCGATCAATCGATAAGTATCGATACGACAACTGGTGGATCATTGTACCATGTCTATTATGAATATTAAATAATCGTAAAAACTGTTCAGTTTGTTACATATCAAAAGTAGTGTTTGGATTTTTTTTTAATTTTACTAGCAACCTGCCTCTGACTTCGCACGTATGCAAATTATACTTACCTATATACAAACCTTTTTTGTTTATTACTCTTCTCGCTGTGAAAATCGTTCCAAAATCCGTTGAGTAGTTTAGGATATAGAGAAATTTAGGGCAGGAGAGGCGGACAGTGTCTTTTTGTAACTAGCTATTGCACGCGACTTCACCCGCGTAACTTTAATAAAATATAGCCTATATTACTCGCTGATAATGTAGCTTTCTACAGATGAAAGAATTTTCAAAATCGACCCAGTAGTTTTTGAGTTTATTCATTACAAACATACAAGTCTACTCTCTTTATGAGAGTATTTATTTTTAAAAATAAATACTAATAAATAATATTTATTTATTTATTTTTATTTTACTTTTTTTTTCTCTCCTTATTTTTTAGGATTATGTATGGATATGTACTTATTATACCATTGTAAACTCAAAACGATAGTACGTGATAATTTTAGTATATAGCCATTACTTGCTTTGCTCATGTGAAATGCCATAATATCGCCGTGTGTGTTTTTTTATATTTTAATACATACAAAGAAGATTCGCGTTATTATTTGACATTGAAAAAGGTGTTGACGGTTCAACAGCCTCTGGGGTCAATGTCATCGGCAGTGACATCACTTTGACAACAATTAGAAGTCATTACAAAAGATTGAATGGCACAGAACGCTTCTCGGAAATAAAGTTAGGAAAGCGGCGATTAATTTTATCACTCTTAACTGTAATTTTAATCAACAATTCAATATACGAGTAATTAAAATTCGTTTGGTTTTGATGACACTTATGTATGTGAAGAAATTAAATTAAATTAAATTAAATCAAATAATTAATATATTAAATTAAATCAAATAATTAATATATTAAATTAAATCAAATAATTAATATATTAAATTAAATCAAATAATCGACAAGGGATGTCGATTCAATAAACATCGTCCCGTTAATCATCTAGGCGAATGGGCTCGAACCACACCTCCAGAGACTCTCACCATCTAGGATCTAGGATAGGTCATGGGACAGATACAGAAGGCGGCACGTATCGTAAGGAGGTTCCTCATTCTGGAGCCCTTTGTTACTTGACGACACGTTTGGTCTAATGGCTAGTAACCCTAGCTGTTAATCAAACGTCGCGAGTTCGAATACCGCTAGGGGCAAATGTTTATGTGTTAACATTTTACCTTTGTACCTGAGTCATGGATGTTTTGTATGTATAATATGTATGTATTTACAAAATAAAAGTAATCTATGTAGTATATCAACTGTCTGGTATCCATAATACAAGCAGAGATATACTATTTCGTTGTGTGGAACTAGATGGTGCTGTGTGGAATGTGTGTAGATATTTATTTATTTATGTGACTGATTTTATTTGTTTATTGTATTTGTATAGCAAATTTACACTGAAAAATGTATATATGAGTCTTTCCCATGCTTTCTCATAGAAAATACATTAAAATAAATATTCTGAGAACCTTTTTATTTCCCTATTTCAACGCTATTAAATCATTTATACTCAACTGATTGGTCTGAATGAATTTTGCAACACTCCCGGGTAACCGATCATGACCGTATAAGGATTGTGCGCAAGCGCCGGTCGAGTGGCGCACCTCTATACGTCTACGTAAATGGTAATAGACCACATAAGTGACTATATGACACATTGGTCTAACTAGTATAATTTAACTTATCCGATGTCTAACCCACATTTAAAAAAGGACATTAATCGCCAGCCTTATCATTTATCGCATACTAAGTAGCTTTAGCTTTTGCACGCGACTTCGTCCGCATATTGTCCGCATAACTTTATAAAAAAATAGCCTATGTTACCTACTCGCTAAAAATATAGCTTCCAAACAGTAAAAAAATTTTCAAATCGATCCAGTAGTTTCGGAGCCTATTCAATTCAAACAAACAATCAAACCCTTCCTCTTCATAATATTAGTATAGGTATATAGTCTATGTTACTCGCTGATAATGTAGCTTTCTATAGGTGAAAGAATTTTCAAAATCGGTCTACTTGTTTTAGAGTTACCTTAGTATACATTACAAACATATAGATAAATCTTCTCTCTTTGTGATATAATATAGTACTAGCTATATTATATCACGTGTACTACGACCCGGCAAACGTTGTTTTGCGAAAAAATAAAAAATATTTTTTTAGGGTGGACCACCCTTAACATTTAGGGGTATAAAAATAGATGTTGGCCGATTCTCAGACCTACCAGATAAGCACACAAAATTTCATAAAAATCGGTCCAACCGTTTCGGAGGAGTTTGGCAACAAACACCGCGACACGAGAATTTTATATATTAGATATACCTATAGTAAGTATGTATCGATGCCGATATAAAATAACCAAATTATTGTAAATATAAAGTGTGAGTCGCTAGTATAAAATAAATTGCAAATCCAGGAACTCATTCGTTGACTCATCGTTCCAAAATTAATCTCGAACGCTTATATATTTTGATCCGGAAATCGAGTGAAATGTACTGGCCGTAGTTTTCATTGAAGCATCCGATATGGTCACGAGGCCATCGACTCGACCATATGGCATTTGTCCTTAACTCACTTTATTCACGTACATTTTGTATACTTATTTAAGTATAATTTTTTTAAGTTAACTTTGCATGTAGCAGTAATCTTACTGACTTAGACTAAGGCAGTGTAGTACCTTGAAATCACTTGAAATAAATATTTTTGTCATTGTCATATATATTTTTTATTTTTCAACGAATACGAAGTCGCGGGCACCAGTTATGCGTAATATGGCTAATATCCGTACTATCCGTACTAATATTATAAATGCGAAAATTTGTATGGATATTTTTACGAATATTAATATGCGAAAGTTTGTATGGATATTTGTAATTCTATCACGCAAAAACTAGTGAACCGATCGCCATGAAATTTTGCATACACGTTGTCTGGGACACCAGACAGGACATAGGGTACCTTTTATCCATAAAAAAAGTACTGCTCCCGAGGGATCATCTAAAATTAAGGAAACTAACTCCTGGCTAAGTATAATAGCAATAACGATGTCAGGCGATATATTGCTTTTTCAACGCGGACGAAGTCGCAGGCACCAGCTAGTTCTTAATAAAATATGTATAAAAATCACATGTAGCCGAGTTCAATAAAATAGTCCACACTAATAATAAAATAATGGTAATATATACCTATATGGTTTGTTGGGTCATAACAGAAGACATTTGGTCCCAAGTAGAACGAAGTCTAGAGGTAGGACTAGTCAATAAATAAAATTACTAAATACCATATGTATTTTTATGGAGTACATCGTTATCTCATAGACGAGAGTGTAGTGACCTCCACAGGATGTTAGCAGACACATAAAAAATTTACGACTAGTTTTTTTAAACATAGATTTGCCCAAAATCTTGTCCCAATAGACCATGTCCTGGGTTCATTTGTTTTGGTACAGAAAAAGCGAATTCTTTGAATATAGTTTTATAGCAATACTAATTCAGACATACGAGTAATGTAAGTTTTTAAATACTAATTATCATCTATCCAAGGAGGTATGTCGGTAGAGCAATAATTTCAAAGTAGAGTAGGTAATTTAGAATTTAGTTAGAAGAACATCAGCACACAAGAACGAAATGAGTCTTGTGAATTCAAACACAGAATTAAAAAAGCATTGCGTGAGGTAATATTGTTATGAATTATGATTATTGAGTGCTATAAAAAAAGCAACAATTGCTCAATCAAATCGTCTCGTGCATTTCTTTGGATGAACAAAACTTTTTATCGATTCAATAATAACAATTTTCGGCAAATATTTTTTGCTGGCACCTTCTCGTATATCATACCGGGGTGTGGCCCCAATGTAAGCGGGGTCCGAATAAGTCATAATTATTTTAAACATTAGTATATGTTATAATTATAATACATAATACATGTATGTACACTCGGGGTAAGAAAAGACAGTCAAAATTTGCTTACACAAAGGCAATTATTAGTCATGCCAAAGTGTCATTTCAAACGACTGTCAGTTGTCTGCTGTGCTTTAGTTTCAAAATGTACTAAGAGTCTACGACTTCATAAAGGAATGCATTTAAAAACTAACTAAGGTTTTTGTACCCCGACTGTACTTTGTCATTTTCGGTTAAAGAGATATAAATAAATATAACTTTTAATTTAAAATAAATTTTATTAATAGCAGAGTACACTGCATTTCGCATTCACTTTGGCAGCCTGGCGGCAGATAATGCAAAATAACAGCACTTATGCTGATTGAGAATACAAGAGTCCACTTTTCCTTCTAATCCCTTATCTTTCCTTATCTTATCCTATGCACTTGCAATACTTATGGCGTTGCTTATGTCGGCGACGGTAGCCACCTACCATCAAGTAGACCATCAGCTTGTATGATGACCTTAACATTAAAACAATAATTAATTATACATTTTTTTATTATAATAATATTGAATCATACATAGACGTTTTGTTTTTCTCACAACGCCGCTCCAACTGGGACCACACAATTATTGCATTTTTTTTATTGGACATGATTGTATTCTTCAGAAATGAGATGGGTCATTAAAAATACACTCTAAATATACTTACCTATATTTATATTTATAATTGACGGTGGAATTATTTATGACAAAAAAGTGTTTTTATAAGTCCAATGTTGATCTTTGAATCATTGATTCATTTTTGTGCTAAATATTCAGATGTAAATGTAATTTTATATGTAACTAGTTGTTGCACGCGACTTCGTCTGCGTAACTTCGTAAAAAATAGCCTACTAGCTGGTGCCCGTGACTTCGTCCGCGTTGAAAAAGCAATATATCGCCTGACATCGTTATTCCTATTATACTTAGCCAGGACTTAGTTTCCTTAATTTTTGATAATCTATTTTATTTTCTGATAATTCTATTTATTTTCTGATATTTCTATTTATTTTCTGATAATTCTATTTATTTTCTGATAATTCTATTTATTTTCTGATAATTCTATTTATTTTCTGATAATTCTATTTATTTTCTGATAATTCTATTTATTTTCTATAATAGTAGATACCACTATAATAACATTATAGTATTTTTATAAAATTCTAAGTATTCAGGTTTAATTCTGCCTGCCTACGAATAATTCTTCCAATTTTAACATTCCAGCTGGGGTCCATTGAAAATATTATCTGAAATCTGGAACATTTTTAAGTAGGCATGTAATAGAACAGCATAGCAGCAGCAATAGAGTTTCTCTACAATATTTACATTATAATTATAGCAGTCAATCGATAAAGTGTATAATCCATTTAATTTTAAATGTATGGCAAGTGGTGAACTCTAATAATCTAAATGTAATTTTCAAATTATAAATGAAGACTATGATTTATTACATTTAAACCACGCCCCGTACGTCGACCCCATACGTGATCTGTAGATACGGACATGATAATATGACTGACGTTACATACTTACTTGTTAACTTTGTATTATCTATTGTGGTATATCGATTGTCTATGCCAATAATCTATGCTGTAGAATGTATTGTCACTCAATTCATTGTCTTATTATGTATCTTTTAATTAACTACTATTTTAGCTGAATAAAGCCAATTATCTATCAATAATCTCTTGGTTATTATTTAACAATTTATTCAGCTAAAAATATAAAGTTCATAAAAACAATACGATGAAATAATGTCTGAAAATAAAATGGAAAATACACATGGCGTTGATATGTCACGGGCATCGAAATACTTAAGGCCAGAAAAATTCGAGACAGAGCCAAATGCGGTTGGAGCGGATGTTAAGTGGACTCACTGGTATTTTACTTTTACAAATTTTATTAATGAAGAGGCATCTAATGCAAACTCTCATATGAAATTTATGATTTTGGCAAACTTTCTAACGCCCACTATTTTCGCTATTGTAAGAAACTGCAAAGATTATGAAGATGCTATACGGACCCTTGAAGAGGCCTATATTAAACCTAAAAATCGAATTCTAGCTCGACATGTATTAAGTACAAGACTACAACGCTCCGACGAATCCATATCAGACTACGTTCGTGTCTTAAAATTACTAGCTCAAGATTGTGAGTTCCAAAATGTCTCTAGAGAACATTATCAAAATGAATTTATTTGCAATGCTTTTATTTCGGGGATCCAATCGCAAAAGATTAGACAAAGACTTTTAGAAAATTTAAATTTGACATTAGAACAAGCCCAAAATCAAGCGCTTTCACTAGAGACTGCAGAAAAGAGCTTACAAGCTTTTGCGAATAAATCGGATTCTATGTTAAATGCTGTACCAATACAAAATTCACAATCAGGAAAACCTGTTTCCGGAAACGATTCGAAGTACACCAAAAATTACACATACAATAGAAACAGAAGTTGTTTCTTTTGTGGCGGCAATATCCACAAACGTACTAAATGTCCAGCATATAACGCTATTTGTCAATTATGTAACAAAGGAGGTCATTTTGCAACTGTTTGTCGAAGTAACAATACAACAAATGCTGTTGAAGTACAGAAAGAAATGTCAAGCTTTACTCGTGATGTAAATACTGATTCAGCTGCAATCCTAGCCGCTTCACCGTCCAGTTTACGGAAAGCAACAATTCTTATTACTATTAATAATTACACTGCTGATGCACTAGTAGATACAGGAAGTTCCGTGAGTTTTATCGACGAAAATTTTGTGGATGTAATTAAACTTAAGAAAACTCCTTGCAATGAAACTATTACATTAGCTTCTACGAGTCACGTTTCTCACATAAAAGGAAAGTGCTACGCAACGATTGGATTTTATAAGCATGTACATAAACATATTCCGTTGCTAATTGTCAGCAACCTCTGCGCGGATGTCATTATAGGTCATAACATTCTTAAAAATCATAAATCCATAGAACTAGAATTCGGTGGTGAAAAAGAACCTCTTAGAATTTGTAGCGTTACGGAAGCATCAGTCCCACCAGTTTCGATTTTCACAAATTTATCTTCAAGTATAAAACCAATAGCAATAAAATCAAGGCGCTACAGTCTGAACGAAGAAATGTTTATAGAGGAAGAAATAGCAACATTACTACGAGACGGCGTAATCAAACCTAGTTCTTCACCTTGGCGTGCTCAAGTACTTGTAACAGGAGGAGACCAACATCGGAAACGATTAGTTATTGACTACTCCCGGACAATTAATAAGTTCACCGAATTAGATGCATATCCATTACCGAGCATTGAAACAATTGTTAGAAAAGTCGCTAACTACAATTATTTTAGCCAAATTGATTTAAAAAGCGCATATCATCAGGTGCCTCTAATAAAAAGAGAGCAGAAGTATACCGCGTTCGAGGCTTGCGGCAAATTATATGAGTTTACTCGTATTCCATTCGGTGTGACTAACGGAGTTGCGGCTTTTCAAAGAACATTACAATTTATAATCGATACAGAGGAATTAGATGCTACGTTTTCTTATTTAGATGACGTCACCGTGTGTGGTAAAACCAAAGAACAGCACGACAAAAACCTAAAGAAATTTATGGAAGCTGCAGAAAAATATAAAATAACTCTTAATGAAAGTAAATCCAATTTCTCAAAAACTACAATAAATCTTTTGGGTTACACAATTTCGGAAAACACAATCAAACCAGATCAAAGTAGACTAACTCCGTTATTTGATTTACCTGTACCAACAAACTCATCTTCTTTAAAACGTGCCTTGGGATTATTTGCACATTACTCAAAATGGATACGCAAATTTTCGGAAAAAATAAAACCTCTCGTTTGTATCTCCAGCTTCCCTATCAATGACACTTCTATCGAGTGTTTTAACTCTCTGAAATCCGAAATAGCAAAGGCATCTTTATCAGCAATAGATCACAATGAAACTTTTACAGTAGAAACAGATGCCTCGGAGAATGCAATTGCTGCTACCCTGACACAAGGTGGACGTCCGGTAGCCTTTTTTTCGCGCAGTCTAAGTATTCCTGAACGAAATCATTCTGCTATTGAAAAAGAAGCTTACGCCATTGTAGAAGCTCTCAGAAAGTGGAGACATTATTTAATAGGGAGACACTTCATCCTTATAACAGATCAGCAATCTGTGGCCTTTATGTATGATCAGAAACATTCAAGTAAAATTAAAAACGATAAAATTGAACGTTGGCGACTGGAAATGTCTTGTTATAAATATGAGATCATTTACAGAGCAGGAAAGGAAAACCTAGCAGCTGATGCATTATCTCGCGTATGTGCATATATAACACAATCAAACAAACTTCAAGAATTACACAGCTCCCTCGGCCACCCCGGTGTGGTGCGAATGGTACATTGGGTGCGAAATAAGAACTTACCGTACTCGGTTGATGACATAAAAACTGTCACTTCGGCATGCCCAGTGTGTGCTGAACTAAAGCCACGTTTTGCAAAAACAAAGGGACAACTGATTAAAGCAACTGCGCCTTTTGAGAGGCTAAATATAGATTTTAAAGGTCCAATTCCATCTAATACACCTAATAAATATATATTAACAATTATAGATGAATACTCCAGATTTCCTTTCGCATATCCTTGCAAAGACATGACATCGGATACCGTTATAAGATGTTTAAAAGAATTATTCTTTTTATTTGGCACACCTCTTTACATTCATTCTGATAGAGGATCTTCGTTTATGTCAGACCAAACGAAACAATTTCTCTCTTCACTTGGTGTCGCCTGCAGTAGAACTACGCCATATAACCCCCAGGGAAATGGACAAGTAGAAAGGCTCAACGGTACACTCTGGAGGACCATACAACTTATCTTAAGATCAATGTCATTAGACACTATATCCTGGGAAGAGGTATTGCCTATTGCACTTCATTCCATACGTTCGTTACTGTGTACATCAACAAATGCAACTCCACATGAAAGAATTTTCAATCACCCTAGAAGATCAGCTAATGGCCAGTCTACTCCTTCATGGCTGATGTCTCCAGGTCCCGTATTGATGAAGAAGAATGTTAGAACTTCTAAATTTGACCCTTTGGTGGAAGAAGTTGAGTTGCTGCAAGGAAATCCATTATACTCACATGTTCGCATGGATAATGGACGAGAAACGACTGTTTCAAACAGACAGTTAGCACCTCTTCCCGTTTCGGATACTTTTACTGAAGATGTTGACAGCCCTTTCGAAGCTTCAGAGCCTGAGGACGGACTAGACGTTCCACAGCTGCAACGTCCAGTAAGGACTAGAAGACCCCCTGCCTACCTTAGTGACTACACTGTTTAAAAACGACGAAGGGGTAAATGTGGTATATCGATTGTCTATGCCAATAATCTATGCTGTAGAATGTATTGTCACTCAATTCATTGTCTTATTATGTATCTTTTAATTAACTACTATTTTAGCTGAATAAAGCCAATTATCTATCAATAATCTCTTGGTTATTATTTAACATCTATTTCTTTAAATGCTTCGCTAGGTCATATGTCCATCTGTATTAACTCACACGTCTTTTGAAGAAAGAAAGATGAGAATAGTTATAGCAACATATTTTATTATTTAATAGATATAATATAGCTATCTACGATCTTTTTTTTTATAAAAGTCAAGGCAGCGCTTGGCCGCGATCTCACTTGATGTAAGGTGCAGATGCGGCCGAAGGTGGACCACGCTTACCTAGTAGATGCTCATTTACCCTACGCTTGAAGACCCCGAGGTTGTAATTTTGGGGAAACACAGACGCAGGCAATGAGTTCAACTCCTTAGCAGTTCTGACAAGGAAGGTGGAACTGTAACGCTTCGTGCGTGACCGAGGAACTTCAACCACGAAGGGATGAACCCCCGCCCGCGCCTCGTGTTCCGCAATGACCAAAATGCTGTTCTATTGGTTAGCATTTAAGTAATAGTAATAGACATAAAAAGTACAAGGGAAACGTTAACAGTAATATGTTTAAACTTTCAGGCTGAACGTTACCGCGAGAGACGTAGACTGGCAACACCGAGTCCCACACCGTCCCCGCCTCGCCGACACCCCACTGCGTCTACGCCGACATCGGCTGGAAACTGGTTCAAATCGTTGGACCGTCTTTCTAAGAAGAAGTCGAAGACTATCTCTAAGGTAAGTAAATCTTTGAATATTGACGCAGTATTTTTATTAATTTTTGAAATATATTATAAGCCCGTGGTATGAAAATTTATGGGAATAAAACACTGGAATAAAATCAAAATTGTTACACGAATGTGTTACGTTCCATTTTTTGAATATTTCTCATAGATATTGCGCCATCTACACGATATTGTTTTAAAAAAAGAACAATGTTCTTTCAGTGTGTTTGAATGGTGAAAATTTAAATTTAAATATCGTTCGTAAGGAGTAAACTCCAGTCGCGTGTCACTTACCACTTAGGCTGGGTTGCACCATCTTACTTTAACTATAACCAACGTCGCAACTTCAGTTAATTCGCACTCATTTTCGGCCGAAAATGAGTTTTAGGCCGAAAATGAGTTGCACCAGTTAACCAGCTATGATTATTTGTTAACTGGTGCAACTCATTTTCGGCCTAACCGTTATTTTAACTCAAGTTGCGGCGTTGGTTATAGTTAAAGTTAGATGGTGCAACCCAGCCTAACACATACATTTTTTTTTTTATGTCAGCACGTATCCCTATCTCTTCCTAATACCTTATCCCTAATTCTACTAAGGTTGGCAACACTTATAGGCAACATAAGCCATCAAATTGACGTGTATGACAATCTCTATATATTTTTTTTTTTGTTACAGGCGGACAAACTGGAAAAAGAAAGCGTGATAACAACAGAAGACGAGTCCACCCGGAAAACTTGGTCAAAGCCGACTAAGTCGTTGAATTCTCCAGCCAAGAATCTCCGCTTCTTTGGCGATACCGATCAGGATTCGGATGCCAACGTCAAACACAGCACTGTCATCAAATCTAAAAGTCATCCACAGTCCAAAACTTATGGAACTCTAAGGAAGACCACTTCGAATTCCAGCACGGGTCTGGACGAAGTGGACAACAACGAGTTGTCGGCCAAAAGTTATTCCTTAACCAATTTGCACAGAGATAACAAAAGTGAATCGCCAAGGAACAAACAATATTACAAGAGGAACCTTCACAATATATCAGAGATACACAGCAATTCCGAAACCGAGAGCCAAGCTGATAGAAAAATTAGCATGAAGCCTCCAATAAGTCCGTACGACAGGAGATCAAGAAGTCACAGCAGCTCGAAGACTTTAAAAGGAAGCAAAAGTGACTTGAGAAGAAATGGACGCAGCGACGAGAGAGGCAGTTCTTCGGAATTAAGGAACAGCAAGCAAGATGTAGCAGAGATGAAGTAAGAATATAATATTTTATACATAACATAATTTTCATTCATTCTAATACAGCTTTTGTACAAAAAGTATAACTTTCAGTTTTAAACAAAACTTCGAAAATTTTCAAATTAAATCAAATTCATTTTAATACCAGCCTTTTGACTTTTTGATAAGATTTTTATCCTGTGCATTAGCAATTTTCGGAAAAGCTATTTATTACTTATTGTCGGAAATAATATCTGATATAAAAAATGTATAGAAACACGCGTCCTTTGTTTTTTAGCAAGTAAAGTATGGATATTTGAACTGGCTTCTTTTTGTTGGTACTAGTACTATCGCCCATTAATGGTACAGTCCAATGGTAGGTAATAGAGTAAAGTACAGTCAGTATGCTTACTGCGTCTTATTACTTTCAGACACCGTCGTCGCACACCCGCCACTAACTCTGGCGAGAGCAGCACCGAGGGCGACTCCAGCCACCAATCGCAACGCAGCGTGGTCTACTTACACGCCACCACAGGTAAAGATTATTCACTCAATTCACTCTAGTGATTTATAAGTGAATCTGATCTTACACCATTACATAAACAATAGTTTATTACTGCGTACGTGCGTGCGTGTTTGTGTGTGCGTGCGTGCGCGTGCACGTGTGTGTGAGTGTGTGTGATGTCATAGCCAAACCTGGGGCCTTAGTCAAAGTAACAATTTAAAACGATAACGAAGTTCGAAAACAATAAAATGTATGGGATTGACATATGTCGTCGCTAAATCACGTGACACATCCCATACATTTTATTCTTTCGAATCGAATCGCTACGGAGCGAATGCCACTTGTCTAAAAGCCCGTCTTCTTATCCTATAATATCTTGATTGAGGGCTTCTTTACTATATATATTATATTGTGATATTATAATAAAACCTACATAAGTTTGTATTTTTGTTGAACTTATATATTATATTTATATAAGCCTGTTTTTCCTATTACTTATTAGTTGCTTGTTAATTTCAGTGGGCGACATTCCTGATCCGGGCCAGATATCACGGAATCGTTCCCGCGACGACGTGTCCTCAGTCAACTCCTCGAACCTCCAAATCAAAAGCACCACCAAGAGTTTCTCCATATTCGCACCGTGGACTCCACGCCACTATGGCGACCAGCATGACGTACATTACGCTCAGAGACCAAGGAAACAGAAGCCCAAGGAGGTGTTCAAAAAGTCTTCGTCTACGAAAAACTTGTCAGAAGACAGACCCGCTACGTTACAGAAGAACAAATCGTACAGCCAAACTACTCTGTCGCGACGACCACAGAGCAATCGATTGAGCAGTTCTAACACGACGTTGTACAGAAAACCGGAGAAGCGTGTTGAGAAACCGCCAAACGCGCCTCTTTCGAGGAGGTCCGCGCCTAGCGACGCGAAAAAGAGTCAATCCAGTGAGGTTTTGAATCGTGATAGCGACAGAGAAAGAGTCTCCAGATCTATATCGATGCCAAAAGATAACAATAAGAAGGCTGGCTGGTTCAAATTGTCAAATAAAAAGAAACAGGAAAACACTAGAGTTCGCTAGAATATATCTGATGATCTCTGCGAAATATGATATGTCAATATATAATAGAAATGATTTTAAAACTACTAAATTAATTTTAATACTTTCTAATTTAATTTCTACGCTTTTTTTAATTTGCCCGGCAACGGCAAATAGAGACTGTGGATTCGTTGCCACAAAAGGAGACAATTTGAAAAAAGCGTCCCCTCTGCATTCGTAAAATGCAAATTTATTTTATGTTTAACCTTTTCCCTTTAAATTTACATTTATTTTTAACTAAGTCAATGATTTAATCTAGTTGTTGATTTTACTTTATAATATTTTCGCAGCGCCATTTATTTAAAAAATAAAACTTGAAGATTTGTTAATAGATAACAATAGTAAAATAACAATTGTTTTAAAACAATTTTTGTTGTATTATAAACAGTTATTGTTGTTTAGTTAACAAATAGTTCTATCAGTAGCTCCCTCTGTTGGTAAGTTTTTTATGATGTTTAACAAAATGAAAAAATATATAATTATTATTATATAAAATACGCGAAAATAAATTATGAACAATTCAAGTTAACAATTACTTTTCTTACGTTTTAATTCATCTTAATTGAATTGAATTAATTAAGATTAATTTGACAATTCAATCTTTTGAAAATATATTTTAAATGGTGCTATTTTTACATTCTAATACTTTTTTCAACATCTAATTTAGTGCCATTTGCCGTTAACATAATGTTACCAATTTTTAGCACTTTAGTCATTGTAACAAAAATGCTTGTAATAACTAATAAGACTTTTTCTGTAATAATGAAAGTGTTTATATTTTAATAAAATTAAGTTTGTAAGACTTTTTAAGAAGAACGCTTTGCAATTGTATTGTTTGAACACAACAATTTGTGAACCCATATTCTCAAAGATGAGTTTTAATTAATACACGGATGTTTATAATTAAAGTATCTACTTAATGATTAAGTATGGCTTTTATTTGATTCTTCACCCAATTCTGAAATAAAACATTAGCAGATTAAATTTTCAAAATCGTACCTTAATAATTTTGTTTGTTTGTTACACTTTCACGCTTTAACTATTCAATTAATTATCATAAAATATAGTATAGGTACACATTATCAGGGATACAAAAAAGTACCTACATATAAAAATAATACATCTAATATTATAAAGCTGAAGAGTTTGTTTGTTTGTTTGAACGCGCTAATCTGAGGAACTACTGGTTCGAATTGAAAAATTCTTCTTGTGTTGGATAGATCATTTATCGAGGAAGGCTTTAGGCTATATAACATCACGTTGCGACCAACAGGAGCGAAGAAACAGTCGAAAATGTGGAAAAAAACGGCGAAAATTATTCATCTTTGAGGGCTTCTTTGCGTGCGCTGCGAAAACCGTTCGAGATACCCAAATGATTCCCAAAATAACTATTCCGCGCGGACGAAGTCGCGAGCACCAGCTAGTATAGCAATAAAGATTGAATTTAACACCTAAGAAATAGTGGCGCGAACGAAGTCGCGGGCAAAAGCTAAAGTAAACAAAAATTTTAATGAACACTTGAACAGAAAATACTGGTAACACTGGCGGAAATGATGGTGATGACCATGAGATGACAAATAACATAATAGTACAGTACCGGGATTTCGCGTGCATAGTGATAATGTCTCTATAAAGCGTCGATAGATAAGCGACAAAATTGAAATTGCTGATAGGAATATTGAGATGGTATGTTTGACTGCGCTATATAATTTTACTTCATTGTTATAATCATATCGTATCTACTATTTAGTTTGTTATCATATCAATCGGGCCACAGATTATATTATGTTACATAATAACTCATATTATTACATGAGTATAGATCGGCCCCGTGATATGAATATAAAATAAATAAGTAAGTACTTAAATTAAAAACTATAATAAATATATTTAAATATGTAATAGTTATGCTTGTATAAATATGATTCAAGGTTACACATGAACGTCATGAAATGACATTTCGTTAACGTAATTGTAATTGTTCTGTACACTTCAAGTAATGTTTACAAATAGTCTGGGGTGTGTGTGTACAATACAAAATAATACTTTAAAATGTGTAACTGTAATCACAGATTATAAAGTTATATGTCTAAAGTGTGTAATACTTCTATAGGAAAATGCAATGGTGATTGGTGAAAATTGCAATTACGATTTATTGAACGAATATAATTTGACACATCTCCAATCTTTTCGCTAAACAATCTAAACATGACTCATTTATTATTTCTAGATATCGTGTGTGTTCTGCTGTACACTTGATTGGAACTTTTAATACTTTTTAAGTTGCTAAACTGATTCGTGGAAATGCCTAGTATAAATAGTTACGCAGTGTTCGACATAGAAACCACCGGTCTACCATGGAAAGAAAAAAATCAAACGAAAATTACGGAGATTACTTTTATAGCTACGACAAGAAGTGATATTGAGAAGACCTCTTTGGGGAAATTACCGCCTTTTAGCCAGTTGACACTCGTCTTCAACCCGGGCCGTCCAATAAACCAAGAAGTAGTTTCTCTGACGGGTTTATCGAACGATTTACTTCAACATGCACCGACTTTCAAAGAAAGAATAAAAACAATCATAGCATTTCTCGAGGAACTGCCAAAGCCAACTTGCCTCATCGCACATAACGGTAACACATTTGATTTTAGAATTCTGCTCTCCGAATTCAAAGACGCCGGAGCTTCTCTACCTGATGATTTAATGTGTGTGGATTCTTTAGCTATTTTTCGCAAACTTCTTTATAAAACTCATATGAATTATTATACATTACTGCAACTAGAGAAGAGAAATGAAAACAATTTTCTATGTGAGGAAGAACTGTTGACTGATGACGACGATTCTGATAGTGATTCTAATTCTATAAGTGAGAACTGGCCGAAATTAAATATGACCGATGAAGATTGGCAAGAAATTGATGGTATCGGTTTAATAGATAAAACTAAAACTGGCAAAGACAGTTTGACACTGAAGTCACTGTACAAAAGATTATTAAACAAAGATGTTATCCAAAAGCACAGATCGAGCGATGACAGCTTGATGCTTTTAGAATGTATCATTGCCATGAAAAATTACTTCCTAGATCATGTCAATGATTCTTCCAAGTTACTCGCAGATATAAAACCTATAAGATACTGACTAAGATATTTAAGCAATTATAACAAGTGTTCCTTATTTTTCTATATTTTAAAGTACCTATCGTTAAGTATTAATATAGTTGATCTATATAATAATAATTTAATTATGTTGATTTATTTTTTTATATTAAAAAAAAAACTTACAAAGCATTATATGATGTAGTTATAAGTAATCTACTTAATACTTATTATTTAATAATAATAAATACTAAAAAGTTTTTTTATAATGTTTATTGTTTTTATATATGTTGTAAAAAAAATTGAAAATTAAGAAAAGAAATAAATATATGTGAATAATAAATACTATAATTAATAATAATAATATTATTATTTAATAATTATTATTATTATTATTTGTCATTAATACTTTTTTTAGAAACTGGATACTAAAAAAACAATTCAATCAATCATATAATAATGTAATAAAAAAAAATCAGTGCAATACTATTGACTTTAACTTAGGTACTCCTTATATATTTTTTAATAATTTTAAAGTATACTTAGCTAAGTATTAATCTACTTTGTATAAAATTTAATCATGTTACATAATGGTTTATATTTTATATATTTTTTCAAGTATAAGTATGTACTTGTAATATTATTAGTTTTTCTTGGAAAGTTTTTAATTGATCAGAATTATAATATTGTAGCAAGAGCTATTCAAAACAATTTACTTATCGCAAAAACAATTTTTGCTTGTGCTAATTCTAATATCATTATTATAATACATTTCCTTGTTTTTCTATAATTTTAAAGTATTATTAAATAATATAATCATGTTACATATTGAATTATATTTCATATAAAAATATTTAAGTTGATTTGTGATAATATAATATTTTTAGAAAGTATTTTTGTTTTAATTTTTTGAGACCCTGGAGCAAGATATTAAAAAATTATAGATCTTATACAAATTTGCATATCACAGGTAAAATGGTGCAATTATTAACATTCTAGATTTCTAGAAAAATTATAGATTTTAGCACTTTAATCCTAAAAATGCTAGTAGTAATAGCATGTACATAAATGAATCCACTTCAAATTTTTTCTATTGTTTCTATTATCTAGCTTTTTATTTACTGTATGAGATAAATAAAACACAAACATGGTGTACAAACATTTTATTTGGTAAATAAAATTACAAGTCATTATCAAGCTAAAACTTAGTTAACTGGTCTCATTTAATTGTAATTGTAGGAATGTCTTTCAATTACAATATATAACATAAACAAATGCTGAGATACCGATTATTACAGATACAAGAGGAATCCAATATTTTTGCAGCCAATTTCTATCATCTTTAGTTACTACTACTTTCTTCTCCTTGTATTTCTTCTTTTTGCCACTCAACTTCCATTCATATTCTGCTAATTCTTTGCGATTCCTCTCAATCTCCAACTCCCGAAGCCTCCGTTTCTCTTTTTCTTTCTCAATCTCCGCATTTATCTTTTTCTCTTCACAACTCTTGTCACACAATACGCCAGCTTCTCCTGTCCTTACAAGATTGCACGGTGCTTCTTTTTTCAAATTACCACATGCACATGACACCTTCGTCTTCTTAATGCATGTTTGGTCTTGCCTACAAATGCCAGAGTGACAGGACTTGCGACATCTGTGTCCGCAGTCCAAGTTTTTCGGACACTGTTGCTTACAAGACAACATGTCCTCTGTAGCCGTGGACAGCTCTCGGCAGCGTAAATATAGATTTGTTACGCCACAGTGACAGGAAACTCTTTCTACAACCTCGCAAAATGGGCACGAGTTCGGGTGACATGCAAGTTTAGCACATTTATGAGTACACTTCGGTGGACGGGGCAACAAGCATTCTTTATTACATGTTTCACAAGTAAAAGGCACATTTGGATAGTTAGGATCGGGATTTGCAAGATGACAGAGTAATGTACATTTGTGGTTGCCACAAGGAAGTGGCTTTCCACACTCACGACCGCAAGGACGGCGAGCAGCAGAGTGACAGGGCTGATCGGAAGTCTCGTGCTCTCCAAAACAAGTTATCGGTACTGGGACTTCACAAGGTGGACATTGTAGAGTCATGACTTTAGTCTTTGGGGGTTGTACCTCCCAGGGTGTAGCGGGTTTTTCTATTTGTTTAAATACTACAGCTACATACTCGTGACACACTGCTTTACACTCGTGTCCACAGTTTTCGTACACTTTGTAGCAAATCGCCTTACATTGAGGACACTCGCCAAAATGGCAATAATGTTTGTTTTCCTCGTTATGGCCACATTTGTATTTTAATTTACACTGTAAAGAGCATTTTGGTGGTTTAACATGCTTTTCTCTCCCGCAAGGCACAGTTATATAAGTTGCTTTACAGCGGCATGTTACTTGAGTTTCTCTCGGGCAAGGATAACACGGGCCGTGATGGCAGACAGATGTACATTTATGACGGCCGCACTGAAGTGGCTTATCGCAAATCTTTTCACATGGAGGACAGTTATTATTGCAGCATCTGCGTCCGCACGTGTGCTTTCCGCAGGCCCTAATACCACGACACTTTGTGTCGCATTTGTATTCTTTGCTGCATGGTAATGATCGTGTGTGCGTAGCACATTGACACTGCTTTTCAACGAGCACCTGACAGGGAGGACAGGGTCCTTTATGACATTTTTCCGGACAATTGTGTTCACAATCCGTCTGCTTCTTGCCACATGTACCTAAGCATGTTTCAATTACATCAGGACATTGTATGTAACGTTTATTGGCACCGCAGGGACAAGATTTCATACCAGTGTTTGTACAAGTGCCACACTCTCCAGGGTGGCATATTTCCTCACATTTATGATAGCCACAAGAGAACACTTTACCGCAAACTCTTTGGCACTGCCAATTAGGATCGTTACAAGGTCTTTTCGCTTTCTCAGCACCGCATAGACACGGTTGAGTACTGGTATAACTGCAAGGTGGACACTCATTTTCATGACAGAGACTTTCGCAGCTGTGCGTGTGACATGATAGTTTTTTCATTAAACATCGCTGTCCACAAGACCACTTGGCAGCACTGCACCTCACTCTCTTAGATTGTTTTTCACAGAAACAGTTACTATTGACAGTTTGCGGGCAAGGCGGGCAAGGGCCCGGATGGCAGAGTAGAAGGCACTTATGCTTACAACTATCGCCAGTCGATAATCTCTTCTCGCAGATCTCCCCACAAGAATGTGGCAATAACCAAGGATGGAAAGGTGGATTGTCAGTTTTGCTACAAAAACAACGATACTTACGCGGTATTTCTTCCTTAGTGTAAGAATGACGGCATTTTGGACAACACCATTCAATTTTTTTACGTACAAATACTGTTATGGGGCCCTGTGACTCTTCACTCCTCAAACTAATGCTATCATTTGCCCATTTTTGTATGCACAACAGATGAAAGTATGAATAACAATGACTGCAAGTCCATATTGCATCAACTCGTTTAATAGATCCTATACATATGAGGCAAGTCACCGGCCGGCCGCTTAATGTTTCTTCTATAAGATTCTTAGTACGTAGCAACATTTGAGCATCGCCGCCTCCATGTTTATAACTTTGAAGGATTCCGTCTAAAACACTCGACTCAAACGGTTCTTCTTCATCGGACGATGATAGCTCTTTCATTTCTTTTAGATGTTTCTGGACGTTTTGTTGCAATTTTGCCGCCGCATCGCGATACCTGCGAGCCATCGTTCTTTATTATGGAGATTTAAAAAAAGATATACTTATTGTAAGATTTTAAACACAATATACACGGGCTCGATAAATGAATCATACAAATAAAATAAATGAAGTCGGTGACATGATATAAAAATTTCAAAATTTCAAATGAAATGCAATGCAAGCAAAAGCAATTTTCTTCCTCAACTCAATCAAATCAATCAAATTCAACTTTCTTTGACATTATGTATTTGGACGTTGTTGCCAGTCTATTAAAATTAAAGTCCTCAGAAAACTTTAAAAAATGCTCCAGATCAAGGAACATATTCGACGACATGTTTGGTCTAGTGGCTAGTAACCCTAGCTGTTAACCAAGTGGTCGCGGGTTCGAATCCCGTTAGGGGCAAATGTTTATGTGTTAACATTTTACCTTTGTACCCGAGTCATGGATGTTTTGTATTTATAAATGTATGTATTTAAAAAAAAGTAATGTATGTAGTATATCAACTGTCTGGTATCCATAACACAAGCATTAAGTTGCTTACTTTGGAACTAGATGGTGCTGTGTGGAATATGTGAATATATTTATTTATTTTATATTATTATACCTACTCTCTAGCGACTCCAGATAATATAGATTAGAACCTGTAATATCGATTAAATGGAATGAATAGAAAAATCTTGAAAATTGTGCTGCTAAAACTGTTTCAAAATTAATTAAGTAGAGTCCGTGCAGAAAGAGAATGGACGCGGCGTATAAGGGAACTTACATAATAATTACCCATGTTAGTTCCCTTATACGCCGTTTTACCAATAAGTTTTAGAGTTGTATAAAATTTAATTAATTTATAAAAGTATCAAGATGTTTACAGTCGAAGTCGAACTATAATAACGCAACAGTGTTGTTAACATAATAAATACGATAATTAAGCACAGTAGCGTCCTCAATTATTACGTCGCTTCTCTTTCTGCACATACTTTACCTATAAATTATTTAGAATTTAACATGCCTAATTAAAGCCTGTCCCACTCCATAAGATAATTTATAATGGAGCAGTTACAAGTTTTTAAGATCAGTCAGTACGATAATGAGAAACGAGTTGATTGTTAATTGTTAGGTAGACTACACACTTTTATTAATGACTAATAAACGAACTAAAAGGCTTAAAAAGCCATTAAAAGCCTCGATTATAGCTCAATGTCGATCTTGAGAGTAGTTTATATTCTTTGATGTCGATCAACAAGCATGGAGTTTCAGCGATGAAGCCACTGCGAAGAATTGCAGTTCAATTTAAATTAAACTATGAATTTAGTTATAATTTGTTATTATTCGAAATGTTGATATTACTCAAAAATATAAATTGTCGCAACTCATTTATTATGACAAGTTTACAATTTTTTTAACAAAATACCAGAGAAAGTTGTAAATTCCCGAATTCTGGACAAAATCTTCTTCTTCTTATATTTAAATGGCAATGCGGCTCATTATAAAATGGCCATTTTCTGCCAGTGTCAAGTTAATTATTTTTACAATTGGAGCGCTCCGCTACGGACTCCCTCTTGGGAGCCCGCTCGGAACACTCCTTCTAATAGCTATATAAATCACCGATCGACAAAATCTTTAATTAAATTGTAACATGGAATAACTGTCGAGTCGAAATACATGGTACGTCAACGCGACATGCGCGATGCGCGACGTGGAGATTGCCACATGTCATCTGACGTTTTTAAATTATGTCAAATACTGTTACCGTCAATGTCAGATTGTCAACTGATGTCCATCTGAAGTCAATAAAAGTACCAAACAAAACCAAAAGATAAAACATTTTTCAATATATTTTTTTTTTATTCAAATATATAGAATTTTATTTAGTAGCTTGTTTACAAAATAATTTATCAGCAGTGTTACAGAAATATCGTACATAATGCAATAAGTAAATGTACAAAGTACAATTTTACCTCTGGAAATACCGATTTAACCGGTGATTTCTCGTTGCATTTGCCGTTTGCGTTACCAACTCCAACTACCATCTACCAACCGATGCCTTATCTATCTACATATGAGTCATCTTAATCAAGGAACATGTTGCAAACAATCGGTAAGCGAATTATATTCCTTTCGCGCCACGAAATGGCGCCAATAGCTACGTACGTATTTTTTGACATAGAAACCACCGGCTTACCCTCCGAGGAGAATAACAGAACAAAAATAACCGAGTTAAGTATGGTAGCTGTTAAAAGAGAACATATCTTAATGACGCGGCCGGGCAAAACACCGAGAGTTCAAAATAAAATCACATTATGTTTGTGTCCGCGTAAATTTATACAACCCACTTGTACAGAGGTGACGGGTCTCTGTAACGACTTACTGGAAAACGAAGCTCCCTTCGACATGGAGGTATACAACATACTCAATACGTTTCTCAATATTTTAACTAAACCTGTTTGTTTGGTGGCTCAAAATGGTCATAAGTTTGACTTCCCCATACTGAAAGCCCATTTGGAACGGCTCAAGGTGAGTTTTAATGAAGACCTCATGTGCTCAGACTGTTTACACTGTTTCTATGATATAGAACAGAAGGAGAAAGAATCAATAGCTGCCGGTTATAACTTTGAAAATGGCGGTGAAACTTTCTCGATACAGCCTTTGGAGCTTACGGGACAAGTTCAGGAAAATAATGAAAAAGATGAGACTGATATAGCTGTTAATGATATTCAAAATGTCAATGAAACAACACCAAAGAAATCTATCAGCATATGTGTACCGGAGACTCCGAGAAAGGTTAAAGCGACACCGAAAGAAATCAGAAAGGTGTGTAGAAGTTTTCCATGGAGCAAGGGAGGAAAACCGAAGGAAAGCTACAAACTGAATATGATTCGTGAAAGATTTTTAAACAGTCCTGCAGTCGACGCTCATCGTGCTGAAAATGATTGTATATTTGCTTTAGAATGTTCTGTAGCCAAAGCGAAAGAGTTCATTGAATGGATAGATGAAAATTACTGCAAATTCTCAGATGTTAAAGCTATGGCACCTGGTTATTCTATTGGCAAATATTAAGCCTATATGAAAAAGTTTAGATTATAAAATATAGCCATATACAGTGAAGGCTCAATTCAATGCAAACAAACAAACAAATCTTTCCTGTTTATAATATTAGTTATACAATATTATTATAGCCTATGTCAGTCGCTGTATGTAATGTAGCTTTCTATAGGTGAAAGAATTTTCAAAAATGGTCCAGTAGTTTTTGAGTTTATTTATTACAAACATAACATAACATTTATAATAATATGCATAGATAAATTATTTTAGTTAAGTTTTTAAGTAGGCATAGGCTATTAATAGGTCTAAAAGTACTTATTAAGACAGTTTGTCAAATAAATTTGTATTCATTTTTTTGAAACATATAATTGAGAAAATAATGTGTACTAATTATTTTATAGTAGTCATATTTTATTATTACACTTGTTTTATATTACAATTACAAATAATAAAAACAATAATGTTTTAATATATTATTTTCTAAGTATTTTATGGTTTCTTGATTATTTATTCATAGTTTTAAAAGTTTTTATACATTTTAGACATTACCACAGAATTGGATGTACAAGATTATACATGTTTTATTTAATTAATATTAATATACAATAGTTTTTAGAATTATAAAATTTAATTACTTATTCAATTATATTTTTGTTTTATTTTCCACTTCTGATAAATGAGGCCAATTGGGTTTAAACAAAAAATATATTTTATAAAATTCTATTTTTGAGTAATATTTTATTCAATTAATCAGCCTCATTGCCATTATATGGTTGTTAGAGTTCCTCTAAAAGTGATAGAATCCTTACTTAAACATTTATTAACAAAATTTATAAATAAACTAAATTAATTCATTATATAAAGTACTAGCTACACGCTTGCCGATTCGCCTGGGTTCAAAATATATACGAAATTTTATGAAAATTTTTATATATAGAGATACTAGCTGTTGCTCGCGACTTCGTCCGCGTGGAATAGTTATTTTGGGAATCATTTGGGTATCTCGAACGATTTTCGCAGCGCACGCAACGGAAGCCCTCAAAGATGAATAATTTTCCCCGTTTTTTTCCACATTTTCGACTGTTTCTTCGCTCCTATTAGTCGCAACGTGATGTTATATAGCCTAAAGCCTTCCTCGATAAATGATCTATCCAACACAAAAAGAATTTTTCAATTCTAACCAGTAGTTCCTGAGATTAACGCGTTCAAACAAACAAACTCTTCAGCTTTATAATATTAGTATAGATTAATACTGAATGATACTTGAGAATTATAAAAAAAATAGAAAATGGCAAGAATTTGTCTTAGTATATTATACTTATGAGTCAGTTACCTTATAGGCATTATATTTCTGAGTAAATGAGAACGATCATTAGCATATTGTAGAAAGTCATTTTTCATGGCAACAATACATTCCAAAAGCATCAAGCTGTCATCTCTCGATCTGTGTTTTTGAATAGCATCTTTGTTTAATAATCTTTTGTACAGTGATATCAATGTGAAACTTTGTCTACCAGTTTTGGTTTTAATTATTAAATCGATTCCTTCAAGACATTCATTGGTGTTATTTAATTTTGGCCTTTTTCTACCCCTAGCACTTCCACTAGCAGATGCATCCTCATCAGTCAACGGTTCTTCCTCGCACACAAACTTGTCTGCATTTCTCTTTTCTAGTCGTAGTAATGTGTAATAATTAATATTACTTTTATTAAGAAGTTCACGAAAAATAGTTAAAGAATCCACACACAATAAATCTTCGGGCAAAGAAGCTCCGGCGTCATTGAATTCGGAGAGCAGGATTCTAAAATCAAACTTCGTACCGTTATGTGCGATGAGGCATATTGGCTTTGGCAGTTCCTCAAGAAATGTTATGATGGTATTTATTCTTTGTTCGAAAGTTGGTTCATGCTGCAGTAATTCGTTTGTTAAACCTGTCAGATCCGCTGCTTGTTGGCTGATTGGCCTGCACGGGTTAAAAGCTTGCGTCAATTCCTCGTAAGGTGGTAAATTTCCTAAAGCCGTCTTTTCGATGTCACTTTTTGTTGTAGCTATAAAAGAAATATCCGTAATTTTCGTTTGATTATTTTCTTGCCCAGGTAAACCGGTGGTTTCTATATCAAACACTACGTAGCTTTCTATGTTAGCCATTTTCATGAGTCAGTATTGTATTGATAGATTGAAGCAATTCCTGATTCCTCACACGTCAAGTGAGCACACACGATAAAGTATTACTATCTAGAAATTAGAAACGAGTCATTTACCTACCGTTCGATTCGATCGAAACCGAGTTGCCAATTGATATGGACATATTTACCAAATATTTGTACCTACCTAAATATTTGAAAAAAATATTCACTTATTTTTATTTTTGAGCTTTAGCAAATATTCTAAGCTTCGAGGTTATTTAACTACTCCTCAGGGTTATTGGTGCTGACAGGCATGTTGTGGGGCTGCACAAACCCTTTCATCAGAAAAGGCACGAAGGGGCTCCGGTCTGTACAAGCAGAAACGAAGTTCGGTCAAGCCTATGCTGAAATCGCTTTCCTTTTAGGCAATTGGAGGGTAAATATAATATGATTTAAACCCTATAAATTACGATTTACGTTATGATATGAGTGTATGGACTGAGCCTGCGTCTTATCAGATGTTTATATAGTTCATCTACATTTTGGTATTAACAAAAAAATACTTTTCCTTGTTGTTTTCGACATTATTTCGCAATTTTTAACAAGATAATTTAGAAATTTTCTTACAAACACATATGTACCTACAATGGTATTATATAAAATGAAATAAGTGAAGTTATGTGTAACTTTTATATAGCAGTAGGTACACAACTCTCTATAATATAATATAAGCCATTAGCTGTTGCACGCGGCTTCGCCCGGGTAACTTTATAAAATTTAGTTTTATGTGAACATTGAAAGAATTTTTCGAATACTTAGGTCTAGTAGTTTCGGAGCCTATTCAATTCAAACAAACAATCAAATCTATCCTCTTTATAATATTATTTATAGTATTCCAACATTAGTCTCACGAACTATATATATAGGTATATATTTTGATGGTTTCAGTACGTTATTCCGTTTGTTATCAACCAAAGTGGTTCGCTAGCGTATTTACTGGTAGTACAGCGAGCACCTCTCTCCTTGGTTGTGCCGGTAGCGAATAGTCTGGCTTTCGCCTTCACAGCCATCACCGGAGCCAGTATCGGTGCTGAGGAACCACTAGACAAAGGTAGGCCTTAGTGTTAGTGACGTCATCATAAGTTGAACATAATTAGATATTCCATTTTTAAATTAAGACTCGACGAGCCCATTGGTCGAGTTAACAGTTAGAGTTGGTCCACCATCAGCACGGGTTCGGTTTCGAACAGGGCCCATCTTTAAATAAAGAAATCAAAGATAATGGATTGGTCTCGCTGCGCTCGACTAGATAGAGCGCTATACAAAAGCAATAGCTCCGAAAATGTGGCAACTTTTTATTGTAGTGTGTGTAAAAAATTGTCACTTTTTATCACTTTTTGCCCAGTTTTATTATATTTTTACACGGTTTCAGTACGCAAACTGGTATTTTATTATGCCTAAAATTTAATAAAACATTCGGCACGTACACATCACAGACAGTTTGCAGTGTGACTGGTTCGGGTACGCCGAATTCGTCGTACTATTTTATGCCGCATTTTACAAGTACGACGGCGGTATCTAATCGAGCGCAGCGAGACCAATCATTTATCTATGAAATAAATAAATATCTTTACACATTCCACACAGCACCATCTAGTTAGTAGTAATCAGCTAGTAATTTATTAAAATTTGTATTTCAGCTTCAATCTTGGGCGTTGTCCTAATAGGCGTTGGCACAGCACTATGTTGTTGGGACAAGACTAATTGAATCACCTGATCACCTGGCAACATTACTTCTTATTTCTATTATGTAATGTTTTAATTACTAATTTATTTCGAATAAAAATTAAAAAAAGAACTTGTTTAATTAATATAAACCTTTTATTAATAAATAATCATATTTTCTACCGGTTATGTAGGTATTACATTCATTTTATAAATATTAAGGTTAAGTTACATAAATATGTATAATAGTTCGTCAAAGAAAACTAGAATTTTTTTACAATAAGTTCATATATCTAATAGGTATATGAAAATAATAATTATTACTTTTTGAAGTGAAACTTTTTATGGGACACTATTGTCATGAGAGTTAACTCGTCGAGCTAACAAAACTGTTAAACTCCTTGTCTCTTTCTTATTACCATTTACTCTAGCAACTCTCTCTCTCTCACTCGATTCGTGATTCGTTCGTTGTAGTTCGACACTAATGCGGCAGATGGCGCTTTTTGAGATATGTATTCAAAATTTAATTATTGAAGTGAAACTTTTCTAGATATCTGTCTAATTTTAATTCGAAAATTTATGTATCTTATTTCTCATACCATAAGCCTATTGTCTCGGTTTTACAATCAACCACAGTAATTACTGATGTATCCAATAATGAAAATGATGAATAAAAATAGAAGATCTATGCAAAAATATTAATTTACCAATGAAAACATGAAATAAATTTAAATATTTGTAGAAAATTAATATATGTATATGTGTATACATGTATATATTGTACACACATATATATATATATATACATACAGATGGAGCGAAAGAAGTTTCACTTCAGTCGTGTGGTCATAAGCACACTCTTCTTTTTTTTTTATAATATATAAAGAGAATTCATTCGATATTTAATAAAGAAAATTATTTCACTGCTTCGACTCTACTAATGCAAAAGAAGACAGTATAGAAATCATAACAATTAAAAACATAAGTCATTCTCTGTATTCCATCCAAAATTATATAGGTACCTAAATAAATAACAACAAACAAAAAAAAATAGTCTACTTATTCGACAAATACTTAGTTATTTCATGAATACGACATATATTCAGAGCAGAGCTTATTTATAAGCTTTCATTATAATTAAAAAGAAAGTTTTCGTATTGAAACGGTCATAATAGTTGGCCATTTTGAATTGCGATCAACTGGCCAATAAAAGAAATCGTGTAAATTCAAGTATTATTCAATTTAAAGAAAAAAAAAACTGACAAATTATAATACAAAAGTAACCACGTAGGCTACCAAGATAAATACTAAAAACATATCTATTATCTAGTACCTATAATAACCTACATACAATATACCTGCCTTGTAGAGGTATGTTACGATTTAATATTATTTACATAATAGGTATAGACATTATTATTCTTTATCGCCATCAAAAATGTCCATATTTATATAGATAAAAAAGATAAAAAGAAATCGATAAAATTTTCAACATTAAAAAAATTGCATCAACAATATAAAATCAAATATTATTATGTATTTTTTATATTACGTCAAAAATTTCAGATTTTTTTTATAATGGCAACAAATTCAACTTAGACGGTGCATTTTTTCCCTCTGGTAACTCTGTATATATGTTTGGTTTTACGTGTATTTTTACATGACACATTAATTTATAATACTGTTTGGTTTCTTACTATGTATTACTAATTTTGTTAATTAATAAAATGATAAAAACTATAAGTATTTACAACGAATATCTGTAAATATTATCAAGTTACAGTACCAAAAAAGCAGCTTTGTGTGGTTTTACCACGTTCGTCTATTAACTATTATATTTTTAAATATAGAACACGTACCTACCTAGACCTAGAATACTGTTATCTGTTATAATCTTAACGCAACTCGTAATATACTAAATTTGCGAATAATGTCTTTTACAGCATTGTACAAAAGAAATCTTTACAAACACCTACTTAGAAGATGCAACCAATGGAACATTATATTATGCTACATGCTTCAGTATATTTACATATTATGTTTTACCTGATATATTATTTGAGTAGCCAATAGTCTTCATGGCTTGTGGTCGTTATCAATTTTTTTCCTTGTAATCATGTTATCAATGATAGGTACATGATTTCCAAGAGAAAGATTGTAATGTAATAATTTATTAATATTAATTTATCAATAATCGTGATATTTAATTTTAATTACCAAGAAATTTAAGCGATTGTATTAAATATGAAAAATAAAGTTGATTGATGATAACAAATTAAAATATTACTTATCTATAAATACCTATGAAATGCTCAGTTTTCATTGTTCAAAACTTTTTTACTACGCGCGCGAGTTAATTGTGCACCTCGCGTCGATGACGTCATATTGGTTTACACGATCAAACGCGTCGAACAACGCGTAAACGTCAATTTGTATGGGAATGAAGCAGCGCCACCTAGTGGATAACGTGTAGCGCTGCTTCATTCCCATACAAATTGACGTTTACGTGTTCGACGTAGTGGATCGAGTGAAACCAGTGAAACTCGCGCTAGGCCCTCTGGTATAGTGTGCACAAAAGAAAAAGAATGAAAACGAATGTATATTTTAACGAAGGCGTTGACCGTACTGAAAAAAAAAAGGATGAGAGCGGCGGGGAAGCGAGAGAGGCATCGCATTACTGCGAGGTGCAAAGATAACTCGCGCGCGTTATACATATTATACATTATACATATTATATTTATTTACTCAGTAGATTTAAATAAATAAATTTTACACGAGATACTGCAAAAAGATTCGTCTATAGATATTTCCTGACTACGTCGATAGCCGTGCAGAGTTTCTGTAGGGACATCCTGACTCTGTTCTCCTCGCTGGCGAGATTCTGTCGCTCGCTGAGGAGCGCATGAGCCTTATCGGAGTCGCGCGACGCGGCGCGGGTCGTGTGTGCGCACTCCACTCGAAGCGCCGTGTTGCGCCGCTGCAGTTCCACTATCTCTTTCTTTCGAGCTGGCGAGAGAGTCAGAGAAAGGAATAACATTTAATTTGTTCACTCCTACGTATAGGTATAGAATTTTCTAGTTAATGGAGTTATCCCTAATGCTTCGATTACATTATCCGATTTCTTACAGTCCAATCTAGGAAATCGGGTAGTGTGATCGCAGTTAAAAACAGATCGGATTCGATTTGGAGAAATTGAAGATCCTTCAATTTGATTTCTAAACACTACGATTTAGAAATCAAATTGAAACGTCGAGCTCTATACCAAGGTCTCTAAATTGAATCCCTTAAATTGAATAGTGTAATAGACGCATCACAGACAAGACTCAAGAAATGAATTCTTACCAGCATCAAATTCCCGATAACTCCTCAGTATGGCTTCCAATCCTGGCCATGACGGTTTTACTTCGTCGACTTGACAAGAGAAATCAACTTTTGACAAATTCTCTCCTTCACTGAACATCTCTTTGACGCCTGCTGCTGAATTTTGAGGTTCATCCATCGAGGTGGCTTGCGATGACGAAATCGGCGCATTTTCTAATGTCGTCTTTAATGATATGATTCGAGAAACATTTGGGATATTTATACTCAAGTATTGAGGTTGCTCGTGTACTATTTGAGTTGGTTTTTTAATATTTTCGCTGTCAAAACCAGGATTCACATCCCTTTTCCTTATGTCTTTCCCGCTTAGGAGTTTGACACTCCGATCAGCCATTTTAGATAGACGATTCAACTCTGAAAAATTTTTCTCGGCTAGTATATGTATGCTTTCGCCGTCATTTACATTGGTACTCGAATTAGAGTCTAATCTTTTTTTAATTAGATTGTTGTTATCGTTGACGCATTTAGTAATTTCAGTCATAATCTTTAATTGATCGTTTGAATTTATTATAGCGTTTTCTTGTTTCGGTTTCTTTACTGCGGCTTCTTCTTCATTGGCGCCGTAACGTCTCTTTCTTTCTTTCAAAATTTCCTGCCATATTTTTTCGTACCCTGAAAAAACACGAGATAGTAGCTTCAATTTAAAGTCGTTAGGAAATCCTTTTCTTTTAGTCGAAGTCAACTCGATTTTTAAAATTAAATTGATAAAAACCCTCTTACATTAATAACAGTTATACATATAAAAGGATGTGTGCTGTTGTGTTTTGTCTTGTAAAAGATGCCAGGGGCTCTAGCCAAGGGCATATCAATGCAAACGCTCCCTTTGCAAACTTACGAAACGAAAGAAATACAGCCCGGTGATTGGTTGTTGTAAAGCCCACATAAAATTTAGACCAGTCACAAAGCTTTCTCCCAAGCGTAGCGTAACCTGAGCGTAGCGTTTACGACTGTACGTTTGCTCTTGGCTAGGGCCCCTTGGCCCATTTCCTTATCGTTTCTTTATCCTTCTGAAGCCGTCAAAATTCTTGCAGTACCCATGGCGTTGCTTCTTTTAATAGACGATGGTAGTCATAGCCACCTACCATCAAGTGGATCGTTTAAATAAAATATTTTTGAAAAAAGAACTCACCTTCTCTTGTGCGCGGTGAAATCTGAGTCAACTTTAGTTGAGCCAAAAACAATTGTTTCTTTTGTAAAGTTATCCTATTTTCTTTCTCGTTCAAATCGGAACTTTTCATGTTCACAATTATTGGCACCTGGTTTTCCTTGCTGTTATTGGTCTCTTTGATCTGCTTATTTTCATACGTCAATCTATCTATCCGACCTGCTGAAATATACGCCGCCGCTACAGAATCCGTTTTGAGAATTCTCTCCTGCTTCTCCAATTGTTTTTCTGTAAATTAAAATATAAATTTAATGACATTTTTGTGTATATTTAATAAAGGACATCTCTTATATCTAACAAGAGGTAATATTATCAGTGCCGGATTAAGATGCGCGGGGCCTGTAGCAAATTCTATCAAGGGGCCCTTGGTTTATAAGGATATCCAGTTTAAGCGTTATGTGGATTTTAAATGTTAAAATAAAGCGTTTTTACTCTAATTTTTTTAAAATATAATATAAAAGATATTTAACTTTTAAGTACATAATTGAAATATTTTCTGAAATATTCATTTCAAAATATTGAAAATTTAGCTGTTGAGATCTGGTATGCTGGGCCCCAAATGCACGGGGTTCATAGCAATTGCTTCTTTTGCTACGTAGCTAATCCGACACTGAATATTATATTATCACATCTACCTTTGTAAGCGTCTTGAGTGGCTAATCTTAAATTTGCCAAAAACTCAATCTTTCCATCTTCTTTGAGAGACATGTTGCCATATTCTTCTATTATGGACCTGTATTCTTTCAATTCTTCTTCACCATATTCGCTATCACTTGCAATGTTACAGTCTGTCGCCAGTATTTTTGCAGCAGCAAACTCTTTATAGATTTCATTGCTCATCTTGGAAGGAGAAATAATATATTGCAATTTTTCGGTTTTCTCTCTTTTCCTCTCGCTTTTATCATCTTTGCTTTCGCGATTAATTAGATATTTCATTCGCCGCAATCGCTTCTTTTTCTCATACACATCTAAAGAACTTATTTCCTCTACTTTAGGTATCTTGGGACGAATATTAGTAATTACGATTTTCGGTTGCAATTTTGAATCCATTTGATAGGGACACGCAATAAAAAGTTTCTCATTTGTTTTAGCGTCTTCGAATTGTTTCGATAAATCTTTTATTTGTCCAACGCTTTTATTGTCACTGTTAATAAAAGGTTGATTCAATTTGTTATCCGTATCTACAATCATTGGCACTTGATATACGATCTGTGAGTTCATTATTACTTTTTGATTCCCTGTTTGCAATACGATATCTTTTTTGTTTTTATTGGAAAGTGTTTGTAGGACATTATTATTTGATTTAAGAATGTGTATTTCTTTACCAATAGTTTGTGTTTTGATTTTGGTTGTATCGTTATTGTTGGTCGTCATCGTGCCAGCTTCACTGGTCACCTTATTTTCAGTAGGCTTACCTTTCGCAAGATCGTTCAAAGGTTGGGATACTTTAGTGTTATTTTTTATCATCATAAGATTAGCTGGAAACTGAACGTTACTTAAGTATAGAAAATTCGGTTGTATTACTACATTTTTTGCCTCGAGTTGGGTTTTATCTGACTTTGCCTTGTTCTTTAAGTCTTGTTCTTGTTGTGTTCCTTGAGATTTCTCCTTCACGACTATCTTGTTACCGTAAATTTGATTTTCAGTAATTAGGTTTTCGAAGTCATTCTCGTCGCAGTTGTCCTGATGTAATCTCTTAAGTGCTACAACTTTAGATGAGGTCCCACTCTCATTCATAAGTTCTTCTTTGCACCTTTTGCTTTGAGTCGACAGTCGTGAAGGAGCTTGCAAGTTTTTTGAATCGAAATTCGTTCTTTGTAATAATACTTGTGGGTTTTGTTGTTGAATGGTTAGCAACATTTTTGGGTTACAATTGTTTTTATTCTGTATGAAGAGTATTTGATTTTTTTGTTCACCGAAAGCTCCATCTGGAGGTTTTATAGGATAAACTTTGTTTGGTTCTACAGTTATTGGATTATATATTGGTTTCGATACTACATTTGATACTTGAGTTGTAAAGTCTTTATGTGTTTCTTTAGGGACTTCTATTTTACATTCTGGCCGCCAGATTTTATTCTCAACCTTTGAAACTGTCTCGGAATTATTTGACATTGTACTTGTATTATTATTTTTATTTAGTACAACTCCTTTGCTATTTTCAACTTTGACCTCGACATCATTTCCAGCATTTTTAACAACAATGTTACTTTGTATTTCAATTCTTTGATTAGGATCTACTTTTGTATTTTGAAATGTAGGATTAAAAGAAACGGGAGAGTTTTTTGTTAGAGCATTCTGAAATGCATTATCCGGCGGATTAGTGACGCATTTCATGTCGATCTTACTAATAGGTATACTCGTTTTTAAACTAAATCTTTCCATTGGTTTCTTTGTTGGTTCCTTATTAGCAATTTGTGTCGATATAGTAACAGTTTCTCCTGAACCTTGAGATAAAGAACTTATACTCATTTTTGACTCTACTAGTGATTTATTTACTTCAGATATAGGCGCTGTTGTTATTATCTCAGGCGTGAATTGCTCCTCAAAATCAGTTTGGGGTTTGTGTTCATCAACATCTATAATGTTTGGGTTGTCTTTGCTACTTTGGTTTTCAACTACCATTTTAGTTACTGGTTTTTCATGTTGTTCTTTTACGTTTATCGCAGAATATGGTAACAAATCTGTCGCTGCTGGCTCAGGTTGTGGTGACACTTTGTTCTGTGCCATCAAGCCTGGATATGATACAGGCTGAAAGGCAGAGTACCCGGGAATAGAGTACAGGTACCCTCCGTAGTTGGAATACCCTGACTCTAGAGGCTTATTCGTTGTTACGCTAGGATTCGGATTGGGTATTGAAGATGGGGAAATCTTTGGTGAATGTGGCAAAGGTTTTGGCGGTATAAACGTTTTATCTAAAAAAGTGGGTTCTTCGGTACATTTATATGGTTCTATAGCTTGTTGAACAACGGGATCTGGTGGCTTCTGTTTTTCTTGATCTTTCCCTGTCGCCGTTGTGTTGCTCAGCCTTGCTGTAAAATAGAAAGTATTGTTTGAATTTTATATTTAAAAAAGTTTTTTTTTTCTTTAAAATAGTAGTTTATTCCTATATCTACGATAGTTACGACTGCAATGTTACGCGGACAAAGAAAACAATGTTTTAGAAAATGGTTCAAGCGGACAAGACAATGGATGGGATTCAACAGAACTGTAGCACATTAATAGCAAGCAAATGCAACAGCAAAGCAAATGTACATAAAGATAATATCGTGAATTCAGATACGTATATAGAGATAACTACATATAATTACATATCTATATAGAGGAAATATTTTTACTATAACAATCAATAAAATAAAATATAGATACTTATGTTAGAGCACTTTGAAATAAAGAGAAAACTTCTAAGAATATTAAGTGTCATGTCAACCATACTAGTGTGGTATAATTTTTTCAAAATTTTCTTTTTTCTTGGTACCTACCTAAAAAATTTTGGGCAGTGACAATTAATTCAGCTTGTATAGTATTATTATAATCACTAAAATAATATAATTTGTAATACATATATATTATTTTTTTACAACTGAGTTATAATTACATAAGATGTATCAGATCTGATTTGATTATTTGCGTATTATTTCCTAAATATTAATTGGCAAATATTTTATTTTTATAGTTATATTTGTTCATAAAAATAGTTTTATAGTTATAGTAAACTATAACTTACTTTCAGTCAAGCGTAGCGTAAAGTAGGTAGCTTATAATTAGCATAACGTATGGCGTACCATAAGTACGTAGTGGTAGGTCACACTACGTTTAGTAGTCGTTTGGGCAGCCCGTTTGGCGGCTGTAACCACCCCTTTACAGAAGACCACGTGAAATAATACCAAGTGTCTTTCGATGAACATGAACCACAATATAAAAATCTTTTCTTATTTATCAAAAGTAAGTTTTATTAGCTTTTTAACTTGATTGCGTTTAGCATCTGGACGGGTATAGCTCGCTACATCCGTAGGAACTTGTTTACATTGAACGCGCGGGCGCGGTAGCTGGCGCGGTCGCGGTGGATGTGAGGAGCTCGTGTTCACATTGACCGCCAGGCGTTTGTGCGAGTGTGACGTGTTATCAAATGTTGAAAAGATTGACGATAATCTTTTATTTTTAATTATTCACTCTGTATTGAACGACATAATGAAAACGTACCATCATTTCTAGCGACAAGTTCACTGGTTGAACTTACCTGACGTTGCGAGTGAATCGCGCGCTCTGTCGCTAGGTTGCCCGCTACTTTCGCCGTCTACGTGAACACTTGTATTTATGCTGTGTGTTTGGTTTGATATTTAGTGACCGCGCCCGCGAGTCAACGTGAATTAACACTGAAATGTTTAGAATGAAAATGTTGATTGATTTATATAAGTACAACATATGCTAAGTTGTGTTTAAAGTACAACAGAGTCTTTATTTTCGCTTCTGACCCACCGTACCACCGACCATACCCCCAGTTTTAGCGTGTAAATCGCCGTAAGCGCTTACGAGCAGTAGGTACCACCTACTATTTGATTAAATTTTTTTACCTAAATATACAAATTTTGGCGAAGTGTAGACTTAAGAAGGTACCTACTTATAGTTCAATAGTTCAAGACAATTTGTAGTAGGTATAATTGTAGTAACGTTTTTTGTTACTTAAGTGTACAGTTTTTATTATGGATTGGCGGCAGTAGCCAGTCTTACGGAAGATTCTGTACTCCCACCTTTCTGTATTCCCACCTTATAATTCTTATAATAGGCAGGTATCATGACCTGCAGTGAAATTGCGGGTCTCAGTTCGGTATTAGCTATATCTAATTTGTCGGATGCTTCTTCTTTTGTGGTTCCTAAAGTATAAGCTTAGTATTCCTAAATAATATTGTAGGTATTAGGTATATGTTTCATTAATTACCATATTGTTCTTAGTACCTATCTCTTTGACTAGATGGTCCCTCTTTATATTAACTACTTGTCCAATTTTAAGTCCCACTAGTACCTACAATTTCCTTTTGGACAATTAGTGGTCTCACTGCACATTGAAAAGAGCTATTTACAGATTTTTGTGTCGTCATCATACCTACTAACGACAAATACTCCCACAAATACTAATCGACCAGCCCCCGGATCCCCATATTTTTTTAATACCTTTCTTATATTGTCATCATCATCTCAGCCAGACGCCACTGCTGGAGAGAGGCCTACCTGTAAGTTTCCAGTAAGACTAGACTGCCCAGAAGCAATCTGGATCCAGCGTCGACCCGTCACATTTGCATGTCCGTGGTCTCCATTCGAAATTACTGATCCGCCGGGCAATGTCAGTATAGCTTCTTACCAGGCCCATAGTTAGATACTAACGTGTGTCGAAAACCTTTGTTTTGAGGCACTGAATAATTTCGGACAATGCATACTCTCCAGTAGAACTGCTTGGATTTCTTCCCGCTGTTACAGTAGTACAACCAAGAAGTTATTGTCCAAACTGTTCTATCGTAGAACTAGTTGGACTAACCCTCTCTCTTTCCTGTGTATATTAACCAACCTAACCATGTGAAAAAAAAACTAATAACTACAACATTTCTCATATTACAACATTCCCTATTCATATGCTAATATTCTATGTGCTATGTTTCTATGTGCATCAGCAAAGGATGCCAGTGAGGATATATTGATTTCTTGTAAAAGTTAAAGCGCCATCTAGTCAATAGCCGTTATGAATAAAAGAATTAAATGATTGTGTTACGGAACTCGGATAGATGGCGCTACAACAATATAAAATCCTTGATATTATTATGTCACGCTTGTCGCACGGAAGACTATTTATAACTGCTGGGCATTGATTCTGTATGGCAAATTATGATTTCACGCTTTTGTGACCTTGCCAAAACACATCAATGTCTTATCTTAGTCTTATCATTGCATTTTTATATATGTAAGAGAATAACTTTTTAGCAGAACCTAGTACATAGATATCGTAACAATTTACGAAGATTATCGTAAAATAACATTATCGATAAGTAGATATCGGTTTCGAAGTAAGGAATCGCGAAGTGGTGTTAGAGAATTAGGGCGTTCTGTAAGTATCTAACTGTATGGCAATTATGATTATTTCACGCTTTTTTGTCTTACCTTGCCAAAACACATCAATATGTCTTATAATACTTATATGTAAGAGAATAACTTTTTAGCAGAATCTAGTAGATATCGTAACAATTTCAAGTAAGAAATCGACAAGTGGTGTGAGATTAGGGCCCAGCTTTCGTGGTGTTTGTCGTTGTACTGTACATTTACTTACATTCTTCTGTTTTTGAGTTTGTTGGTAGGTAATGGGAGAGGATCTACCATCAGTCGACCTTTCTCATGAAAATATACTTACTCGTAAATATAAATTTTTAACTCTTTAGCCGCCAGAGTCGGATAATTATTTTCGTGTCCACTTCGCCAGAGCCGTATATATACGACAAATACCTCTACTTGTATAATGGTTATTTTTAAATCATTGAGTTGCTTTCTCTTAAAAAATAAATAAAAAGAATAAGTACGAGTCAGGTGCTAGGGGCACGACAACTCCTACAAAACCAACCGGTAGGTATTACACTATCAGTGCGGTAATAGTAGAATAATTCTCTCATGATGCAAAGGCACTACAGATCATTGACTCTAATTCAATAGGTAAACAGCTTTCCCTGCAGCACTTACCCGATAGCAGTAGTGGCAATACAGAAAGTGGAGAAGCCTTGTAGAAAAACCCTTGGTACCTAGTAATCTTCCCTTGGTGGGATAATTTATTTCTCAAACATGGAATTTGAGAGGTGTGAAGGCCAGTATTATTATTATTGCTATTATTATAATAATGTGCAACGAGAAGAAAATAATCCTATCAACTTTTCTATTACCTATTCTACTAAGAGTGATATAAGGTATTTGGAGATCATTTCATTATGAGATAGAAATCTTCGTCTAAAAATGTTCTGTTGAAAAATATTCATCTAAATTAATTACTATATTACTTTATTTTTACGCATAATGTATTTGGAAAATTAATCACAAAACAAACCAACCACTTATCAGTTACAAAGCAAATAGATTTATTACCTTAGCATTAAAAATGTATTAATAATTGTATATGTACGGTAGCATTTAGGTCGAAGCCACGCCGAAGAAGAATCCACCTAGAAAGCCTACAGAGTAGCAGCTATTTCCTTTCACAAACATCAACAAAGTCTCCAACCAGGCTCTGCTGTGATCTGTTGCTTCTCTGACTCTCTCCCAATTCACACTAATGTAACCCCATTCGCTGGCAAAATGGAGCAGAATCACCCCACCACCTAATCCAAAAGCCGCAATCTTACCCACCTTCACAACCGCTAGTCCAGTGAACCATCCAGAAACTGTCCCAAAAACCAGTTTCTGGCTACTTTTGCTTGTGACTATCGTGTATATAGTTGTTTCAAATTCCGTGGGTATCTTATCGCCTTTATCTCGTGCAATTTCAGTGTACTTCACGTCCGGAATAGGTCTGGCCATGGGACATGTTCCTCCTGGCTCTGATAACGTTTTTCTGTGTGTCTTGTGTATTTTGGAGGTTTTATTTTGGTTCTGTTTGTGACAGTGTTTTGACAGAAGATGAGTTAGAAAAATGTGCGCCATTTAAAACGAATGTCTAAAGAAAAAAATTACTATGAAAACTTTATTCAAATATTAAGTAAGTATGTGTTAAACTTTTTAGTAACAATTTAGATCAACAAGTGAGATCGAAGTAGTAGATATACATATAATATGTGTATAAAAATAGTTTTAAACAGATTTTCAAAATGGAGCACTAAAGAAAATATGAAGTTTAAAAATAGTAGAAATAAGTGTATTTTTTACGTCTATGAATATACCATTTTTTATCACCTGGCGTAGCCGTGTAGAGTAAGACACGGTAGATAAGATAGGTAGGTACTTTTTTCCCTTACCATCTTCTGTTGGAGCATTTCTTAATATTTTGAGAATATAATATTATGATCACAAGCGTTCTCTTCTATCTAGATTCTAGTATATCTGTCCAGTTACCTAGCTGTTTCCTTAGGGCTATTACCGATTTCCCCCACCCCGACTACAATTCTAAATGTGTGGAGTATCTTGTCTGAATTTATAGATTTTTAGCCTCCCTCCACTTGGCTCCCACGTCTAAGAATATTGACTGTACTAGAATTTGACATGCGAGAAGACTGGCCGATTAGAGTAGGCAGGATAAATTGTTATTATTTTTCCAAATTGTCCCATATCTAATCGAACACATGGTACAATGGGAATAAAACCCATAGACTTGATCAATGTACAATTTGACTAATCATTACCATTGTGACTTCAATTACATATAGGTGAAGTACAGTCGCATTACGAAAACCTTACTCAATGTTCAAATTCATTCTTTTATGTATGTTATTATTATATAATAATTATTTTATCAAGTCGTAGACTCTTAGTACTTTTTGAAACTAAAGCACTAGTAAGACAACTGACAGATAAAATTATCTTGTTGCAAGCAAATGTCTACAAAGGTGACGAAACCATTTCTCACGCAGACTGTACATACTCCCAACACTTTAGATACGATTTGCTACTAGTAGTGGTAGCAAAACAAATTAGTATCGTCAGGAGAAAAAATATATATTTATTTACCACTTTTTATAATGTAGTAATACCCCATCGCCACTGCTAAATGCAAATAGGAGTAGTCTATGCTACACAAGATTAAATAAAAGCTTCAAGGCTAGATTTTAGTTAAACATTTGGTTATTTTATTACGCATTAATAAGTGGTAGTGACCACCGCGAAATAAAAGCTCATGTGCTATTCTGTTTCGGTGAGTGAATTAGGGATGCCATTGTCATTGCGTTAATACGGTAGCAATTGAGTTGACCGTCAGTTGGCCTGCCAATTTTTAAATGAAAAAGTAATCCCTAAAGCAGTCTCCCACTTTAAGTACAAAATGTCACTGCAACAATATTTAAATCTATATAGTGCGCAACTTTTTTAGCGTCAAATATTTATAATCATATTTTCAGTGATAATACCTAAAATAAAATAAAAATAGCAACTTTTAGCTTTTACTTTTACCTTAGCTCAAGCCTCAAGCATTAAGCTGTTTTAAAATTTCCCAAATTATTGTTTTATAATTTTGAATTTGAACTTTTCATAATTTCATTCCATCAGTCTATTTTATGCTAATTTTTTCTAGGTCAGATGTTAAAACATTTATACAGTCGTTCTTTATTGCTCTATTTTTGTGAGCATTAAATATTTAATTTTTTGATAGAAGAGATCTAATTTTGTATTAATTTGTACCTAAAAAAACATGACACATGACCTAAAAACAAAAGGATCACACACTGGGCTAATTCTCCTACCGATTACTTGAAAAAATCATCAAAATCGGTTCAGCCGTTTTGTAGTGCACGGGAACATAAATACATATCGATTTTTATATGTATAAAATATATTTTTGAATATTTATCGTGTGTTTTAAATGTATTCACTATTTCAATTTCAACTTTTTCGACTATCAATCAAACTATTAATATACATAAATATATACATTTAGTTAGGCACGACGAGATTATTATATATCAAACGAGGAAAGTGTGTATGTACTGTCGTGTATATTGTGTGTACGTGTGTACTGTACTGTGTATACGTGTACTGGCCACACAAGCTGCATCGCACTAAGTGTCATGCGCTACCTTCAAGCTGCCGGGACGAGGGAGGGGTAGAGGGGGGCGGGGGGCAGGGGGCAGGGGAGTGTACAACGAAAAAGAAAAAAGCGAGCGCGGGTCGCGACGCAGCGCGTCACGTGACTGCGTCGCGTGCTGCGTCACGTGACTGCGCTGCGTGACGGCCGCTCGCGTCGCTTGCGCACACATGTTCATTTCATTCAATGTATTTTATCAATAATTTCATATTTTGTTTTTCACTTGTTAGGTATTGTCCATATGATAGATAATATTTACACGTCGCTAAATGCTCATTCGAAACAACACTTCCAAATTATATTCATATATTGTATTGAACACCTATTAAAAGCTAAAAATTATTTATAAACTATCTAAGTTTAATATAATTAAAACATAATATTAAAGAGGTGATTCCGTTTATAAAACACGTTTTAGTGTCGCGTTGTTAAACATTGCAGTCGATCGCGACAGGCGGCGTGCGGTTGTCGCGCGACAGTCGCCGGATAGTCGCGCGCGACTATCGTGCGACAATCGCCAACGCCGCCATCACTACACTTACTTAAATTAGATACAATATAGATACAAGTCGCGCGACGACCGAGCCGGACGACTCATGTCGCGCGACAGTCGTCCGACTCGTGTCGCCCGCTGCACATACAAGTGTCGGCCGGCGACGTCTCCTCAACACTCAACATTCAACCCTGATCCGATCACAGTGAGCGTCAAATCGCTAATTCATTTCATTATATATATACACACATGATATACACAAGATACACAGAGACAACCGTGCGGGAGACGTCGACACGCCGGAAGGTACATCGGCGGCCGAAACGACACACACTGTCGCCTCGGTCCTCGACTAGTCCGGATTCTGACCCGAATCCGGTATTCACTAGTCCGGATTCCGGTCCGGAACACGGACTAGTCCACAATTTGTACAATTTATAATTACAATGATACACATTTTGACCGATCGCTGATTTATTCGTTAGGGTGTGACGACTGAACTCCAAAATTACGGCAAAATGGTCATAAAGGCCTCCAAAAATTGTCAATTTTAGTACTCTTTCTGTTGAGTTACGAGTTTCGAAAGTTACATCTCTAAGTTGGCTTTAAATTGTTGGATGTCATTAAAAATAAATATTTATTATTTTCATTAAATAAAAACCCAAAAATACAAATAGTCCCACTTGTCTTAAAATTATGTGTTTTTTTACGAAATGTAAAAACATTTTTCCGAGCAATACGACTAAAGTATACAACTCAGTATACTTGTACGACTTGCCCTGTATAAAATAAATAATGATTTCTTCACTTTTTGTAGCAATTAAAGTTTCTTTTAACGATTCATGTATTGCAGGAGAACTTGTCCCTTTGAAATGTTTAAACAAATTAATTATTTATTATTGTCTCAAAGTAGGCGTCATTTATTGCAATGTTAGGTGTTCTATTCTCAACATATAAAAAATATAATATTATTATGATTTTTTATTCGCTGCCATATTTTTGTATATTGTCGATTTTTAATTACACCATCGATCAGAAGAAAACTTTTTGGATTCCATTCGCCTCACCCTAACTTTCAACTCCATTTAATAAATAAATATTGTAGAGAATTCGTCGGTCCGTTTATCACATGAATAATAACGATATGACATATCGGCCTAGTACATTTAGTTGGTTGGTCGTTGGTCGACTATTCAGGAGAGGACACACCAGTATTTAAAGTAAGGTACCAATTAGATACATATTTTTCATTACACTACATTTAAACAATGTATTATAAAGTAAGCATTTTTGTCAGTTAAAACGGATTAGTTTTAACTGACCGTGTTTAGTCTGAGTGTGTGTGTCGACTCCTGCGTCGCGCGATCGGTCGAGCGATCGATCTGCGAGTTGTAGAGCGCGCAAGACAGAGGGGCTAACAGCGGGCGGCGCGGTCAGACCGGCGCGACCGTCGCTTCGACTGCGTCGGGCTGCTGCGGGGGTTGCTGCGGCTGCGACTCCTCACCTCTGGGCTCGTCGCTGGCGGGGGGTGGTGGGTCGGCGTCGGGCTGCGTTGCGGTGGCGGCGGTGGCGGTGGCGGCAGGCGGCGTGGAGGGCGGCACGGCGGGTGCGGGGGCTACGGCGGCGGGCGGCGGGGCGGCGGTGGCGGGTGCGGGCGGCGTGGAGGCGGGCGGCGGTGTTGGGTGGTGAGGGCGCGCGTGGTCGTAGTAGGGCCGGTACGGCCGGTAGAGCAGCGGCGGCGGCAGTAAGGGGCGCGAGAGCGCGTAGACGGGCGGCGGCAGAAGGTGCGGCGGCAGCGGGTGCATCGCGGCGAGCGCCCGCTGCTCGTCGCGCGCTCGCTGCTCCTTTTCGCGCTGCGCTCGCTCGCGTTCGCGCTCGCGCTGCTCCTTCTCACGCTGCTCACGCTCGCGCTCCCTGCAACCGAACGTCATAATAACGTGCGTTGAGTAAGTCAGGACAAAGAACAGTATAAAAATGGAGTAAGAGAAAAGGTGTGCTACCTCTCCCGCTCGCGCTCCCGCTCGCGTTCGCGTTCGCGCTGCAGAGCGATCTCCTTCTCACGCTGCGCGTGCTCGTCGTGCAGCGCGGCGTGCGCAGCGTGTGCGGCGTGCTGCGTGTGGGCGGCGTGGGCGGTGTGAGCGGCGTGGGCGGCGTGGGGCGAGCCGGGCACGAGGGGCAGATGGGGCGCGATGGGCGGGTAGAGCGCGTAGGGCGGCAGCCAGCCGACGCCGCCGCGGAACATGCGCTCCAGGTACATCTGCTCTTCGGCGGCTATCCTGCAGATCGGACAGACCGAAATAAAATGAATAAGCTTATGGAGTTGAGTAAGGATTATTTATATCTTTGTCCTTTTAGCGCAGTGTAATCACATGAGACCTAAGACCATTTTAAGTTGACTAGTGAAAGCTCGTCAATAACTACTTCACGTATTAATATAGAAAGTATACTATACCTATACTGTAAGGAAGAATATATACTAGGGTGCGCGTACGGTGAGTACGCGGTTGGTTCTAGAAGCGGAAACGACGTCACCGCCGGATGCGACAACCTGGAAAAGCAGAATGCGCCATTAGCCAACTCCTAAGCACTAGAGTCCTATAACAATGGTTTAGCTTTTTTGATTCCTCTACAAAATGTTTTTAATACAGACAGAGTTTTGTACATGAAACAAGTTGTGCACCATAAATATAGTTAATTTGCTTTCGCTTGCTGTATAAGTTAAGCAAGCTCAAGCAGAAAAAAGTTATGCCCAAGTTCAGAGTACGAGCTAGCTTGACTACGAGCACCTATCTTAATATAGGTAACCAAAAACCGATTTACGATTCGATAGGATATGTTCAGTAGTCGCGGAATGACTCAATCAACATATCACAAGTCACAAGCGATTAAATTTAAATTTTCCACCAAATTAAACCAACAGAATATCGGTGGTCGTCAAAAAACTGTTCAATCTGTAAATATACAGTTAAGTCTGTAAGTAATTTTGACCCATATTGTTTCTAATGTAATCAACTTTTCACTATCATCTGGACACGAAAATAATTGTCGGTGTCTAAGTAAGTTAATGATATACCTATATATTTATAGCGTCCACTTGAGTTCTATAATATACTTTCATGTCATATGAGTGAGCGACTTAGTTGTAAACAAAATCTCTTACGAGTACATACATAGATCACGCGCTTCGAGCTTAAATAATCCCAACTTGGGCAAAGTAAACAGTCGGATAAATCCGACTATGGCGGGTGAGGGGTTAATAGCAATGGAAGCTCACCTGTCGTCCGGCCGATACGGCTGGAAGCCACTGGTCGGCAGGTGGTGTGCTGGCGACGCTCGTTTCGTCGGCGCCGGAGGCGGTTTGTCCTTCGTGCCCTCTCGTTCCGAACTGCTCGGCGTGCCGCTCGCGGTGCCTGCACACTCGATTCGTCAACTTGGTCCTTCGAGCCGGATCACAGACTCGGAACGGTATTTCACTCTCAATAAAATACACACTCACCCGACCCATATCCAAATTGAGAGAAAAATACTAAATAAATAGGCGATATATCTAAAGTATTTTAGTGTCTAGTTAATTATTTACATATTCTTTGCTAATTGACTAAAGTGTAAGTGTAACTTGTCCACCTGAGCTGAACCTGTAGTCAGTCAGTTTGCAGTTAAAGTTTAACTGTCTGATGTATTCATAAAAATTATAATATTTTTTAGATTTTACAAAATTTGTATCATACAAACTATCGACGCATACAAAGTAATTTTTTTTAGGCATAATGGACGAAACACACGATCATTCCATCGCATCAAATGGACTGACGTGAAGTCAAAATTTGATCGTGAATGGAAAAATCACGATCAAATCATCAAATGACTGATCGTGTATTTCGTCCTTAAGGTGTTACCAATACACACACAAAAAAAATATGTGTCAAATTAAATTACAAATACATCAGGCAGTATATTATTATTATAATTCTATTTTAACAATCACTTTAGTCAACCATTACATTCGGACAAAGTGTTTATATAGTCTAAATTAATTTCCGTACTTATGGACCAATACGTAACTTGACGGATGCGTTTCGTCTTACAACGATAATAATTTCAATAAATAAATAAATAAATTTAAAAAATAAAAACATGGGGATCTGCTGACACCGACTCAAATTGAACTTCACCGAGTGCGTTGGATGCATTGAAATAAAAATAGTCTGAGAGATATTCCTATTTGCCTAAATTCCCAAGCATTATTTCATTTTTGATCACCGATACTCAGATACCAGACACCTGTAGGGCATTTTAAGGGTCATAAGATACTACAACATGGTTTATGGTCAAGAAAGATGCATTTGATTGCATTGTTTTTTTAATAATTAACCAGCCACTGGCAGATATAGTAGGGACAGGGCACACTGCCTTTTGGCACACCCCTTACAAAAAAAACACCGTGAAATAGCACGTGTGCTGTTTCTGTGAGGATCAGAGCTCAATTCCCTGATCTTTCATTAATTCGAACTTGCAAAATACATCATCAAGCATTGCTTGAATTAAATATAGGCGAATATGATAAATACTACGCCGAATTCGGCGTACCCGCGCCAGTCACACTGCAAGCTGTCTGTGATGTGTACGTGCCGAATGTTTTATTAAATTTTGGGCATGATAAAATGCCAGTTTGCGTAGTGAAACTGTGTAAAAAGTGAAAAAAGTGACGATGTCTTACACACACTACAATAAAATAAAAAGTTGCCGCATTCACGAAGCTATTGTTTTTGTATAGCGCTCTATCTCTAGTCGAGCGTAACGAGACCAATCATTCATCTATGGTTAAAATCATTGTTAGTGAATGTGATAATTTCCATCAAAGTTCAATATGAGTCTGTCAACAGGTGTAAGGGGCTGTGGGACGGTGGGCGATGGCAACTAATCACTTACCGTCTTTACTTTCGGGCCCCGCGTTCTTGGCTAGGGTTCGTAGAGCGGCCGCGAATGGCCCTCCCTTGTTCGGTGGTATCTCTGTTCGTTTTGCTATTTTGTTGGCGCTCACACCTGTAAAGATTGAGAATCAAAATTTAATTGCATTCAAAATATGTAACAATAATTATTCTACAAATAATATCTAAATAAAAGTTACTAAATAATAGGACAGACAGGGGCTATAATTAAACAAGGGTTGTCGCTAATGATCAAAGCTGTAACAAAGCACCCCATTAACGAATATAAAAACCAGCCGTTTCTTTCTGCTATTTTATCACTTATACATTATACCAAAAGAAAATAGACTCTCAAACGTTTTAAAATTCAAAATATAAGTAAATATGCCATATTTTTTCGAGGTCCATAGAGCACCACTAGCGGGCGTGACTTTGTTGACAGATGGCATGATTGTTAGAGCCGAGCCGCACCGGGTCATTAGTTACCGCCGTTAACAAATTGTTCCTTCCTGTGGTGGCACTTTTTGCCTCTGTCGTGTCGGTTGTGTTGTGGGGGTGTGAAATTTAAGGTTTGTTGTGACCACCGGTGTTAGGGGAGTTCGCGCGGAACGAACAGGCATGCAACGCGTTTTTTTTATCATACAAGCACTTCTGCTATGCAAACATTTGTGGCTTAGTGGGATCAACACTCAGATGCCGAATGCCGAAAAGACAATGAAACAATGTCCAAAGAGCGACCGGCAACGGCATTAAGTTCACAAAAAATGAACAGGTCCAATGGTAAGAGCTTAGCTGTAAGAGTTTCCTATAAGTAAAAAAAATATATGAAAATACAGCCTAATGTGGGTTCCAATGGAAAAGTAAAATCTGGCACTCAAGTGGCTTTCGACATTTTGTTGATATGTATAATTCATACTAATATTATAAATCCGAAAGTAACTGTGTCTGTCTGTCTGCTACCTTTTCACGCCTAAACTACTCAGTCGATCATCATGAAATTTTTCATACACGTTGTCAGAGATACAAGAAAGTCGTCGCGAGAGTCGCGTGGCGGCGCCACCGTCGTACTCTCATATATTTTCTGTTTCCACGCTGACGAAGTCGCGGCCACCAGCGACTATGAATCTATATTTAGTGATGTGGAAGTAGTACTATGCTATGCGGTCGGTGTAGTGCGTCCACGACCCCGAGCGAGAGGGTCAATTGGGTCAATTGGTCGGCGGGGGTCAATTGGACGTAAATGCGTTAGCGCATCGACATCGGGGACGAGGCGGAATTCAACTTATTATTTTCATATGTCTTTTAAACAAACTTGAATCAATCTAAGGGTCTATCTAGGAAATGAGCAGTGAAAAACTCTTAGGCCTCATTCACACCGGACGTACAGTCAGCAACTGACTAATAAGAATTGAATGCTGACATTGACAGCATTTTATCTGACTATACACAGCGTAAAATGCATCACAGATTTGCATTGTAGATATGCTTAAGGGGCGAATATTCTTCACATCTATTCATACACAAATTTTAGGCCACTAATCACTAATGCTGAGAGAGCATTAAGTGGCCTACATTCTTTGGCTGTGGGATCCAACAGTGGATTACAATAACAGCCGCAAAATTATCCAAGAGCACGGTATGGTGCTTTTTCTGTGTAGGTACTTATGGCTTAATTTAATAATTATTTAATTAAGTACATAAACTTTTCTGAGTGTTTAGAGTTTAAGAAATTAAATTTAAAAAAAATGAAATAATAATAAACATACATTGAATCCGCATTTCTGTCAGTAAGTTAGTTTGCCTCTAAGGATAGTTGCTAACGAAAATAATTATATTGACAGTGTATGTAAAATGTCCGTTCGTCCATATTCGCAGTCAGTTAAAAAATGATTCTCAATTAAAACAAAACTAAAATTTACACCGCCTTTCGCAAATTTTCATAATCAGTAATAAAATTTATTTAATTTTTCTTAACCGCTTCTTCTAAGTACCTATATAAATTTTCCAATCAAAGAATACTAGTGCATAGTTAATTCGTGTATGTATAGAGATCCGTTTACAAATATGTTTACTGACACAATATTAACCCGCTGGCCGCCTCCGGGTCACGTTAATCATGCGAGTCAATTGCGGAGTCAACTGGCGAGGCGACCGACGACGTTGCATCATTCTCATTCACACCACTACACATCCATCCTCCTTAACTCGTCAACATTTATTCAGCGTTGTCATCACGCATTGTGTCATTAAAATTAACATTTATTATATTAAATACTCTAGCTGTTGCACTCGACTTCGGCCGCGTCAAAAATCTAAATGCATTATATCGATTACTAAACTTTTGCTAGTATAAAACAAAGTCGCTTCCCGCCCTCTGCCATGACAACGGCTAACTTCCACTTTAAATGTGACAGCGACATGGTAGCGAGTGAGTTCTCCTTGCTTTCGGCAGATGGCGCCGTATATATATATAAGGCAGAAAAACATCAGTGCGGATGCGGGGGAGGCCCGCTAATATGTAATAACTAATTTAATCGAATAAAGGTTTAAATAATGAAATCAATTTAACAGCTATTCCGTTTTATCATAATCAAGCGACAGTAACCAATTGTTTAATTTAATTTTAACCCATGTTCAATCCACTGTCAACGCCACAGGGTTGTCATAGACAAAAATTTTTGTTAAGATTCCTACAATATTATTAAAACATGTACAAATTCACAATTTACCTCCGTAAATTAGACATAATTAAGTTTATTTAAGTTAAAATCGTTAACATTTTACATTGCGTTAATTAATTAGATAATTATATAACAAATGACAACCCTAGCGAAGTCGAAACGGGGAGAGTTGTCACAGAAGCGGCGTTCGGTAATTAATTCAGTCTGAAGCGCTAATTTGCGTCGTGAGGAGTCATCCGTGGTCCCTCGACCCCCTATCCCCCCTCGAGAGGGGTCTCTGAAGCCTTCGCTGTGGGACTGTCAGATAGGCGAACGAAATCGAGATATCTAGTGCAGTTATGTAAACGATATTAAATAATAAAGAATTTATTCTAGAAGGTATTTTTTTTTCTCACTTCGACCAGGTCAAGGCAAGATTTTGTAACCAGCAAGATTAGAAAACAATATTATGTATATGTCATATATATCAACGGCTGTAATCATCATAATATATCACGATAAATAATGAATCAAATTGTGTGTCTATAAAGGTGTTATATAGGTGTATAAAAAAAAAGCTAAGTCTGTTTCTTGTTCGTCTTTGTTGGTAATAAAACAAACTCCCCCCACAATGTGAACCACCTTTATAGCCGTTTGGCTGTCGTTCACGCACCACATCTGTTACCAATCAACTGTCAACTAACTGCCACTGTAAATAAGTTTCTTTTTTATTATTATTATTATCCCTAAAACGAGCGATGTTAAGTTGGGTGCACACTAGCCGCCCAGAGAACGTCAATGTTCCAAAGAATATCTCTAGGGTTGTATTATGCGGATATATTTCTTTCTTTCTTTCTTAATATAAAATATGTAACCATCGCTGACCACCAGTCGACCAAATAAATAATTCCGTTAAACAACAAATATATAGAAACGGTAAGTTGGATACACATTTGATATTGTTGTTTGCGTAAAAAAAACATTTACTTCTAAAGTTTTGTTTACGACTCCGTAATCTGATTAGCTAAAAGTTCAACCAAAAATCTGATGAGATTTTCGTTGGTATAGAAAGACTTCTTTTTCTTGTAAATATTGATATTGATGTAAAATTTTACGCCACCGTAATAGAACTAAAGAAGTTTACAAAGTTAGATTCGATGTAATTATGTGCACACACCCTTACAACAACTGGTTGTGCGGTGACAGTGGAGGCAACTCGACGTTTCTAATTTTACAGCCACTCAACTAGGAGGTAGACGCGTGAATACAAACAGATCAACTTGGATTTACGGAAATAATTCTAATATAAAAACACGAGGACAAAGACTGCGTGTTTAAAAATATCAAAATACAAACATCTTAAAGAGCTTATAAACGCTATACTTATAGCAAAAAAAGAATAATCTGTTGCAATTTTTCATCATTTTTATTTTTTGTGAGCATAAATAGAGGGCAGGTGATGCTCTACTAGATGATAATTATTCAGGATAAGACTACTTTATCAGACAAGAGAGTATCCCTTAGAATCACCCTTACATCCCTTAATAAATTCACCTAAACAAAACATCATACTTGCAACAGTGGTCTTCTGCAAAATGGGGTGAATACTGCCTCCAAACGGGCTGCTCAATATATGGTAGTGCAGAAATAATATGATTTATTAGCTGTATGTACGTAAGAATGCTCTAGAAAAATAATTACTTGTTTAATGTCTTACGAGTTTGTCGTCTAAAAAGCGAGTATTTATTGTTATAAAGTAACAATTTTATTAAACCCACTCGTGCTCCAAGTGGAGTTACCAAACTAAAAAACATGTGAACATTTATTATATGTATTAATAAAAATGCTCTATTCAATGCGGAGCTGTGTTGAACAATTGTTTCGCCCCGAGTAGAGGCAATACTCTTTGGCCCACAAGAGAGCGTTGTATTAAAATGTATAACCGTGAAACGACCCCCGCCCTGGCCGGGGTACCCGTGGCAACCGAGCGGACTGAGTCTGCGCACTCAAACATGCCCGATGGCACAAGTCATAAGCGATGCAACACTGTAGTGTAGAGCATGTCTTGTCTAGTTCCGGAAGCAATGTAGATACAGGACAATGTTCAATGAAGCTTTTGTTAGAACTGAAGTCTTGGTTAGGTAGTTATCCGCAACATTAAGCAATTTTTATTTATAAAAATTTTCCCTGATTGAGAAATGGGAAATACAAACTTCAGATATTCTAAAATATTTAACGCATTCGTGTGACAATTTTGATTTTACTGCCATAAATTTTCATACCACGGGCTTATCTTAGCCGTATCTAATATTCAAATCGATTCTTAAGGAGTAAACTCAAAAAAAAAAAAAAGGAATTCAGGTTATGTTTGTGCCTCGGGCAAAACAGTAACTCTCGCGGATTTCCATTATAGCTCGACGTTCGCCACCCCAGATCGTCTACACTGGATTCCCCTCGTTCACTTCAGTTTCATATCTAGCCAACGTTTGCCTCATAGAGTAAAAAAGTAATAAAAAAAAACCAAGCGACGTTGGTTTTATTATTGCAATAATATATTTGTCACGTTAGATTTTTTTTATTAAAATCGCGTGCTAGTTATATGTCTTTTTAAAATTCGAGATCCGGATTTTTCGCAGACAAACTTGCTGCAAACTTGTGTTCGCAATTATACATCTTTATTTTTTTACATTAAGTTTTATTTTTATTAAACAGACGAGTGAAAAATATTATTATCGATTTACCTGTTTATACCTTAACGTTTGCATATCCTATTAATTATAGGCTTCACATATTTTCGATTGAAAGAAAGAAATATAATTATTGGCACGTAATATATCTATATGAGATATATATTAATACATTACGTGACGTAATGCAATGAATCGTCGGTTTTGGAGCTATTCTTGGTTAGATATGTATTTTGCGTGGAATCGAGACAATTTATTAAATGAAGATTGTCGCGTCTACAATATAATTAGTCTATAGGGCACGGAACTCTGTTACCAACTTCATTGGGATCAAGGCGATTACCGCTCGTAATCGCACACACCCTCTCCACTCCGGCTCCGCTCGACTCATACATTTTAAAACGAAGTATATCCCTTACAAAGAACGGAATCACCACACTAATAAGACCTCTCTACGCCCGCCCCTTTTTTTATACAAACACCGATCGAGGGGCGGAACAGCTATCCATAAAAAGGTCTCGTTAAAACGGACGGGTCGCTTGTCACTTGCGACCTTTTTGTTGGAGGCGAATCAATTTCCATTTGGGCGCCCCGCGTTTCGAGCTGCCGACGACGCGGAAAACAAGAAAATATAGACTTCTCGTCGACCGTAATAAAGTCTAATTCACTTCGACGCGCGGATTTCTTCGAGATTTCCCCGGTTATTTGTTGGGGGTGATACGTGATTTGTGGCGGTGAAAATACAGTCGACTTTGGCCGGGCGTTTTCGTATGATGCGGTGACGTTTATTCTGTGAGCGATACGGTGTAATTTGGCTTGTTCGCCGGGTGTTAATTCTGGAGTAGATTGAGGGCGATAATCCTTGCGGCAGGCGGTGGCATCTCGTCAACTTTTAATTAAAGTTTCACTTTAAGGCGCCCCCACCCGCTCGCCGCCGCGTCACGAATGCTTAAGGCGATGAATTCGTCAATGGAAGTTCTCTCGAAAAATATTCATCAAACAAATTACAGTGAGGGTGCGCGTTTCCAACGCGCATATAATCTCGAGCGTTAATTGTTATTACTTCGGACACCTGTTGTGTTACTTTAGATTCAGGACTATTTCCATTACCTAGTTATCTAGTAATCTCGGAAGCTCCAAGACATCTTCTCGTACAAAATTCCTCAGTGCCTTGAACAAAAGTATTCAACTAATGTGTGTTGCCAGGACATAATGCGCTGAAACGTGTGGGCCTCAAAGTTCAATGTAACGTGCTCGGGGTCACTCTACGAGATCGAATCAGAAATGAGAAGATCCGTAAACGAACGAAAGTTACCGACAACATTAGTAAGCGCCGCACAGCGCACCCACTATAAGGACATACTATCTGATAGGGCCGCGGCTCGACGGTGGCTCCTGGCTGCTTCTGACCGGTCCTACTGGAAAATTATATCTGAGATGATAAAATAAATAAACATGCTAATAAATGAAGTGCTAACAGACGAGTGGTAGGAGACAAGCTGAAATTGAATAGGGCGTCCCTTTCGGTTGATAAATCGCTCGAAATCGGTGCCGACTTGTGCTAACTTGTTTTGATGAGGGAAAGAGGGTGTGTCGAGTTTCGTCACTGGGGATTTTCAAGCGATCGCCTCGGCAACCTTACGTTTGACATCTCAATAAGTATTCTTGAAATTAATCGCTTTTACAGCCAATATGGAAGGAAATGTTCTTGATAACTCGTGAGAATTCATGTTAATTTATTTATCAGACGTTATTATGAGTATCGATATATTATGTCATTACTGTAAATAAACAGTTTAAAATAAAATTAAAAAATATGTGAATTATATGTAAACAAAACTACACTATTTAATTAAACGCTATTTAAATTTATTTATTCACTATTTAAATTCGCAACCAACTTCGAAATATACCTACAGATGTTTTTAATGAGCTAGTATTTGGTACGAAAATAAAAAAGGTGAAAAAAGTGATCAGAGCACCGTGGGGAATGTTCGTATTAAAGTTTCCCCGCTTAGTGGTTCATTTCGCGGCGGCCTACCCTACCCTACCCTACCTAGGGTAGGCCGGCGGCCTTCAGGGGGTGGAGGCGGTGGAAGTTTTTTTATCGCCTCCGACGATCCGCAGAATAAGGATATCCTACCCACTTTATACGTTTATCCAGACTTATAACCACAAGGGTGACCAAAAACATACAATTTACAAATCTGTCTTCATTTTATATTGTATGTATATACGTATACAATACATTAAGTTGCTTTTTACATTATTGAAATATAGTTTTACTAATATTTTCCAGCGACTTCGTCCGCACCGCTTTTCTTAGACGCTAAAACATTTATTAAATCATTAATTTATTATTGCTTTTATGTAAAATGTTGAGTTTTATTTTTGATACCTACTTTTTTCTGGGTAAAAGATACCCTATTTCCTTTCCTTAACAACGTGTATGCAAAATTTCATGACGATCAATTTAGAGGTTAAAACGTGATCAATCGGATTTATAATATTAGTTCAGATATATAAATTAATAACATAGTGTCAGAAAATTATATTACTTCGACTTATTTGCATTACAATTTTTTATGTATTTAGCAATTCCAGTTTTGACTCTGCCAAATGATTCCAACCAACGAAATAGTATATCTCTGTGATTCCAACACGCCAAAATTAACTATTAGAATCCATATAAATTATACTGTATGGTCACCCTACTGTAGAGGACGCTCCATCTGTCGACATTACTGGCGTCACTTCCCCGCGACACTATACACTTTATTGCCAATCTCTTACTCTCTCCATCAACATTTCGCACCGCACTTCATGTTATACGTTAAGTGTGTGTACTTACTAAGTTATTTCACTAATATAAATGTTTGTTAATACTTGTCTATCATAAATAAACATCGAAGTAAAATAAACTGTAGTAAAATAAATGCACATTAAACTGGAATATACACTTATTTGAATATTGCCCTATTTCATAAAAATCTGTTCATTTATGCTCATACAAATTAAAAATCCAAAATATATTGATTTATATTAGTAGGTATTTATAGAATGAACCAAAGCATACCAAGCGTACAAGTACGCTTTTTACAACCCAATGTACCGACGAACATTGGGTTGTAAAAAGCGTAGCGAGTTACAATGTGCTACGGGCTTGCTACGGGCTACTCTACGCTACGGGGCCCACCTCAACTACGAGCGAAAGTTGTGGCTGGGTGTGTATAACATTAGTGTTGTAAGCGTGAATGATTTTATTTTTATGAGAAATCTTAAACATCAAGTGAAAATAAGATACCACAACGTGAATAAAAAAAAAGCCTAGCGAAAAATAAAAACAGGATAAAAAAATGTCTCCAGCTTCAAGCTCTGAAACAGATCAGTGAACGTATAGTCATGAAGAACTCCCGCAAGAAGCCTTCTACTTCCACCAGAGGATAAAGAAGACGGGAATAGGAGGGATAAGTGAAATGGGCTCTATCATCCCTTAATAGCATCATCATACATGACGATATTTCACTGTGGTGAACAGTCTTCTTTCTGTGAGGGGATGATTACAGCAGACTTTTACATTCAACCTAGTTAGTTCCTATTAAAGCTCTATTTAGCTAATGAATTTAGAAACAAATGATAGGGGATTTTTCTTGGTACACTGCGAGTTTATTTTTGTGGCACTTAGTGACATTTTTAGATAAATAATGAGCGTGCGTTGCTAAGTAATGCCGAGTTCGATGGGAGTGGCCTCGGAGAGTTTTATTTGTGAAAAGGGCTCCTCCGCTCCTTCGATATCACGCTAATTGAGCTTCCGAATCGGGGGATTGTTTGTGAAATATTATACCTTTTGGATTCTTCCAATATGGCGACGTAATGGACCTTTTACCCGATATCCATTTCATCTTCCTTTCTTTTCTGATGTCAAATCTAGCCGCCGTTAATGAACAATAATACATTTTGTTTGGTAAACAAAAAAAAAAATTCTTATTCCAATGTGTGTTTCAGATTGTTATTTGATTGGCATCTTTTGTAAAATTTCGTAAAAGGCTAAGTGAATATTTTATATTCATAAACAGTATCACCATGAAAACAGAAGATAGCAAATAACGAGAAACTTAAACTGAAAATTATTTATAAAAGAAAAAAGAATCACATATTATTATGCGTTTCTATGCTTGCTGGCTTTCTACGCGTGTGGGAACCTATTAGAGTAAGAAGGGTGAGAGTCACATTTTTAGGAAGAGAATTGGAAATATTAAAAAAAATGATATCCGCGCGAAATCCGCTCAATAGAAATATATCAAATATTATTATATTTATAAATATATTTTTTTAAGGATCCTTAACAGCTAGTTAGATTACAATAAAATTACATCACACTTGTAATCAGAATATACACATAGTACGCGTGTAATTGGTGCGGTGCGGAGGGACGATTACGAGACAAATTCGACGGTCATTTCCGGCGGGATAGCGTCGCATCCCCCATCCCGCCTCACCGCAAGCAACCCTCTTGCGACCCTCGTGTGAAATGCTTCAGATAGCTGCTGGCTTCGTTTACAGACTCGAGCGACGACGCCCCTTACTTGTTGCTTACTTTATAATTTCAAGATTATTTTTTTACTAGCTGGTGCTCGCGACTTCGTCCGCGTGTAAGTTATTTTGGGAATCATTTGGGTATCTCGAACGGCTTTCGCAGCGCACGCAACGGAAGCCCTCAAAGATGAATAATTTTTCCCGTTTTTTCCACATTTTCTTCGCTCCTATTAGTCGCAACGTGATGTTATATAGCCTAAAGCCTTCCTCGATAAATGATCTATCCAACACAAAAAGAATTTTTCAATTCGAACCAATAGTTCCCGAGATTAGCGCGTTCAAACAAACAAACAAACTCTTCAGCTTTATAATATTAGTATAGATTTATTTATTTGGTTTGCAAGAACGCACACAATTAGACATACATCTTATTGAGTAACTTTGAGAATAATCTTTGATTGTGCTTATAAATATACAAACACTATTTGATATGAAAAGAATTCTGACTTTATATTGGTCTCGACGCCAACATAAAACACTATTACTTAAAAAATCCTATTCCAATCAGTTTGTAAATAAAATAAGGGCTTTACTTTTTTTTGTAATATAAAGGTGGCAGACGCGCTGCCTACCCTGTATGAGTTTGTTGACAGCTCGCTTGAAGTTTGTTACTTCTTTCATTCTTTTGCTTACAGAGTAAACTACAGTCCGCCAGTCGCTTATATTTTGAGCCGTGCGTCGCGAACGCGATCGGGGACTCGGCACCATTACGATGCGCGCGCAACTTTATGGGGTGACCATTTATTATTGCCTTTTCGTAGATAGTCCATCCCATTACTCGTGAAATATTTTTAATAATGTCCAACGCGCTCGTGGGGTATATTTGCGACAAAAATTTGAATAATTGAATAAAAAACATTTTTTACTATAGCGACCTGCCCCCAGCTTATAGTAATTTTTTGATGAATGTAATTTTTCAAATTTTTCTCCTCACAAGGACCTTTTTTGTACTTTAACTATTGTTTCAGTAAGTTTTTTTTTTTTGTTAGTTTCACACGGTAACTAGTCAATTCATCAACGTGAAATTTGCATGTACGTTGTCGGGGATACAGAAAAGAACACCTATACTTTTCATCCAAAAAAAAAAAGTGCTATACGAAGCATAATCTAAAACTAAAATGTTCAACGGTTGATAAAAATATTGGCAATAAAGATTGAATAAATGTTTTTAATAAAAGAAAAGGGGTGAAAAAAGGAAAGATTTCATTGTTTGTTTGTTTGTTTGTTTGAATCGATTAGGCTCCGAAACTAATGGACCGATTTGAAAAATTCTTTCATTGTTCGGGAGCTATATTATCAGCGGGTGACATAATATAGGCTATATTTTATAAAGTTATGCGGACGAATTCGCGTGCAAAAAAGAGTAATTTTCCAAAAAAAATCACTATATATATATATACCTGGATGAGGGAAGTACCCCGGCGCCGGCGTCCCGACGTTCATCATCGGGTGTGGAGCCCGGTAATCCATAATTATTTCCACCTCACTATACACGCATCACTAATCAGTAATTCTATCGATACAGCACATCACTGTCCGGGCACTGCACAACACAACACACTCTTTTGCACATTACATTTTTTCAAACTCCCGCAGATGGGATACTCAGTAGTTAGCTAGTTCATTCATGTAGATCCAACTTAATAAGCAGAGGAAAAACTTAGAAACCGGTAAGCAAGTATTGACAATCAAAAATGAAAAGATGTATTTGTGCCATTTTGGAATAAAATCTCATTCTTAAATAATAATGGTTACGAGTGATTCCTATAATAATTATTTCATTTATGGCTGATTATTTGTTAATTGTATATTTTTATAATAACAAATCAACTAATTGTTGTACAACAAGCAACTTCTTGTCATTTCTTCCTCGCAGTAGGAACTTTGGCATTGAACCAGCGGGAAAGGCAAAAAATTTGACTATTTTACAAAGAGACAATTTTTTTTACTATACAAATAAAATAAAGAATATTAATTTATATAATTTATTTAACTTGTGGGCCGGGGTGATTAAAAAATAATATGGTTTCATTGAAACTGAACTACAATAAGTGATGTAACCCGCACACGGCGCCGACGATATCGACTGTCGACTGTCGAATGTCGATGTTCCGCCGCGATTGTGTTCGTGTCAAAACATTTTATCGCAGGCTTTTGTGTTGTCACTTGGCCCGTGATTTAGCTGCCGTCGGTGGCCGCCCATTCTACTTCACTCCGTTAACAACTACGCCACGCTAATCACAATAAATATTTTATTGCAGTAGGTGAGCTAGTAATCCAAACTCTCGCTATGCCTTTGTTACCTACTCATTCAAAGCCCCAAATATCAATCCCATTGCGGACTTCCTCAGAAAATATCAACAGAAAATTTTATACTACAAATAATCTGTATTGATATTATTATGAGCACTTGCCCAGACTTTAAAATGTATCAAAACGAAACACTTATTATATTTATTGAAAAAAAAATATCGAAAAAAAAAAAAAAGAAACAGTCCCAACACTATCCTTTGGAGAAAGTAAACAATGCCTAACATATTTAAGGCCGGACGTGCAAATAGAAAACAAAATATTTTTTCAGTTTATAGACCTTAAATGTATGTAAATTAAATAATTTCAACACTTATGTATTGAAAAAGACGAAAACCTGATCAGAATATTATATAATTTAAACATGAACTATCGCATTCTTATCAAGATTAAACTGTGCCAACCCCAAGATCCCTAAAAGTAACCCCGAGAGGAATCTCTCTGAATACAATCTCGATGGAACATTTCCTCAACCATTCTCCCTGCAGACAGACCGGGTCGTTACGTCAGTGAACATAAATAATATTCTGACATTGTCATACTGTATGTATGTATATAAACCGTTTATTTGTCCTGTTATATCCATTCGTCAGCTCGTGTATAATCGAGTCTGAGTTGATGGGAGTTGATGGGACGAGTGCGAATCGTGTACCCAAACAATTTCAACACCTATGTACCTATTTACCAAATGCCTATCCGATCCTAATTTACTTTATCATTTATCATTTAAATAATTAAAATACAATTTCATAATTTATTGTAATCGTAAAATTTTATTCTTTTATGTACACGTGTACTTATAAATAATATGAATATTAATGAAAGGACATAATAAGGTACGTTTCGTCCAAAAAAAAAGTACTGTTCTCGGGGGATTATCTAATAACAAAATTAAAAATTTATGCCTGACATATGAGCAATAAAAAATTAATAAACATTTTAAAACATTAGGAAAAGCAGCAGTAACAACAGAAGAAACTCTTGGGATAAGAACAGGAAAAGGTCTGGTGCTATCCAGGAATTATTTGCAAATATCGTTTGCAAACTCTGGACACAGATGGGCAGGACTAATGCAACAGGCAGCGTTTTGGCGTTTTGATGTTTACTTGGACCAAATTTAATAAAATGTGCAATAAACGACTCAATACTTTAATAAGACTAAATGTGGACCAATTTATGCGAGTTTTGGACATATTGTATTTTATGCCGACATGTACATACTTCAACTACGATTGTATTTAATGTACTGCCTTTTAAATGAGAGTGCAAGGTGCATGGAAAGGAAAGGGCGTTGTGCTGTGTAGCACAGTATGTACACAAATACACAATGTATACAAGGGGTACCACGCAAAAAGCCATAAAACGTACAGTAGTGGCTACGTGAATCCATTAGCCGACAGAGGCACGTATAAATGGCCGGTAAAACTCATAGTCGCAACTCATACGTGCTAATTGTTTGTAGGCAAATTTCACTCTGTGTTAACTCGTTACAGGATGTAATTTTAAACAATGAATGAGTTTTTTATTAGTTAAAGAGATAATTTTGTACTTAAGCGATTACAAATTTAATATTACTTATATTTTAATAAAAACATTAACTTTCTCTTTACAAAGAAAATATTGGTACACATTAATCTTTCACAAAAATTTCTATAAAATATGATTGAATACCGCGTAGATACTTATTATAGAAAAATAAACAATGACCAATTTTGTCTTAGAAAAATATGTTTTGGTTTAAAAAAAAATGCAATATAGAGTGTCCCTCCTGTTGCGTATGAGATACGGTGCGGTTTCCCAGAGGTGAAGTGCGGTTAAGCTCGGGTTAATTGAGATATATACAGCACGGATGTTGCGGAATTTTTGTAACATTTCAAATAAGTGGACTTTGTTTGATTTCAGGGCCAAGAGGCATTAAATTAAAGTTAAAAAGAAATATTACGCCAACTAAAGTCGGTTTGTGTATCGGCTCAAAAAATCGAGAATGGTAGACGAAAGATTGATAAACGGGGAATATTTTTATAATATAAAAATGGCACCCCGGGTAAAGCCGGGATCGGGTAGCTAGTTAATTATAATAATCTAAGAATGAGTTTTTAAAATTTCATTTTCGCAATGAAGATTCTGTTGTGCACTTTCATTGTTTCGTTGAAACGAACTATTCAATGTTGATATTTTTATGTCATACGTAAATATTTCCGGAAAACAACTTTAGAATGAGTATTTTCAAAACTAAAAAACACCAAACACAAACCGCTCAATGTAAAACGTCACTACTAAAAAACGATCGTCAATAATGTCGATGTATCGATACGGCACATCACTATCGCGCCGGTAGACGCGTCATCGCACATCGCGCACGGGACGTCCGTTCATGTTGGCGCGCGACCGCCGACTGGAGAACGGAGAGCGTCTGTTTCCGCGAGCATGCGCCGTCACTTGCACCGACCAATTAGCGATGCAATTTCACTTCTAAACTCGGTACGATAGAGTGCAAATTGATTCGTCGAGCGTCGGACAGACACCTGTGTAAACCGGCAGGGGGTCGGAAGTCGGCGGTGCAGTGTCATTTCCACTCTTTCCACATTACTTCCCTAATAAAAATGAGATTTGCCGTACGTACGGTACGGACGGGGGCGGCGAGCGACCTCGCTACTGTGTTTTACTTTACTGTATATATACGCGGTGCGGTTAAAAATACACGCGCACAATATCGACATGTGGTCGCGGTTATGACTTGCAGCGCCGCTCGTAAAATATTTAACAGTCGACCAATGAATCATTTTCTAGAGACAACATTGGTAGCTTAAATTAGCTCGGGAGTAATCTAGCTTTACGAGCTAACTCACTTTAAGTGCCGCCGTAATTTATTACACACTTCGCCTCTTATAGAGAGTATCGAGTCGATACTTTTTTATATTTTTTAACCACACAACTTAATTTTAAACTCTGTAATCTTACTATTAATTATAATTTTAAAAAAGGGGGCATTCGACTATTAATAGGTGTCCTTTTCAATAGTGCGCGACGCTTGACATTTTTTATCGACAATTTTTAACTCGTTTGCCCATCACTAATTTGCGCGATACATTTATATTGTTTTAATTAAAACACGAGTTGCACACTTCATCAATTTATATATGCGAATTGGATATTGAATCGATACAGAGTTATCAACAAATATACTAAAATATGTGTGCATATATTGCATTTTCAATAAGAATAAACAATAAATATCGTTTTTTGTTTGTTTTGTGGACAATATGTGTAAGCCAAGATGTCTACAATTTGGCTTACACAACTACCCCGTAACTCTACGCTGAATTGATGGGACTATATTTTTTTAAAATATTACTAAAATCTTTTTGGACACACTGGTATGAAACATTCTCATTCTCTCAGCTAAAAATTAATTTATCAAAATAATTTGTCGACAAAAACTTCGAAGCGAAAGTATCCTTATATACGTATATGTATATTAAAATTACGTGTCACTTTGTTTGAGGCCAATGAACTCCTAACTACTGAACCGATTTTGATAAAACTTCGTATGTGTAATTTGGTTCGATTTTAATAGATTTTATTTTGAACCCGGACGAAGCCGGGAGCGTGTAGCTAGTTTTCTATAAAATAGAACACAACTATCATTATCAGCATTTGACTATATTGCCTATATCACAATGAGAAATGCTCTTATTAATCACACGACCCGACGGTGCACTAATGAGTCAATTAGGAGGGGAGGGCGAGGTTATGATCTACCAAATGTGCTTTGCGCTTGCTATATCTCTAGCTATGTTGTTTCAGAATCTATAGTATATAGTATAGACATATTATAGATAAAATAGTACTTAATCAGAAGTATAGTATAATACTTATAAGTGTTATAATACATGAAGCGAAAACTTAGAATCACTTGGGCACACTGCATTCCGCACGCAAAAAATATACCTTTGGCGGCAGTGCAGCAGTAACCATCACTTCACAGAAGAATATCGTGAAATAACAGCACGTATGCTGTTGTGTTTCTACGAGTGAATGAGTATGGGATGCCAGAGCCCTAACCTTTCCTTCCTTATCCCCTCACAATCCTATATCCTCAATCACAATGAAGCGTCTAAGTAGATAGCGCATTTGCATCACCTAGTTTCATCAAGAGTTGCCTGTAGAAGTTTACACAAAATAAATTATAATATGTATGTAGTACATACATCAATCAACTCATAAAGGCCACACGTCACGTTAGGTCAGACTATAAATACGCCAAGCTAACCCCGCAAGTTCCGCGACGATGCTTTCTATCGACACAATGACGGGAGGTGAGCGCCCATCCCTATCTCGCGGCGCTCGAATACCTACACCCCAATACATATTTGTAGTGTAGTGGCAGACACAAATATGTCTCGGCTCGGAGCGAGTGCCGGCGGCCGCCTGTTAAACGTACTAACCGTTGCGGTTCGCGCGTGCGCACAACGATCACAGTTGCACCACAGATACTCCTAGAGGGGACGCCGATTTTACTAACTTACCTGAAACAAAAGAAAATATTTTCAATACATATTTTAATTCATTCCAATTAATAATTGAGTTGGATTTATTGTTACACACATTTTACCCTTTACGCATATGGTCTGATTTTACAAAATGTTATGTAAAAAAAGGAAACTAAGCGTCAGTTCGCATAGAAACGCTTGTTCACGCAAAAACGGCTGAACGTATTTGGATGAAATTTTGCACACAGATAGTTTATTAACTGGATTAACATAATTATTGAATACTTTTTTATCCTAAAATTTCTTTAAATTTCCGAGGTATCGTCTAAAAATATAAAAATATTAAATATTTTCTTTTTCAACGCGAACCAGCTAGTCGAATTACAATATTGTTTATTCTGTATTAGGTTTAATTTAACCAATTTAAATTATTACAGCCGTGTGTGATAGATTCTAAAGCGTATGGGGGTTTGGCGGCGGGGCGCACTCTTCGGTGTCCGTCGCGGTGCTTATAGCTAATCATACGGCTGCGGCTGCCTCATTCCTCGCCACACTGATTCATAGTGCGGTCACTTGCCCACTCGCCGTTTCACCCCTACTCTACACCAACTTAATCTGTTTTCCGTTATAATTAAAACGGGATAATAATACGACAGCGTGACAGACACATCACAGTGAATAAATACGCTAAATCCAGGGCTCACACTAATAGCAATTTAGTATAAGATTAAAGCTTTAAGCTCATTCATATATACCATAAACTAGATAATATATACCATCATATTTTTTATTAAATTGCAATAATTTAATAATGTATTCAACTTTTATAAACAACTACGTTTTGCCCGCGACTTTGACCACTTCCCACTTGACTTGAGTGTTAAAGTTATTCAATCTTATTATATTGTTAAATTTCTTTCTAAAGGAACTCTTGGTACTTTTTTTGGATGAAAGGTACCCTATATGTCCTCTTCGGTATCCCAACATGTAGTTAAGGCTTAAAAGCGTAGCAAAGCAACAAACATACAAGCTCGCTTCCACATTTATTAGTTAAGATAGAATTTCCCAACTGATAAATACTTATATAAAATTACACACTGAAGTACATTTTAGTTTTATAGAATGGCAGTATACGGTAAAAATCATAATACACTTATAATAAGTTGGTCCGTAGTGTCGACTTTACCCGCGACGTTGTCAAGTACAACACAGACATTATTACCGACATGGTTGTATGTGTGTGTGTTTGTAGGTATACATATACTTCCGTGTGTGTATGTAAACGCGACAGAGCGTCGGTAGTGCTCGTCTGCTAATCACGAGGAAACTTTGCGCCCCCAACCACCCCTACATCACCCAGACCTCTAGAGATGGGTGTTGACGACTATCGATATTCTCAATACACTGAACATACATAAAGAAACAATATAATGTTGGCAGAATTTATTAAAAAAACATTGTGGTGCGAGTTACGAATTACGAATAACAAATTATGGAAAAAAATTACTTTTATATTACGAAAGAAACAAAAAAAATAATGAACACTAAAGATTTTATAACAGATTATATACGCAATTAAAAATTAAGATGATAAATTGAATATAGATTTAAAACTGCTTGCGTATAAAAACATTGTAAAAGTTGAAACGTTTTGAGCAATATTAATGTAAAAAAATATATAATCAATCGATATCTGGTTAATCGACACCGGCATCGTCCCAGCACTAGTACTTCAACGGTAGCATGCACTCCGTCAGTAAAGTCGGCGTGAATAATTCCATAGCCGAACGACTAGCGCCCTTTCCCGCGCGTCGCACCCCCGTCAGTTGTTGCTAACTGGTGTTGCCACACTTTTAAATAAATAATTTCCGCATCCACTATGTACCCGGCTTTACATTGTTTTACATGTAGCGTTGTTTTGAAACGTCTTTTAGCGCAGAGATAAAAGGTCATATATATGTAACAGTTTGGATTAATATCTTCGAGATCCCAATTTGATATTTCAGCATTAATCTACAGTAATCAGCATCTAATTTGGCACTTGGCACACACAAGAGTGAGATATTCGGTTTTCTATGGCTTTATTTTTGTCTATCGCTCAATAACACGTCATTCAAAACGTACATTGTGCGACAGAGAGAACGTTCTACAAAACCGAATATAGCCGTACATCTCGCTCTTGTTTCCGACTAGCCATATTAAATGGCGTCTACTGTACGTCATTGTATCACGAAATCAAAGATAAAAATTGTATCACTTATTTGCATCAAAATTAAATGGACTTTGATAAAACCATGGGTACTAATTTTCCATTGGATAACATTACTCCTTTTACTTTCCGATCTAGACGACGCTTTCGGTCTTACTACAAAAACATTAAACACACTTTAATCAGGCTTAAAGCACGTGTTAAAAATAAACTTTACTACAAAAGAGTGTCTAGGCATTGTTTAGGGTTTAACAATGCTTGAGCCTTATTTAAATTTAACCACCGCCATATGCTAGTTTAACAAGTGTCTATCTAGTTAACGGCCTCTCTTCCTCTGACGTATTGTGTCAAATTTCGTTTTGCGTATACTTAATAGTTAATATTAAAGATTTATTTTGATTTTATAAATGAGTATGGATATTTTAAATTTAATTGACATGGAGGATATGGATTACATGGATATTTTTTGAGATAGAATACATCGTGAGAGAATTAATCCATTCGAATATATAACTTTGGTAACAAGATTATTTATTTAATAAAGGATGATCTACCATGTGATGCTAGAGGTGGATCCTCAAATAAAAATTTTATTTAACAATTTTGACAAATCAAACTTTACATTTGACCACATTTGACAATTACGTCAGTGTTAGTTACGTTCCATTATGCTCAATATTTTTTGGTATTACGAAATTGTATAAATAATCTAACGTATTTGTTGTAATTTATTACTTATTCCAATCTTATAATTTGCTGATATCATTAATATAGTCCGTAATAATAGCTCGTGAAAACCAAAATTCATCATTATACGCCTATCAGATCTGCGTAAAATGAAAACGACATGAATGCAGGGCGAGTGACTGAATGAATGTTTGCCAAGGTTGCCATAATTCAATAACATTCACGTACTTTAACACTGTCTACCGAAACAAGCGCTAAATAAGGTTTTGTGGTAGGGACATTTTAAACGCTCGCTGACCAATGCTTAAATGCTTAATGCTTGTCTAACTAAGCATGTGTTTGAACAGTGCTTACTGAATCTTTTGTAGTAAGACCGTTTATGTCTATTTAGATCATACTAGGATCATTGGACACTTAGACAGTGCCTTTCTGTCATACAATTGTTCTTTAATTAAAAACTTATTCAACAGATGGCGCAGCGTTATCGTTAGCGCAGTTATTTGTGACAGCAAATCATAAATAAATATTCAACGGTGACATATTAATTAAATTCAAATGAAAACCCATTAAAGTGACGGGTGACGGCGTAATAGCTTTTCTATGGCGACGTGATGGAGACTTAAATCGGTTTGCGGGTTCAAACACTCGACTCCTTAGCGTGGAACATCGCTTCGCTTTGTGTAGCTAATATCTGTTGTCTCGACAGATTGTGTCCTGGTTACGAGGGGTGGGGCGCGTCTAGGGAACGCTGTGACTGTGAGTGATGTGCCACTTATAGATTTTATCGTTATCGATATTGTATGAACCATTTAGTTGACTATAAAAGTCAATTAATAAATTTAAAAAAAGAAAATAACCAGACCAGATGTAGTTGTACAATATTTAAAGACCGTTTATAGATTACAACGAATTGCTATTTCATAATCTCAATTTCAACGCGTACAGTTATTTAGCATAAAATACCCAGCTGGGTACGGTTCCCCGCAAATTGATAGCGTATAACATTTTTCATAGCCGCCGGAGGGTTAATAGAATATAAAACCAAATAAACTTGGCCCCAGCGACCCCGCCTTCCCATTTCTCAAGCCGTTTTCACTGAGCGGGGAGTTAAAAAAGAGAGTACGAGCCGCTATCAAATATAATATACGTACGCTATGGCAACGTATGAAAAAGCCATCCCATTATAATACATATATCGACCCGCAAACATATTTTAATTTTGAGTTCAATCGGATCACAAATTATGAATAATGTTGCCATCATAATGAACAAATCAAAACTCATTAAAAGTTATGCTAGTACTTTAATATAATAACCACATGAAACCAGGAATTTTTAACCAACATCGAACCACGCAATTTCATGCCTTGGCGGACCGTGGTCTCTTTAGACTCTAGAGTCTAGACTATGGATCTCCTCATTTCCGATTTGATCTGATCTGATTATTAACCACGAACCTAGGTATTCCACAGTCCGTTTGGCGACGTTGAAAATGCAATAAATAACAATATTTTGTCTCGCGAAACTATAGTATTAAAAAAAGGCCACGTATTTATTTGAGGTCGCCTCTGAATGGTTCCTAACTCTAGGCGTGTGTGTATACAAAGCTCCGAGTACACTGAAATCGGTGTAGCCGTGCCGTATAATATAATCTGTAGTGGGTATGCATGCAGTGGGGCAGCGGCAACAGAGTGGTGTGGCCCGCACCCCACTCGATACGCGCATGCGCCGTCACAGATCGCGTTTCCACTATCACCGAACGAGAGTAGTGCCACAGTCTCCGTGCAACTTTGTTCCTCCTGAGAGGAAACAATGTGCTACTCGTGATATGCTCTTCCAATATTGAAAACTACAAATTAGGGCAATAGACGACGCGTAGAAACACCATGGGGTTTTAGTGGGTAGAAGTCTCACATATCCCACAGATTTACCACGCAAAAAAGGGCGGTTATACTAAAAAAAATGCCAGTTTTTTCAATCGCGGAATACCTACAATAAATGAGTAATTTGATTACTACAAGCGTAGAATATTTGTTCTATAGGCTCAATATGTGTTTAAATATCACATAGATAATAGCTATGTGATATTTAAAGATTGTTTAAAAAATTATCTTTTTATATTTTGAGGCTTTCAACTTACAAAGGTAATGTCAGCCCCGTCATCCCCTAAACAAATTATGACAAATCTTAAAAGCTTATTTGAAGCGTAAACATATCATATAAGTCTTTTGCCGCATTTCTGGCACATGTTCAACAGTTGTCGGGGTCTCGTGTCGTGTCGTGTGCGATCGCGGACACGAATGAGACGAACTCCACGCGACTACTATGTGGGGGTTAAGCGGTCGTGAAAAGGGAGCAGAGGCGGCAAATAACGTCTCGATACAGACCGTGTAGTGTACCCTCCCCGGGGGACAAAGTGTGCCCTGCGTCATAGAATTAAGGTGTGCCGGGCGCGAACAAGCCCGCCTGTCAACATATTAACGGTAAGCACTGACAGGTCCATTTGTTACGGACTTCCCTTTGCGTAGATAGAAAGTTACTTCTGTTAAGTGAGTGACTACATTTTTTATCAAATTATATATAAAGAAAAAATAAACAACTTTTAGACTGACAACCAGTTAGGAAAAATAAGAAAAAAAAAATACTGAAGCTTATAACAAGCACACGTTTTGAGCATCATAGGGATCTCAATGAAAGTAAACAGTCGTACATCGCGAACGCCCCATTCTCTACCCTCAAAAAGCCATAAACACGACCCCCCCAACCCATGCTTTTACCGGAGAGCACGAGATCCGAATACTGAATACGCAATTACATAGGCTCTCATCGACTTTGACGTCCGGATATCCTCATATCCGGATATGTTACACAACATTACAATGACGGAATAAAAGGAAAGCAAACCGTGGTAGGTTTCTATTTTTTTTTATGTGCGGAAATACATAATTATACTTAATGGTCTGTAACACCATGAAACTATACTTGAGAACAGTTTTTTTTTAAATTATTTCTCAGTTTAAAGATGAAAACGAATATACTTATTAGACCTAGGACCTAGGTCATGTCATAGCCAAAGTCGCAACAACACTATAGACGATGAATATCAACCTTCGCAAATACAGAGGCTAGTTTGGGTCAATTATACTGGCCGGACATACAACGACCTGCGTGCGTGTTTACCTATAACTAGCTGGTGCTCGCGACTTCGTCCGCGTGGAATAGTTATTGGAATAGTTACTCAAAGATGAATAATTTTCCCCCGTTTTTTTCCACATTTTCGACTGTTTCTTCGCTCCTGTTAGTCGCAACGTGATGTTATACAGCCTAAAGCCTTCCTTGATAAATGATCTATCCAACACAAAAAGAATTTTTCAATTCAAACCAGTAGTTCCTGAGATTAGCGCGTTCAAACAAACAAACAAACTCTTCAGCTTTATAATATTAGTATAGATGATTATAACAATGCCTTCAGAATTCTGTCGGGGTTGTCGTCGCACTGTAATGCTAACAGTCTCCTCCCTCAATGCTGCAAAATTGGTAACAAGTCCACCCTAATTGTAATAACTACAGCCGCCAAATTAAATATAATTTGACAATATTTGAAACCAAGATTTTAATTAAAAAATATATTTAAGACAAATATTCAAGTTGGAAGCGTAGAGCACTTTAATGACATTACTCGACTAGATCTGTTTAAACTTCTAAGTTGGAAGCAAAAGTTTGCTGAACAATTATATTATTTTACATACAAGAGCTCACAACTGCACAGCTCCACGTATCAATTCCACCAGTCGGTGTTCGAATACACGAGCGAATGCCTCCGCTCACAGAGTTCCGTGCGATGGTTTGAGGGCTGGCGTGGGGGTGGGTCATGGGGGATGGCCGTAGTGAGATACGGCGGGTGATGGGGGGAGGCTTTGCGATGGGGTATCAAAATAAACAAGTCGACAGTACGCGCCCGACAAATAACCATCAACTTGCATTGGGCATGCGCACTGACACGGCCGATCAAGGCCCGCGCACACCACAAGATAAGCGATGCCGGAGATATAGTCTTTGATGGGTATAATATGGTCTTTACTCAGGTGACATTTTGTTATTGTTCCAATTCAGGGTTCAAATAACAAATTCTCTTGAAATTTAATAAGTAAAATCACCAGTTAAATATTTTTTTTATTTTTTATTTAAAGAATGTCAAAAAGTTCTTAAAAATTAAGAAAAGACAATCTTTTGAAACTATCATTCGTACAAAAAGTTTTTTCATACCTCTGGCCTCTAGGGGACGCGCATACATACAACTTATGACTGTTTTTTAGTAAAATATTTAACTTTAATTTTATTAGAATTCAGTTTAGTAGTCACTAGTAGGTACTTTAGTCAGTTTTGACTGACCTAACTTTGACAGACGAAAAATTAATCTATATTTCGTTAATCCACTCCACTGATTGATGTGATATGATATGATTCTGCACAGAAAGAAGTAATCGCAAGATTTACTTTACTGTCTTAGTTTTGGCTTTTACTGTTGATCTCGTAGAGTACATCAAAACGATTTTCTAAACAAAAACTCAAGACTCGCGAAAGTACTACTCATATACCGTAATATAGGTATGCACCTACAGTGAGCGTAGACGTACTCGCCAACTTTCTTATTTTGAATACTTTTGTACTTACTCCTACATGTGGTTCTGTTTCGCCAACTTTTGTAGGAATTCGTATTAATATTATTGTTTCGACAATTAATACACCAACAGGAGTATTATTTCTTAATTATGTAACTTTTAGAAAAAGATGCATAATTTGGAATATTTCGCCAACTGGGGTACAGGTTGCTATAAAAACACATAGAAATTTTCCTATATAGATTTTTTCTGAAAAAATAAAATAAAAGTTTAGCAATAAAACTAGAATAATTCATAATAAATAAAAAAAAAAAGAAATTGTTTCTTTGTGGAAACAAAAAAAATTGTTGCTCTCTCGTGCTTACGCATAGAATCGCTTTTTGAAGATTATTGTTGGCCAAAAATCATGAAGATCCGCAATTTTTAGTGAATCCATTCCAGTTAGTGAGAATCATTCGTCTTTAGAAAATGAGCTGATGATCTTCAAACAACTGAACATATCTTCATAAATTATAGCTAAGAACCATCTTGATCACGTCAGTCTTCAAACAAAGAAAACTAAATCAAGATTGGTTTAGCCGTGTGGGAGCTACGATGCCACAGACAGACAAAATAACCCGATACACACAGATCAAACTTATAACACCCCTCTTTTGCGTCGGGCGTTAGAAATCAATTATATCAGGATTTTCGACAAGTTATTCGTATTTTTTAATTTTTTTTTTCGTCGTCAATGAGAACTTGTAAAATTTTACTACATACTTTGGTTTCCTATGTAACCCTGGATTGTATATATCACTCAGGATGAAGTGCGTAAAATTATCAAAAAGGTGAAATATAATAAATAGTTAGGTACTAAGACAATATGTATTAACATGCGTAGAACTGTACTTAGAGTTGACGAAATAATACTGTATTCATATCTACTTAATAATAGTTTACGTAACAAGAATTACCAATATTAAAATAATTAAAAGTTGGCGAAATAAGAAATTTGACAAAATGGAACTTTTTCTATGAAGATATATAAAAGTTGGCGAAACAGAACCACATGTAGGAGTAAGTACAAAAGTATTCAAAACAAGAAAGTTGGCGAGTACGTCTACGCTCCCTACAGTGATGGAGCTACAAGAGGGCAGGGTTGTCGCAAGTAGCAAACTATAACAAAGAGAACGGCTCACGTCAGTCCTTGTATCGCCAACATGGACCGTGTCGAGTAATACTACAACCACTAAGGTTGCCACAAACGCGATGTAAAATAATCATATAATAATAAAATTACAATTGTTAGAATTCGATAGACATTAAATTAGTCCAATGTTGACCTAAATCAAAATAAGATTTTTTTTTTACCGAATGTGAATAAAGAGATAAATACATGAAAATTACATAGCAGACAATATTGTAAGGACTCAGTACAGTGTCTTGAAACAGGTCTCTTTTCTCTAATATTACATTATTTTTAGCTTAGAATATTAATTTAAATTTAGAAAGAAAATTAATTTCTTCTAAATTTAATTTTTTTGCTGCGAGTGCAGACTTTAAATCACAATTTCTTTTCCTCACTCTTGCTGCAAAAAGAGTTTTATAGGCATCAAGAGCGCACCCTTTTCGCGTTGGATGTGAAATTATATTTTTTCAATCACGAATTCATACTTGTAACAATAATTAATAAATTAGATTTTATTGTCAATTTTTTTGGTGACAACCCTAACTCGTTTGGGTGGCGGAGGAGGGGTCTCTACTCTATACACCGACACGTGACTTTCAGCGATACGCGTGCGGGATAACATGCGGCTGTTATGTGATCTCACATTACACTACTACCCTTAAGACTTAAGACACCACACACCACTCTGCCAACATATTTCTCCTTACACAAATAGGGCATTTACGGACTAACATTTCGAGAGATTCTTTTGTTGTGCTTATAATTTATGTGTAAAAATGGATATTGGTAAAAAGAACTAATAATTAGAGTGATTATTATATAAAGAGAGAAGATTTAGTATGTTTGTAATGAATAAACTGAAAAATTACTGGACCGATTTTAAAAATTCCTTCACCTACATATAGAAAGCTATATATTATCGGCAAGTAACATAGGCTATATTTTATAAAATTACGCGGACGAAGTTGTGTGCAACAGCTAGTTTTATATATATGCGAAAGTTGGTATGTTTATTTGTTACGATATCACGCCTCAAATACTCGACCTTCCATCATGAAACTTTGCATACACGTTGCATCAGTGATACAGAAAAGGACACAGGGTACCTATTTCATCCAGAAAAAAAGTACCGTTCTCGAGACATCATATAAAAATAAAAATTTCAAAAAACGTCACGGAAAAAGTCGCGGGCGAGAGCCAGTTTCTAATATAGCAGCTTGTATTGTTCAAATTCAAGTCACGATGTACATATAAGTTAGCTTTGAACACAGAGATCCGAGCCTGGAGCCACCCGTTCGTAACTGGATCGTGTTTTGCGAGTGAGATTTTTAATATCGCTACGAGGCAATTTAAAATTCTCGAGAGAGAAGACTTTCCCACCTTAATAAGTTCACTATTTAAAACTTAAAACTTTAACTTCAGTATTTATAAAACACTTTCGCCAACCAAATTTTTCGACGGATTTAGGGGGCTGCTGACGCGCACTGTTCCAATATTCTGCAGACTGACTATGTCCGCATAGTTTGTTAGTAGACAAATTTTCAGATTTTATAAAACAGTTGCGACGTGGTTGTTTTTTTAACAATATCGGAACCACCCCCGCGCCAGTTGTCCCAAAAAATGGCTGACTTACGGGAGGCTATTGATATTCAACCTATTTGTGACCTAATATTAAAATATCAGCCTTTATAAAACTGTTGCAGTTTTGGTCCCACACCTCTCGGACTGTAAGACATGGGTGACCAGGTGATCGGGTAGAGTATGTATGTTCAAGCCTGCTTTTTTTTTATTGTAAACGCTACTTGCACAAATTCTTGCAAAACGTATACATTACACAAATAAATCCTCCGGGGAAATTACCAACTGTCTAGCTATGTAGGTGGAAAAAAAAATCAAGTGAGCTTTTGAGTATTAAATGAATGTGTTTACACTTAACAAAGCACTCCCTCGCGGCGTACGAACCTGTTCTAATCACTTTTATACCTTTTATACTTACATTTATATTTACAATACAAACGCCGAGTGAACCCTAATTTTATTAGCAACACATAAGCCATCAAAAAAGCAGTAGATTAACTGGATAACTTTGTTATCTTTTTTATAGTAAACTAGCTGATGGTGCCCGCGACTTCGTCCGCGTTGAAAAAGCAATATATCGCCTGACATCGTTATAGCTATTATACTTAGCCACGAGTTAGTTTCCTCAATTTTAGATTATCCCTCGGGAGCAGTACTTTTTTTCTGGATGAATTTGTACCCTATGTCCTTTCTGGTGTCCCAGACAACGTGTATGCAAAATTTCACGGTGATCGGTTCAGTAGTTTTTGCGTGAAAGAGTTACAAACATCCATACACATACATCCATACAAACTTTCGCATTTATAATATTAGTAGGATATGGCTGAGGACGAAGTCTATGGACACGAACAAGGCCAGAGGATTTCCGACACTGAAGGATAGAAGGCGAAGTGATAAGGAGTGGCTACTGTCGCCAAACTGGCTTCCCAGTTCGTGAGCGTGGAATATAGTTACGCATACGCTTGAATAATGAGTAATTACATACTAATGTTTTTAAAAAAAAATTAATGACTAGCTAAACCCGGCAACGAAGGCTTCGCTGTGGCAACGTATGATAAGATAATTTTTATTTTCTTTTTTTTTAAATAAAAAAAATCTGTTCCCGTTGGAATTTTGGGAAAAAAAAAATACATAAGATTATTCCTCCGTTTAAATGAAAGTTGTATTAAAATTTCAAGTTAATCCGTCGGCTAGTTTTCTAGTTGTTGAAGCATACACACACAAAAACACAAACCAACATAGGTATCTATCTAAAGTATATAAGGTCCACATTTTCGTCGATTAACTAACTATAGAGTATAAATAAAATATATTCGAGTATCCCTACTGTTCTCTAGTTTATTTTAAGCATTGGCGTGTGGTCGTAACAAATGTTAAGAAAGCTCTCCGGCGTCGGTAACAACACGGACTCAACAATTTACCGACAAATTAGCTAAAGTACAGCCATTAGTATTCAACGGTGACCGCCCCGTTAGGACGATCGCACACTCGAACACTATTTGCGAATGTAACTCTGTCTGTCTGTCTGTCTGTCTGTCTGTTACCTTTTCACTACTAACTACTTAACCATTTTTGCATATAATATACATACACGTTGTCAAAGATACATAGGGTTTTATTCTTAGGAGGATAATTAGAAGCTAACATTGCTATATAAAATATTTATACCTATATGTATTACCACGATTTAATCGTATTCACAAACGTTGCAAAAATATTTCAAAAACACTAGACAAATCGTTAATCCGTACTAATATTATAAATGCGAAAGTTTGTATGCATGTATGGATGTTTGTAACTCTTTCACGCAAAAACTACTGAACCGATCACCGTGAAATTTTGCATACACGTTGTCTGGGACACCAGAAAGGACATAGGGTACCTTTCACCCAGAAAAAAGTACTGCTCCTGAGGGATTATCTAAAATTAAGGAAACTAACTCCTCGCTAAGTATAATAGCAATAACTATGTCAGGCGATATATTGCTTTTTCAACGCGGACGAAGTCGCGGGCACCAGCTAGCTTATAGCTTATAGTATAATAATAAAATGGATTAAATTTGCTAAAAAATTGTACGTTTGCGAGACTAATTATGACAGTTTCATTTAAATCCGACGCGCGCCTTCAGATTAAAGAGAGAGAAAACACAAAAAAACAATCATCTCCACTAGAACGCTCCGCATTGTCTAACCTTAAAAGGGGTATGTGCACTGTGACGAAGAAGAGCGGGCATGTTCCTAAATTTATTCCACCTTTTTTAATATTAATAATAGAATTTTTATCGGCCAGCATCTAGCCGTGCAGGAAAAAGGAGCGAGCTAAGGCTCCCCTTAGCTCGCTCCTTTTTCCTGCACGGCCCACCCTCCCTCCGGAGGGGGGGGGGGGGGGGGGGGGGGGGCGTTCAAGTATTACGTAACGCAATTTTTAATGAAACGTAACGCGCCGTAACGTTTTCCTGTAAATTATACACACAAATCTCTATATCTATTTGCTCTCTTTGTGCTTAAAGTTAGTAACAGAGGTTACATACTTGATAGAATTAATAAGATTACTTGAAGAAGATTAAAGAAAACATAAACACGTGTCGTTCCATGTGATTAGAATATAGCGTTTTTCGTCCGCTTCTCCTATCACTCAGTAAACGGTGTATATTATCATCTATTGGAGCGCCTCAAATGACTTTCCGATAATCCATCGAAGCCTTTTTCTTTGAAGGCGTCTTTTATTATTACGTCTAATATTATTTTTTTTATGTTTATTTATTTTTCTATATTTACCAATTAATGAATTACCAAAAATAGACTATTTATACTCTTTGACGATTAGAGGCGTTTCATTTTCGTACGAAAAGGCTATGCGAGCATATTTATACCTTCATTAGGGAAATGTAAATTTTTTAAGAAATTCAAATACAAGAAATTGCTTTTATTACAGCAGAACCGATTCCAAAGAGGCTCGTTCATTTGAATTTATTATAAAATTCTTGGAAATACAAAAATATAAGTTGATATGTCATAATATGTATGCCATTGTGGGCATCGGAACATGGCATAGTTAGGTTAGTTAAAGTATTACGTAACGCAATTTTTCCTCCTCCCCCTCCCCCTCCCCTCCATGTAACGCGCCGTAACATTTTTTTTTGTACGCTCCATAAACGTTACCAAGTTTACCAAGTGACCATTTTTACCAACGAAAGTGCCAACTTTTTTTTTTAACAATATAAAACATACACTCGAGGAAATGTACTCTTCCCTCACCTGTAAATTATTATCGTAACGTTTTACAATACGTCCCCCCTTTTACTTGAACGTCCCCACTTACTTATAGGTCACTTCATAGTCTATATAAGTCGCAGGCTACATTTATAGTAAATGGTTCCAACATAGATAAATAATTGGTCTCGTTGCGCTCGACTAGATACCGCCGTCGTACTTGTAAAATGCGGCATAAAATAGTACGCCGAAATCGGCGTACCCGAGCCAGTCACACTGCAAACTGTCTGTGATGTGTACGTGCCGAATGTTTTATAAAATTTTAGGCATAATACAAAATACCAGTTTGCGTAGTGAAACTGTGTAAAAATATAAGCTATTGCTTTTGTATAGCGCTCTATCTAGTCGAGAGCAGTGAGACCAATCAATTATCTTTGGGTTCCAAGGTAACGTCGATGGAAGGTACAAATGACGCCCAGAGTTGACAAACGCAATAACAAAGCAGAAATCAATTTGTATATATATGACAGCGACTCAACCCCGCTTCCGCAATAATATATACCAGTTGGCGTGTGGTACCAAAACTTCACGATTTCGCGTCATAAATGTCCCAAAAAGGCACATAAAAAGTACGCCTAAAACTGATTCGTGGCGGAGTCAATGGTTAAAATGTGGTAACGACCAACTTCTACTGTTCAATTTCATTTAAAACTCCAATGTGATGACGTAAAGTCGCATTTTTTTTTAAATGACAGATGACAGAGCTGTTGATGCTCTACGCATATAATTATGTCACTTTTAAGTGTTCCATAAAGTAATTCCTAGTGTTTTGTATGTCCAAGTAAACTCAAGACTAGACACATGGCTAGACCGATTTTAATTCGGTTTTCACTCGTCGAAAGAGGGATAAGCGGGGAATTAATTTTTAATTTTAATTTTATTCTATACATTGTCCAAGTCGACTTTAAACTCGCTCGAATCTCGCGACTTGGACCGCAGAAAATCGATATGAAACACCAATGCGCTTCATTTCCCTTCATTCAAACGTGATGTCTGCTTTATATCGTAACGTAACGTCAATCCTTTACTAATAATATTATAAACGTGAATGTGAGTTTGTTTGTTTGTTACGCTTTCGCGCAATAACTACTGAACCGATTTGAAATATTCTTTCACTGTTTGGAAGCTATATTATCAGCGGGTAACATATCCTTACTTAATATTATAAATGCGAAAGTTTGTATGGATGTTTGTAACTCTTTCACGCAAAAACTACTGAACCGATCACCGTGAAATTTTGCATACACGTTGTCTGGGACACCAGAGAGGACATAGGGTGGTACCTTTCATCCAGAAAAGAGTACTGCTCCCGAGGGATTATCTAAAATTAAGGAAACTAACTCCTGGCTAAGTATAATAGCTATAACGATGTCAGGCGATATATTGCTTTTTCAACGCGGACAAAGTCGCGGGCACGAGCTAGTCTTTTTTTTATATTCAGTCGAGTTGAGTAGATATTGATTGACTAAATTATCTCATACATAGTTACAAAATTCATTTATTTTGTGACTTTTCAGACTCTCGGGTTATTTTTTTAATTTTTTTTACAAAACACTAGCTGTTTGCACGCGACTTCGTCCGTGTATCTTTATAAATTATAAAATATAGCCTATATGTATATGTATGTCACTCGGTGATAATATAGCTTCTAAATGGTGAGAGAATTTTTCAAATTTTCTCCATTTCAGTAGTTTTAGAGCCTATTCAATTTAATTCAAACAAACATATCTTTCCTCTTTAAAATATTAGTAAAATGTTAGGACCTCTGTTTGGACCTAAATAAGGCTCTTGTTTCAGAATATAAATATACAACAACAAAAAAAGTGCCAATCTAGTAAAGCGCCGAGTGGAAATTGAATATCGATATGTTTGTTTGTTTGTGCCGGTGACAGGTTTTAAATCCGCGCGCACAACTCAAACGGAAACAAAGGCTTCGACTCAAATACGAACAACGCGATACTCTTTTTCAATTTCAAAATATAACTGCCATTTTTATTCGTGAGCAATATGTTTTGTTTTTTTTTTTTAATCTCGATTTCCAATATCCTTTTTGTTGATACACTGTACAAAAATCACATAAAACATACAACAGTATATAATGTCATAAATTTTTCGTTATCATAAAGAGCGTTCATTCGCGCTCATTTCGAAACACTTGCATTTTACAAAATCATTTTGCATTTGTTAGCCCGATTCTCAAGAAAAGTTAAGTTAAAATCACGATACAACTTAAGAGCCGAAAAAAAAGTGGTCAGAAGTGAGCGGTGAAAACTATGGAAGATTACTGCTATGACTTTCGAACACAATTCGAACACTTTATCGCCATCTGTTAACATTTTAATAAACTATCGACGAAGTTAAGTTTATTATGGAACTAGAAGTACATACCGATTTGGGCAGATGGCGCTCAATTAATATGTCAAAGTGGTACTGACCTGAGTGGGCGCGGTGCGCGGGCGGCGGGTGCTGGTGCGGTGGGTGCTGGTGCTGGTGCGGCGGGTGCTTGGGGCTGTGGCGCTTGGGCGCGCGCACGAGCGACTGCGGGATGAGCTTGTCGCTGCGGTCGCCCGAGGGCAGCCGTGCGATGGTCACGTCGGCGCTGTCCTCGGGCGGCGGCGGCTGCTGCAGCCAGTTGTACTCGCGCTTCTCCACGGGCACGCCGCGCCGCTCGTAGTCCTGCGCCTGCGTGCGCAGCCCCTCGTAGCAGTCCAGGCATACGACGGCGTACTCGCCGTTCTCCAGCAGCAGCGAGCGCTCCGTGCGCCGCACGGCCAGCAGCGGGAACTCCTTGACGGGTAGCGCACGTACGCGCTTGCGGTACGTCTGGATGCCGCACAGGTGGCAGTGGTAGTCGTGCGCGTTGTAGGCGCGGCGCTCGGGCGAGGGCGCGCCGGCCGCCTCGTAGCGCCGCCACTGCGCCAGCAGCGAGTGGTAGCAGAAGGTGCACACTAGCGCCGAGCCGTTGTCGCGCAGCTGCTCGGCATTGGCGTGCGCGCGGTGCGTGTACAGGCACGGGAAGTAAGGCGCGTTGCCCTGCGGCTGACCGTACACGATCCGCGCCAGCGTCAGGTCCGAGTGCAGGCCGCACAGGAAGCAGTAGATGGAGGTGCAGGCGCTGCTGCTGGCGACGGTGCGGTCCGAGGCGGTGGAGGGCGGCGTGGGGATGACGCGCTCGCCGCCGCCGTTGGGCAGCGGCGAGGGGATGTTGTAGCGCCGGTGCTCGAGCGGCACGCGCTCCGCGTCCATGAGCTCCCACTGGCGCGCCAGATGGCGCACGCAGCGGCTGCACGCCAGCACGCGGCCCGCGCGCCCCGCGCCCAGGCACGGGAAGTGCATCGCGTGCGAGTTCATGTACTCCGCGCTCGTCGACAGCCACTCCATCGACTGCTGCGGGAACAGGCCCGCGCACACGTAGCACCTGTATAAGCCCATTCCATTTTCGCCGGACACTATCTGACTGTGCGGACTACTCGATAGCGCGTTGGATGGCCTCTTGCTCGACTGACTGGAACTTGACTTTATTTCGTATGGCTTAAACCTGCAACACGACCATCGTTCTTGCATCGCAATCGCTCCGTGTAAGAAAACATTTGGCTAATGTGACAATGCGTACCTAATGTTGTTGGCGTTGGTCTCGCCGTTGTCGTTGTGGTAGGCGGGGTACTTGTGGGGGATGGCCTTGTAGCAGGGCGCACAGATCTGCACCATGCCCTGGGGGCTGATGGGGCTGGCGTCGGCGGGCGGCTTGAGCGCCGTGATGAAGGGGTAGTAGGGCTCGCGCTCGGGGTTGGCGCAGCAGTAGACGAGCCGCAGCTGCGAGCTGGCGGCGCCCGCGCCGCACACATAGCACACGAACGTCGCCGGCTCCGACTTGTCCTTGTCGCAGGACGACTTGTCGCACGACTTGTCGCCCGACGACGCCAGGCTCAGCGGCGACGGCGGCAGCAGCGACGGCGGCCGCGTGCGCAGCGTGTACACGCGCTCGTGCGCCGCCACGCCGCGCATCTGCGCACACGCATCACACATTTTATTGGATAGAAAATAGAAGATTCAAGATCAATGGAAACCTTGACCGATCTACCAACTGATCATTAAGCTACTACTGGGAAAAAACCCGCAACAAACCTCCGTACAGGCTATTTTCAAATTGGTCTTTTTATCACTTATCATATCACCGATATAGTTGAAAAAAAAATTGTAATTTAGTTATTAATATTATATTTGCTATGCATCGTTTTGTAACTTATTGTAGTGCAGTAAAAAAGCACAAGTTTCAATCGTGAAATCATTCATTGTATCGCCAATCAATTGCGTTGGTCACAATCACATGTGTATTCGAAAACGCGAGGAGATTCAAATTCAATGATATATTCTAATCCTTCAATGTCTTTAGTTGCCAAATTGCTGCCGATAAAAGGGGCACTATCATATCAATCCCAGATAAAGTATGTCTGCGACTATTTGTGTATGTGAAAAAAAACATACTTAAATGATAAGCAATCTGCGTAATCGCATTAGGAAAGGAAACACATCCTATTAAAACGACAGTGATAAAAAGCAAATCATTCTGATATTATCAAATATGTCATAGTTGTTAATTTACTCTTATCGGTAGGAAGCTCAAAATCGCTGTTTTTATTTTAGAACGTTATTTTAGAACCCTGCCATTTAGGGACGTTCAAGTATTACGTAATGCATTTTTGAAGATTTTTGACGCGTAACGCGTAACGTATTTCTTTACCCTTCCCAAACGTTACGTTCAGGACTAAGTTTACCAAGGGACCATTTTTTACCCAACTTGGGAGAACTAAATAAATATTTTGTACTCGAGGGATTCCTCTCCCACCACTGTAACGCACCGTAACGTTTTGATACCAACCCCCCCCCCCCTACCCCCCTAAATTGCGTTACGTAATACTCGAACGTCCCCTCTAGGGTCTTTGAAACTAATTCGGACTAGACTGGTAATAAACAGGGCAGACTACGCAGTCATTTGGTACTGAACTATAATAAATAAAATTAGCCAAGTGCGAAAGAGGCATAAATATACGCTACGCGCCAGCCATGTGCTCATCGATCGGTCACATGACCCCGTGTCGATAGCGCGTATCTGTCGACCCCAGACAGGTCACAGATCACAGGTCCCCCCCAGATACACTTAGGTTTTACAAACATCTAGATAAACTCGAACGTCGCTTGTGATTAACGACCGATGGATCTGACGTATTAAATAGCAAAATAAATTTATTATTTATTTTGCGTAAGAAGTAAAGTTATCCAACTTAGGTACTTCTTGGTGGTAATATAAAACATTAATAATGTATAGAATTTCATATTCATACTAAACAGCCCGAGTAAATGATTGATGTTTTGTAATGCATACGGTTCAAAAACTGCTTAACTGATTTTTAAGATTCTATCACTTATAAAAGATAAAGATAATATAGAAAATATACATTTCCCTACGTTAGAATTAGAATAATTAAAAATTACAATATCAGTTCAAATAAAAAGGTTACAAAGCTAACGGTACCGATTTTATTTATTTGTTCTTGTTATGTACCTATAATGTAAGATAAGCAACATTACGACTCGTCAGTTGACAACGAATTTCAAAACTCATTTATTTTAGGTATCTAGTTTACTTTTTTTTTTCATTATTAAGTTACTAGTAAACCACCCATACGAGTACTTAAGACTGTATATTAAGACAATAATAATTTTCTTCTCAATCTATATCCTAAGAAAATATGAAAAACAATAATAATTCCACATTATATCACATAGATAGATAAGACAACATATAGATTGTCTTATCAAACAAAAAAAAGTAATTTATAATCACCGATAAATCACTTTTATAATAAACAAGTCAAAGGCGATAATGACACAAGATTGTTGCGATAGAAACAAGGGATTAAATTAGTTGTAGGTAATCATAAAATATAGACTTTATCACATTTTTTTATAAAAAAAATAACACACCTATTACCTTAGCATCGCAAACAGCTAGCGTGCTGTTCTGTTTCAGTGATTAGATTATAAAATATAAATGTCATTATGATAAAAATCAATAAAAAATCTAAGAGCATCGCTTCTTCTCTTTTAATGTCTTGGCTCCATCAGATCTTCTCCGATGATTTTGCCAGTGTCATTTGTAAAAGTAGCAATTTAAAAAGCCATTCAAATTAAAATCAAAAGTAGCAGATCCCGAGACTAGTCACTAAGTGTCAAGTCCACAATTTTTCTTTAAGTTTTCCAAAACGGGTCCGTCAAGTCTAAAGCAGTCAGGTCAAGTCGAAGAACATCGCTAATCGCTAATGATATTTATTATTTAAGCGTCACTCCTCTATCTGTCAAAGTCAAATAGCTGTGTCTGTCAAAGTCAAATAGCTGTATCTGTCAAAGTCAAATAGCTGTATCTGTCAAGTTTCGGTCATAGAATGATCTCTTTTTTATAGTTAGTTGAAGAAAACAAGTATTTATCATTGTAATTATGAATACCATCATATCATATACCATCAAAACATACATTTATAACCTAAAATGTACCTATTTTGAATGTTCGATTTTGAAAAAGACTGGCTCTGTTACTGCAAAACGGGGAAACGTCAATGTCATTTACTGTCAATGTTTTTTTTATACCACAGACATAGAGAGAATGTTCAGAGCGTTGCCTATGCGGCTGTAAAGTTAAATACTGACAGAAAAGTGTGAGAGAGACAAGGCGAACGTGCGGCCAGTAGTTGTCTTTTTCTGGAGTTTTGATTGGTCCTCCATGTTACCCACAGACCTACAGGAAAGAGAGGAAAGAGGCCGCACGATCGCTTTCTCTCTTTCTTTAGAGAGGGTCAATTTCATACGATTCTCGCTATGTCTATGGTTTGCAAGAACACAAGACAAAGACAAAGACAAAGAGGGGAACACTTTAGTTAATTGTCTCGCAGTACGACTTTATCTGCTGTTTGGTCGGACGCTCGTGACCTTCGCGACTCGGATTTAAAAGTCATCAGGTTCAACCGATAACTGATGCTCGAACACAAACCGTTAACTTATGTTTTAGTCATAGCATAGGCTAATTAGCTGTACAGTCGATCTGCTAATGATATTAATTAATTTTTAATTGGTTCTACGAATCGTCTATATACCGCAATTTTATCAAGTCGCAGTAACCAAACTGTTGGTCGACTGGTTAGTGTTTAACTTTCTTATGTTATCGCCAAAAACATAAGAAATATCAAGAGTCTGCCAGTGTTCAAACAACACTTATTTAATTATCTGGTGGATAAAGCTTATCATTCCCTCAATCAGATGTTAAATGATGCAAACTATGTGAACTATGTCTAATAATTTATTATACAAGTATGTAATTGTTTATTTGCACACCAAGTAATTTGCATTCTAATGGTTGAATATAATATAAATATTTCAACAACAATTTGTATATACATATAACTACCATATTCAGTAATTTTTATGAGTTTGAAATAATTTTGAGTTGAGTGGTCTTTCTTGAAAATGTGGTTACTGCATACAGACCGGTTGCCCAATTTTCTCAAATTTAACTAGTTCGTAGTTTTAAGCGTTAACGCAGAAATCTTGGATTTTAGAGACTTTTTGATATAATAATAATGTGGCCACCTATTGTAATATACCATTAGTACATATAGTATTATGAATTTTACATAAAGAGACTTATTAAATGATCACGAGTCACGTAAGGGCTATTTAACTTAAACATTTACCTACTTCGGTACGGTTGGCATAAGGATTATTGTTTTATGCGAGTGATTACTGGCTGTCTAAAAACTGTCTACTTAGTAGCATAAAAGTGCTTTTTAATTTTGGCCAAAGCACTCATTGTCTATGGTACTTAAATAAATACTAAACGTCAAACTGCGCTAGGACTCTATAAACAAAATGAAAAGATATAATACATTTTATCATATTATATCTCGACAGTCCACAATCCACAAGCACACGGCAGACACCTATGCAAATACAAATAAAAATCGTATATATGCTCCGTCGATCGAGGTGCTTATTTAAATATTTGTGCACACGATTGCAGCCCTTAAGGCCTAGGAGATAAGAGCCACTGTGTTACATAAATATTGCACGTCTGTGCAAGTTTCGACTGTTGTGCGTCACAATATAATCACCTGAGTATACAATCTTCATTTGTATGTCACCGTTGTTGGCCCCAATATCGGACTACTATTTGATTAACAATTTATATCGTATCAATGAATTTCAAAGGCAGATAAAACACTGTCAAATTAAAAACAAATATTCTATTAACGCGCACTTTTTTGGGTTTCTTTAGTTAAAAAAGGACCTTTTTGCCAAATATGTCCTTATTTTGTCCCCAATTTTTACGTGGAAAGTGATGAGGTGAAGATCCCAATCGTCTGAATGTCCATACGTGTTAGTATACGTGGCTACCGTCGCCAAACACAAACAGAACCAGGTAAAAGTATTGCTTTAATTCGTTGACAACTCGCTTGAGGAAGCCCATAGAAAACAGGCACAAAAGTTTGCGCGTGCGCAAAATAAAATCTCTACTTAGCCGGACCAAAGAATGAGGAGCTTGACTTTGTAAAACCAATAGACAGACTACATCTCTTCTTAAACAGAGGATATTTTTTTGGCACAGTCCAGAAATGAGAGTAGCATAGAATAGACCATATGATGGGACTTAATCTGTGCCAGAGAATTAGGTGCTAATGATGCTCTAACTTCTAATTTATGGCGCACATTTTAATGTTCATCATTGTTGATTGGTTTTATCGTCTTAAATAAATAGCAACTAAGAGAGATAAGCTGGAAAAGTGTTGAAGGATCGCTAAGTAATAGTGCAAATGGATCGTTCAATTAGTGCCCCCAAACATATCCGCAACCGTTCACTGTTTGGACAGATTTTTAGCGCAACGGCTACTGAAATATTTCGCGACTATGTGTCAGATTGGCACAATTGATAGAGAAAGTGCCAATACGTGCCCACTTAATATTATATGATGGCCAGTGGCACTCAAACTATACGTGCTTTGTTATTATTGTTAGCCCATATGTACTGTCGTATCAAGAAACAGATGTAATACATCTTATTAGTACAGGAGTTCTATCAACACTGTATAAGATAATCGAACCAAATGAATGGATGCTACATCTATGCATTTTGTTCAGGCATTGGTTATTAAGTTCTTTAAGTCATCATTAGACAAAATACCATAGTGAACCATCAGTACTTTTGCCTAAATGAGGGATGGCAAAGGCAATTCCACTATCCCAATTTTTTTTTATCAGTTTAGAGTTGATGATAATAGCCTGCGCGATCAAGTGGATCACTAGCTAATAACTTTTAAATTGTATGTTTAGATTTACTATTTAACTCGATATGTAATCCTAGGATAGATTAGATAACGCAACCGTTAGAAACTAACACACAATTTGAATTTAACCGATGAATCTTAGATTTAGGGTTTACTTTGCATCAAAGTATCGATTAGACAGTTAAAGTCCCATAGGTACTTTCACTTTATCTAAAACCTAACGCAATGTTTGAGGTTATCAAACCAAATGAACCTCATGTCATTGACAATATTATAAATGCGTTGAACAGACAGACACATCTGTCAATTGGCACCTATTATTGGCATGTCACGACTGTCACACACATTCTCTACCTACAGTCGCAGTAAGTGGTGTGACACGTGACCACAAACAGATGTAAAGTCGAGGTAAGAAAAGGTTCGTCATCTTAAAGTCGACATTTACTTGAACTAGGATAATCATGCCAAAATTTCATTTCAAACGTCTGTCAGTTGTCGCCTTAGTGCTTTAGTTTCAAAAGGTACTAAGAGACTGCGAATTGATAGAGGAATGAATTTGAAAACTGACGAATGTTTTCGTACCCCGACTGTACACCGCATTAGCACCTGTCACGCCCACTTTAAACAGTTCTCTCGACTCGCACAGTACCTTGGCGATTACGGTCGATCTATCCTTCTTCCCACACATCCGGACTAGCATCCCATCCCTTCTTTCTACACGTTTTAAAGGCGAAATCCGTAAGACACACACACACTGAATGACCACTTTTGTTTCACCAACTATCCACTAGCGTAAAACACATAGCGTGTAATCCGACAAGGCATTATCGAGGACGTAATTGCGCGATTGCGTTTATCAATCGATACTGTATCGAGTTTCTCGATTCGATTTGGTGAGCGAAAAGAGACGTTCGATCGCGTTCGAGTCTCACACGCGACTGGCTTTGGCTTTGGCCTTTGGTTCGCGTCAACCACAAACATCTTCCATCGCGAATCTCTTTACTTCGCTTTGGATTTGGCGACTTTTCTCGTTGCATTTGCAGACAAACGCAAATAATGCAACCACTAACCAATACATGCAACAATGGGAATGCCTAACCATAGAGTTGTCGTGTAGTCATACGACGTTGCTTAGACTTAATTTTAAAGTCAAATTGCTATTCATTCATATCAAAAAAATTAAATATAAAAAATTTGGCATTTTATTTTCCTGCATAGAAAGTGAAAGCTTTTTTATAAAATCAAAATACTGCTGAGAGATGAGGATATACTGACGAAATGCCTCATCCGCAATTTTCATGTTTTTCGGCAAAATTATGTGCTTGGCATTTCTCTGAAGGATATATTTTACGGGATGGGACGATTCGTCGCCGCCAATTCGCCGCCGCCGATTCGCCGCGGCCGATTCAGCGCCAAGCCAATTCAGCGCGGGCCGATTCGACGCGGGCCATTTCATCGCCATTCGTTGTGATCTTTTGTTTATTATGCGCAGATTGTAGAAAGCAAAACAATTACATACTACCAAAATAGATGTTTGTCTCAAAAAAAAAATCGTTATTTAAGGGTTCATTGTTTTTTTAAGCTATCGAATACTTGTTAAAACGAAAGAGCAAAATATATAGGTTTAAGTTAAATTGAAGATACAGGACTTTTTTTTATTTTTACACCCTGACTGTCAGTTATTAATGTTTTTTTTACATATTGACAAGTCTTATCTATCGAGTAGATAAATGGAGACAAACCCCAGAGACGTGGTATTGCGTTCAATGCTACACCTTGTTGGACTTAAAATAATATAGGAATTAAATAACATTATATTCTCTATTTTCCTTCATATAAATCTATACACTAATATTATAAAGCTGAAGAGTTTGTTTGTTTGAACGCGCTAATCTCAGGAACTACTGGTTAGAATTGAAAAATACTTTTTGTGTTGGATAGATCATTAATCGAGGAAGGCTTTAGGCTATATAACATCACGTTGGTCTTTGGTGACAGGTTTAAGAGCCTAAATTTAGTAGGGATAGTTCCCTACTAATATAATAAATATGTAAGTGTGTTTGTGAGTTTGTCTAGCCCACACGGACGGAGAAAAAAAAACGAGTTGATCTATTTTGTTTTTGTAAAGGAATAGAACTTCGTTTATAAATTCTTTGCATGATAGTGTCAAATTAGTAGGTAAAATCGTAAATTGTTTTAACATTTTAATTTTAACACACAAATTTAAACATTACAAGGTACAAACACATATTTTTTTACGACCAGAGTTTTTTTATGCTAATGTTTATAATAATTAGTATGGTTCAACTTTACATAAAGTGAAACAAAGCTACATAATTTAATTTATTTGATTTTATTATTAGTAAAATAATAATAACAGTTCCTTAGAAATAGTAACATAGGTAACATATTTAGATATGGTTGTATTTAAAAGTAATAAAAAAATGCTTATACTCAGATGGGAATAAACAAATTATAAAATATAGTAATTCTTAAGGAATTGAAGGACATGTAGGTATAGTATGTGCCACAAAATAAGTGACAAAACAACAGGGTGCTAAACAAACAAAAGGTTGGGTTATTTTCTACCTGAATGCCTGCCCTTTTTTCCTACTAAACTAACTATTATTGTGCTTTGTAAGAAATAATACTTACAAGTTCACTTCTGACACGTGTTGGACCATAAATCATTGCATAATAACAATGATAAAAAAGGGTCCTTTTTGCACCGACAACACTTCTTTTGTCTATAAATTTAAATTTGCAACCTAATTTTTAATTTTTTTTATGACGCGCCGCTATAGAAGAAATACGTTTTTCTTAGCAATATTTTCATCTTCACATACTAAACTAAATAGCAAGAATTCGAGATCGACGAAACCATCAAAGAAGCAAATTATAACTGCTGTGTCTTTATTGAGCGAAGAATCAGAAAGGCTTGAAAGAAATAATAAGCGCTTTATAAGTATGGCTATAAAACCTGACATAACAATATTTTTTTGACTACAGTAAAACATACTATCTGGTGCCCGCGACTTCGTCCGCGTTCTACGTGAAAGCGTAACAAACAAACAAACTCACATTCACATTTATAATTATGTAATAATAAGGATAAGAGTGATTTAGTTAACAATAAAATTATTTTTATACTAGCTGTGCTCGCGACTTCGTCCGCGTGGAATAGTTATTTTGGGAATCATTTAGGTATCTCGAACGGTTTTCGCAGCGCACGCAACGGAAGCAATTTTCCCCGTTTTTTTCCACATTTTCGACTGTTTCTTCGCTCCTATTAGTCACAACGTGATGTTATATTGCCTAAAGCCTTCCTCGATAAATGATCTATCCAACACAAAAAGAATTTTTCAATTCGAACCAGTAGTTCGTGAGATTAGCGCGTTCAAACAAACAAACAAACTCTTCAGCTTTATAATATTAGTATAGATTAAATCAACTTATCAATCCATAATGTTACATCAATGTGTATCGACACCTTTCAGTTCAATTGGTGTATAAACCAAAACCCAACTTTTCAGGAGAATATAAACCATTTACAATTAACGACGATTTTTTACGCCTTGAGTTGATAATAAATTATGGTCGTTACATCATAACAAAACTACAAAAAAAACATTCGGCTTTTACATTGATAAATACCTTTTGTAAAACTCTATGACTAAAATTTCTGGGATTGTATAAACATTTGTAGCCAAATTTCTGTATATCGTATATAGAGATCAATAGAGAAAATTTTTTCTGAGAAAAATGGCATATATAACTCAATTTGGCCAAAATTGTTTATATTTACTTACTTCGACAATTCAATTACTTCAATTATTTAGACGAAATGCATAAAAAAATGTACATAAATATGACCAACTAGGGTACATGTAGTTGGTATATGGAATTATACCAACTCGGATATAGCACGAATGCGGCCCGCATTCGCTCTATTTATGTTCAGGATAGGTGGATAAATGAAACTAATTTAAATGGCGATGAAATGGCCGGCGTCGAATCGGCCGGCGGCGAAACGGCCCGCGGCGAAATGGCGGCGGCGAAAGGGCGGCGACGAATTGGCGGTGGCGAATTGTCCTAGACCCTATATTTTAATAATTCAGAAGTATTCAGAGAACCGAAACGGTCGAGACAATCTCAAAGAAGTGAAAATGAGTGGGATATATTATATCTGTCGTTCGGTGGAAGACAGACGAGTCTTTAGAGTGGAAGACTACAGTCAAAGGTGACCCTGATCGGTTGGCATAGGGATAGGACTATAGGAAATAGGTAATGACTCTACATAATAATTATGTAAAGCACCTTCGGCAAGACAAGGGCTTAACTGCACTTTTTGCAATTTTACAGGAGTGATATTTAAAGTTTTTTTTTTTTTGCATTCACGTATTCTTCTGCTTACGTTGCTTTAAAACAATATAAGCAGATTAAGCCCCATACTCTTGTGAATATTTTTTAAATTTAATAATGTTTTAAAACACTTCTGCATATTTAACTGATTTTACAATATTTTTTTTGGTAAGTTATGCCCTTGTCTTACTGAAGGTGCGATATGTAGAGCACCATCGGTAAGACAAGGGCATAACTGCACTTTTCGTACTTTTACAGGAGATCCTTTTAAAGTTTCTTTTTTAAATGTCGTATTATTCTGTTTATATTGCTTTGAAACAATTAATTTTTTTTGCAACAAAGAAACCCCATACTCTTGTTAATATTTTTATTATTATTTTAATAATGTTTTCAAGAAACTTCTGCATATCTACTTCATTTTACAAATATTTGTCAGTTATGCCCTTGTCTTACCGAAAGTGCGATATGTAGAGCACCATCGGTAAGACAAGGACATAATTAATCCTTTTAAAGTTTTAATTTTTTGCATTCAATGTCGTATTCTTCTGTTCATATTGCTTTGAAACAAATAATAAATACTATTGTGAATATATTTTTTTATTTTAATAATATTTTTAAGAAACTTCTTCATATCGACCTCATGTAACAAATATTTGTAAGTTATGCCCTTGTATTACCGAAGGTGCGAATGTCCTATGCCTTTTATTTTACTTTAATAATATTTTTAAGAAACTTCTTCATTTATCTAACTCATTTTACAAATATTTGTAAGTTATGCCCTTGTCTTACCGAGGGTGCGATATGTCCTATGCTATTCATATGGGCCGAGATGATGCAGAGTGAGTTATGCTAGTCATATTGCTACTTTATTTACTGCATTTATAAAGTTATAACTAATAATAATATTTATCGTATCAGTAGTAATATACGTAATGCGTATTCTATAAAGTTCCTGCCCTTTGTTAACCGATCCGAGCGGACCTTTGATAAGAAGGCTGACTTTATTACCAATTATAACATTACTACTTACTACAAAAATAGCATTTATGTTCTGGTATAGATAAAACGCACATTTACACACACACGTACGCAGTTGTTTGTTGTATTTATTATTAGTTTAAATAACTATCGTTTACGTGACTCCGGTCGTACTGGGAAACCAATTACAAGATAATTGGATATTATTATCAATTATTATTATATTATATTAAATATCAATTCTAATTGGCCGTTTACCGTTTACCATCCATCTATAGAGTGGACACTGGCCTCTAGTTAAACCCTATAATATAAAATATATTTAAGATATTTTATAACAGTAGGTACTAAGGCTTGTGCACGCGGCTTTGTCCGCGTTGAAAGAGCAATAATATATCGCCTGAAATCGCTATTGCTATTACACTTAGCCAGGAGTTAGTTTCCTTAATTTTAGATAATCCCTCGGGAGCAGTACTTTTTTCTGGATGAAAGGTACCACCCTATGTTCTCTCTGGTGTCCCAGACAACGTGTATGCAAAATTTCACGGTGATCGGTTCAGTAGTTTTTGTACAAAAAAAAGTACTACTCCCGAGGGATTATCTAAAATTAAGGAAACTGACTCGTGGCTAAGTGTAATAATAGCAATAACGATGTCAGGCTATATATTGCTTTTTCAACGCGGACCAAGTCGCGGTCATCAGCTAGTAGTAGGTTATACTTTATAAAGTTACTTCAAATTTTACCTCAAAATGGTCATTATTTTGAGATATATTTTTGGAAAAGGAGTATTATTCTGTGTGTGCGATGATAATGAGAGAGTGTATTCGATCGGTCGTCGATAGAGGTCATTAACACAAATCTCTTCAATAAATAAATAATATTTACTTATGAGAAACGTCAGAGGTGTTGTTTGTTTGTTTGCAATCTATTTGCAATGTCAAAAGGCGAATCGTAGGACGCTTTTGCAGAGGGCTTTTTTTATTGTTTTTATATACACTAACTGCAGCCGGCGACTTCTTCCGCGTTGAAAAAGAATTCTTTATATTCTTTACTATTTTTTTACTTACTAACAGTACTTTTTTTTCTGGATGAAAGGTAAGTACCCTTTGTCCTTTCCTGTATCCCTGTCAGGGGAACACTATCGCATAAATTACCTATACATTACTGATTTCTATATTTAAATAGATAAAATACTGCACTGATCTCGAGTAGAAGAAGTTGAGAGAATTCATACATATTTGCGGTCACCAAACGTTAGCGCGATCTAACTCGACCGAGTGACGCCATCTAGTAATCAGTTTTGGTACCATTTCGACATACGCGCCTAACATATTGAGTAGTTAAGGCGTGAAAAGGTAGCAGACTGACAGACAGACAGTCACTTTCACATTTATAATATTATATAATATAGCATGGATGAAACTATTGTAATTCTAATTATTTACCTTTATTCAGAAAATAAATTATTATTACTATTATTTAAAAGATTAAGTTGGCTGAAAAAAAAACTATGACTTGATTAAACTTAATTTTTTTTTACAAAAAAATATCGAATTTTCGACTGAAATCAAGGAATCAATGAAGTGTTCAGACCTGATAGGTGTTCCACTGGTGCAGGAGGTGATGATGACAGGCCGAGCAGGCCCTCACGGTGCCCTGGGCGTCCTTGGGCCTGGACCTAGGCGGTCTGGGGTGTTGCTCGCCGAAAATCGGGAAGTAGGCTTGCTTGTTCTGGAACCAAAGCAGGTTTACACTTAGACCCACTCTTCATACACACAAGTTGGTACTGGGCTTTAACTTGAAGACACGAGATACGAGCCAGTGAGTAAGCAATATGGTGTTTGGGAACATACACACAGCGCCATCTATGATCAAATTGTCTAACCAAATGTAAAATAATATTCCACAGCTCTCAACATAAATATTACAGACAAAAACAAAAACATACCTCTGACAGCCAATTACGAATTTTACATTTATACAATGGGAATAATAAAAAATTAAACGAGAAGAAAAAAATAATTAAAAAACAAAACTACATAATATATACAATTAATTCACATATTACATAAAATAAAATAAACATCCAATCAGCTGTTTTAAAGGCAATAAACATTCAAACATCTTTTACAATCCTCATAATATTTGTACCTACATATGTAGGTATGTGATATTGAGCATTTAATTTATAATATTAATATTGAGAGAAGCCAGCGGCGAGAGGTTAGTGCGCGAGTGATATCTATCTGTTTGTAAATGAGATAACCCGGTTGGGGGTCGCAAGGTTACGTACGGGGTATCGTCGGACGATATTTTCCATTGGCGACCCAAGACCCGAGACCCCGCGATCCAAGATAGCCCGCCGCTCAACAGATTCCCTTCCCTTCCCTTCCCTTCCCTTCCCTTCCCTTCCCTTACCACCCCCTGTCTTGTCTTTCGGACCTTTCGGGACGACAACAACACGTCACACTGTCACGACTGAGTCAGAAAATTAATTTCCAAGTGTACGGCATTCCGAGATATGGCAAAACTCAAACCGATTAAGTATGTAAGAAAACTTTTTAAGTATAAACAAAGTGATTGTTTAATTTACGCCTATTTATAACTCAAATAATAGCGCTATGCAAGGCTTAGGATAAAGTCTTAAGCATTTTTAACAAAACATTCTTGAAAACATGAGCAATAGGGGCGCGGCCTGCATGTTTAGTTTTTTATGCCGTTACATGCCGTTTACATGCTGTTACATGTCGTTACCCGTTTAAATGCTGTTACATGCCGTTTACATGCCGTCTACATGCCGTCTACATGCCGTTTACATGCCGTTTACATGCCGTTTACATGCCGTTTACATGCCGTCTACCTGTTTACATGCCGGAGTTTGTGAAAACCATCACCCGCTTTCGTCTGCGAGATGGGGAATCGTTCATTTCGTTAAGATTGCGACGCAGAAAAGATGTTTAGCTTTTTATTATACATATATGAATATGTTCCCTTCGAGGGACTACGAAAGGGACCACGAGGAACAAGCCATTTTTTTATTCACGTGTTGCACTATGGAGTGGAATTCAGAAATGTTAAAATTTGTTAGAAAACTTTAAGCGAAATGTTCATGTTAGAATTTTTTTTTAGAATTTAAACTTACACAGAGGCCTTGCCCGATAAGGAGGACGGGTATTTTAGAAATAAGGGTTTTAAAAAATCCTTATTTTAGAAATAAGGATTTTAAAAAATCTTTAAAATTAGATGGCAGAAAAATATTATTGACCTATGCTGCAATAGTATCAATTTGTTTCATTTCTTATGTTGGTTTGATAAAAAAAAAGTGGATCAAACGGGTTCAATCTCGGCTACCAAAAGTCAGCAGCAGAGGGCAACTCGAAAACGCGACCCACATAAAGATAATAATAAAGAAACTCTTATTGTAGAAATACATAATGACATTTTAACCTATATTTATTTATAAGAAAGCGAGTAATAACATTTGCGGTGCAGTTACATAGAGCGGCCAACAGATGGCATCACCTGTAGCATGATCAATGGACTTCATTAAATCCTTTTCGAAGGTTTTTTTTTATATTTGATTTTATTTTTAGAGGCTATTTATATGAAACCCCAACGAATTTTCATATGGTTTTCACTAATGGAAAAAGCAATAAAAGAGAATCCCGGGGCTGATCGATAATCTATACTTTAATAACAAAACGTTTACCATGTTGCAGGAAGTAGAATCCTATATTTGCAAGAAGAGTAATATCTCCAAAGAAAGGAGCATATTCTGAGCAAATGGATGAAGAAGTAAGTTGAAATATAATTTTATACCACGAAAAATATTATTTATTAAACGTTTATTAGAGGTCACTAGTAGAGCATGTCCCCATAAAATAGCAATGTGGGGGAAGCCTTTGAGAAACCCTTCTGTGGGTTAGAAAAATACGTGTCCTACACTTTTGCGATTATAACAATTACGAGTTAGTATTTAGCTTGGCTCAAGTAGTATACAAATAAATAGTGAGAAATAATTTTGACGTTGACAGAAGAATCAAGATGGGTTGGGCTGTAATTTGGAAGCTACGTGTCAACTGTTCTCTTTTTAGGGTCGCTCAGCGTGCTACGGATCGAGCTATGCCTAAGTTTCTTCGGTGGATAGGCCAGAAACTAGGAAGGGCTTCCAGCAGTGGAGGCCGACGATGACCATGCCAAGAATTTACCTCTTTTGATCAGGAGCTTCCAAGGTTTAAGATAAGCTATCATGGTAACCAACTTTGGGCACTAGAACACACGCGAAGTAAACGGAAAATGAAGACAGCACGATAAATAAGGATACATTCGCATCCATGATAGAAGGAAATTCACAGGAAAATTTGTAATTGAATGTGAGCTCATTAAGTTAAGTCATTAAGTTCTGTGATAAACATTTTCCATTGTGTATGTAGTTTTTAAATGAACGAACGCTTTTTCCGAATTGTCGCAAGGTTACATACTAGCCAAATATGCCATGGCTTTTTATTAAGCTCGATTCAGCTTCGGAAAGCTGAACGGACGCGCCGTTATTGGAGTTAGTTTTGATAAAAGCTCATGCGAGTTAAGAGGAAAAACGAACTAAAGGCATTTCTTTAACATGCCCAGGGGACGCTGGGGCCACCTGGCGTGGGCTCACCGTCTTGTCCTTGGGCTCCTTGGTGTGCAGGTTGTAGAGAGTGCCGCGCTTGTACTCGTCGCCGCACACGTAGCACACCTCCGTCACCGAGTTCTTGTCCGGCATGGACAGGTCGAGGATGTCGCGGTCCGAGCTCGAGTTGGAGTGGCCCGAGTATACGGACGCGCACGAGCGCACCGCGTCCAGGTACGCCGGCTCCGACGCGCCCGACTGCTGCGACCCCACCGAGATCACCGACGGGTCGCGCGCGCGCAGGTCCAGCACCGCCTCCTCCTCTCCCACTGTCCCCCCTGTCCCGGTCCCACCGCCGCCCCCTGTCCCACCGCCTCCTCCGCCACCACCGCCCCCGCCGCCGCCGCCGCACCGCTGCTGAAAACCACGCAACACCATATTAATCACAAATTTTAACGTATGGGATACTTTTTATCCTGGAAAATGGACCTAGAGTGCATACTAAGTTGCGAGCACATCTAGTACAGATAAAGTTGTGTGTGAAATGTAATGTCACGCATAATGTTTTGCATTAAATTATTGTGATCAACTTCAATTAATAAATTAGTAGTGATTGCGGTTCACTTGGAGTTAGTTGCACGTACATTATTGAACTTGAGGTGATTTGTGTCCTTGTCCTCCTTCCTGTGGTTGTCCGTGGCAGTGGGCGGCGCGTCGGGGGGATAGAGGGGACGGGAGGCGGGGCGCGGGGAGGCCGCGGGAGCCTCCTCCCGCGCGCCCTCCCCTCCCGGCAGGCCCAGCACCTGCGCCGCGTACTCCCCCTGGAACGACATGTCTGCACCTGGAGAAACAAACAGACCATACACTTTAATCCTCTAATATTCATGATAAAAAGAGAAGTTATTGATCATCATCGTGTTAAAATGGGATATTGTAGCGTATCGAACCTTGAGACTTCTCTTCAAGCCTACAGTCATCACACGCCTTGATACATAGGACGAAAAGTTGTTTCATAAATTCATAATATGATAAACAAACAATCGATTATCATACATATTATAAATGATTAAAGTTTCCTTGAAGCATAAACATATTTTTCGATGATGAATATATATTTGCGTCAGAGTACTGACTGGCGATGTGTGTATGGAGTATGGCTATCAGTTGTAGATGGTCGAGAGATAAGGAGTAAAATCAATGAGTGTGTGTCGCGGATAGAGATAACGCAAAGCGGTCACAGCGCGAGTACTCGACGGGCAGCTGATCGGGTATACTTTCACTGCGAGGTCGAGGCCAAGCCGACTGAATGAACCGCCGCGCGCCGATTACATTGCACACTTTGCGAAAAATTACTCTTAGGTATGCAAAACTTCAACTCTCATGTCCTAATTTATAATACAATATTTAAGCTAAATTAACACATTTTTCATTTCGATCGTTTTGCGCATTCAACGTTCTAAATCAAGGCCACAGAGACTACGCATATATAGTAAACAAACTTTCAGGCGTTCGAAACATTTTTCTTAATAAAACAAAACAGATTAACACGCATTTTTACTAGTACTACGTATTAGCATCTATCTAGTAGCGTAGATTCATAAAAAAAGCAACAAAAAGGTGTCCAAGTATAGTAAAAGAACGTTTTCCTGTATGTACCATGAAACAAATAACGCCGACTGCTTCTGACACTTTTACGTGTTAGGGAACAGAGATTCATAAAATCATGTATGTATATGGAATAAACTCAGTATGGGTCGCGTTTGTTTCCATTGCTTACGAATTTTGAACATTATTTATTATTTTGGTGACGTGCATACGTGCAGTACCTAATATCATATTCCAATTCCATTGGAAACGCGGACGTATTTGGGCCAGATAACGCTAAATTCCATAGATGAATGATTGGTCTCGCTGCGCTTGACTAGATACCGCCGTTGTAAAATGCGGCAAAAAAATACTACGCCGCATTCGGCGTACCCGAGCCAGTCACACTGCAAACTGTCCGTGATGTGTACGTGCCGAATGTTTTATTAAATTTTGAGCATAATAAAACGCCAGTTTGCGTAGTGACTGTGTAAAAAAATAATAAAACTGTGTAAAAAGTGACGATGTTTTACACACATTACAATAAAAAGTTGCCGCATTCACGGAGCTATCGCTTTTGTATAGCGCTCTATCTGGTCGAGCGCAGCGAGATCAATTCTTTGGCTAAATTCTATGTTCTGTGAAGCTCGATACTTAGTTAAATCTTTACGTATAGTTATAAAACTAAACATCCCTAACCTAACCACCACACACACGTGAATATTAAAATTGGAGTCGCTGCGCGCGGGTCGAGTCGTGTTCGTGACCTCGACTAAGTCATGACACAATTCAAGTGAGCAGCTGATCGTGCGCCATTTTCTCCGACCCGGTCGAGGTCACGACTTACGCCTGGTGTTAAATGCCTTCTTTATCGACAACTATCCTATTATCGACTAAAATGCGTATCAACAAATGCCTAATCAACGGATAAGATATTGTTGATGTTCCACAGTTCCACAGTTCAGTTCACCGTTGGACGGTTCCGAATCGCACGAGCTCATTCGTCCATAAAAGCTAGACTAGACAATAGTCAATATGGCGGGTTTGTTTACTTACATACCACTTCGAACTGAAACGTTATCTTTTACACACAGTAACATTGTAAAGAGAAAAAATTAATTTCTATGGTTATTTTGTAATTGACAAATTTAAAAACTACTAAACTAATTTAAAAAAATATTTTACCTACATAAAAGGTACATTATTATCATCAGACCTTTGGTTTAGAAGTTACGAACGGGTAGAAAGAAAATATGCTAGGCTTAGTCTAATTTGTGAGTACTTACTTACACACATAAATTTTTTTGTTTAGTTCATATTATAATATCACTTTTATCAAAATGATTATTCATATCAAAAGATGAAGTCCATGCGAACCGAACGAAGTCGCGGGCATCGCCTTGTCTAGTACGTAGGTATACATTCTTTTATTCGTACTTTTATTACGACAAGAAATCGAATTATATGTGCTATTTATAATACCATAACTTTAGAGCTATTTCTTCTTAAAATAACATAAAATTTCATTACAATAGCTCTTTGTTTTCGACTTTGTATTGAGTAGTTAACACGTATTACATACACTTTTGCTACTAAACCGGATACTTATATAAAGTGACTAATTAAATAAATAATTTATTATTACACCTTTCATTGTTTCTCATGGCCAAACATTTGCGCCACTATTACCCAAGTTTTATTACCCAAGTTAAATCTGTATTGTATTGGATTCGTTTTATTTATTTTTTAGTAAAATACCTATTTTTTTATTTTATTTTTTAGTTTTTAGTAATTTTTTTAACCAACTTATATCTGTCAAAGACACGTTCTATACTTACTAATATAATAATATCATAAAGCTGAAGAGTTTGTTTGAACACACTTATATCTGGTACTGGCAGTACCAGAATTAGAAATACAAGATATTTAAAAAAATACCTTGTATTTCTAATTACAAGATATTTAAAAATATATCTTGTATTTCTAATTCTTTAGGAAGCCTACTTAGAATAACGCTACGACCATTAGGAGCAGAGTAAAAGGCAGGCAAAAGTAGAGGCAAGGCACACTGCGTTTCGCAATCATTGAGGAAGCCCGTCTGGAGGCAGTAACCACACCTTCATCGGGAAATAACAACAATGAGTTACAGTTTCGCTGAATGAGTAAAGAGATGCCAGAGCCCCATTTTCCCTATCCTTATCCTTATCTTATCCCTTATCCTTCACCATACAATGTAGCCACCCACCTACTATCAAGTGGACAGTCATCCTGTCTGACTATCTTAACATGTCAGAATGTTAGAAAAAGTCAGAAAAAACGTATATGCAAAAATGTATGAATATTTTATGTCTCGATTAAAAAAAAAGGCGTCTGACGAACTGTGAATTAACGAGGTATAGAATTCCATCAATTTCTTTTAAATTAAACTGCTTATGACACCGACATATTTTTTTATACATATATAAAACCAAAAGTGACTATCCCCACTACAATGCATATTAGCCACTTAGCAGCGCCTTCTAAGTATAACTTGCTAATATAGTCCTGCATGAAAGCAAACATAGTTAGTGATCAAGTTAAATGATAAAACAGTAGCACATAATGTCGTTAATTACATTGTGTGGTTTTGTTATAATAACATTGTCTGTCTGTCTGTACAGTACATGGACGACGTTAATTGTATTTGCACGCTTGAATTAACGGAATATCGACGAGCGAGTTATTATTATAATTATATTCTCAAAGGGAACTTCGCTCTTTTGTTATCTTATTAGTTATTTTGTTACAGATAGTTTTACATTTTATTTTTTATCTATAAACTATAACAGTTTTAAATTAAAATTAATAATTTAATAAGCACTTTTCGCTTATTTGGATTTTGTCGTATTAAATCTAGATTTCCTTGTTTTTCATTGACTTCTATTTAGGATTTTATTTTTTATGTCTCTACGGTAAAGAAGGCTGACGACTTAATGAATGTAGATGGCTACTACTGTCGTCTATTAAACAGTGCTACCACCGACATTAAAGGAATAGGAGGGGATAGGGAAATCACTCACAAAACACATAAGCACACGTGCTAATATTTCTCAGTTTTGTTCTGTAAGGGCGTGGTTACTGCCACCATACGAGCTGCCGTTTTTCACACAGAACAAAAAAATTATTCCAGAGGGATCATCATAAATTAAAATTAAAATTCAACGCCTGACAACACGAGCATTAAAAAGGCCACGGACGAAGTCGCGAGCGAAAGCTAGTACCTACTATACAACAGCTACACCATATAACTCAAGTGTCTCAAATGTTGATTCATAATATGTCGTCAATATTATAATATTATCGCCGAGATTGTTTGTTACGTGTTCAAATATATTAAACTGATCAAAACAGCTCGAACAAAGTTTGTTGTGGCACTCGGATGCTCTAACGAGATAACCTTTTAAGGGTATAATACAAGTAGTAAACTTATTATCTCAGTAAAATTATTGACAATAATTATTTATGTAGGTACTAATACTATAAGCGTGAAAAAAGTAACTCTGTCCGTTTGTCCGTTTATTATCTTTTCACGCCTTAAATATTCAACCAATCATCGCGACATATTGCATACACATTGTCAGTGATACAAAAAAGGACATAATGTATCTTTCATCTAGATTAATTTTATAAGATAACTAGCTGTTGCACGCGACTTAGTCCGCGTATTTTTTTATAAAGTATAGCATATATGTTACTCGCTGGTAATGTAGCTTCCTATAGGTGAATTTTTAATTTTTAAAAGAATTTTTAAAATCGGTTCACTAGTTTTTAAATTTATTCATTACAAACATACAAATCTTTTCGCTTTATAGTATTAGTAATGTACAAACTTCACGTTTGTAATTCAATCAGAAAAAAGGGCCGCTGGATTGTATAGGAATTCTGCTATTTCGCATCTGAGGACTGTGGTGCAATAGGAACGTTTGCAGTTGGCTTTATTTGCACAATTATTATTGCGTAACAACCGCATGTATGTGTACCTATATGATTTAATGCAGGAGCCAGTTGAGTTGATGGTTTCGTGGTATAGTTATAAATAGAGGCTACCGATACCCGGATTACCGATACACACCCCGCGCCACGATCGCCTCCAATCAAACCGTAAACACGACCGGCTCTTTCTTACTATTTAGAGCCACTGTGTTCATACACTAATAACAAGTCCCTAAATCAATTATAACCGTTATAAAATGGACTATGACAAAATGCACGCCATACAAAACACTACGAACTTTATGGTACATTTAAAAGTGACATGCGTAAAGCATCAACTCTGTCATAAATGTCATTTAAGGCCTCGTATTCACTAGGGGACGAATGTCCCGCGACACGTGTCGCTCGACATCGGGCGACGTTGCCCGACATCGCACGACAAGTCCGGCAACATTGCGCGACTTGATCCTGTACGAAAAAGGTCGCGAGACATGTTGCGGGACATTTGTCCCCTAGTGAATACGAGGCCTTAAACCGACCAAACATCTGTCACTTAAAGAAAATGTGACTTTACGTCTACACCTTAGAGTTTAAAATGAATAGTACAACTTGTTCGTTATCGTTACTACCTTCTACCATTGACGCGCGAGGGCAAGATTCCGCCATGATTATGTTTTGGGCGTACTTTTTATGTGCTGCTTTGACATTTGTGACGCAAATTAGTTGTAGTAGATTGGTGCAGTTATTATATAAATATAGTTTTTTTTTTATAATACGGGAATGCGATTGACTTCAATCTCATCTCTTATTTGCCTATTGACTGTCACCTTGAACAGTCGATAGGCTTAGTCAAAGTTGTAAAATTCAGGGAACACTGAATAAGGAAGAGAATTCCACGTAAAATGTTCTTAGGTATTATGTTTTCTAGCTTAGTTCATTACAATCACTACGTAATACGTATACTTACTTATATACAGAATAAATATATACTTTTGCTGAAAACACATGTAAGTACAGAGGCCATTGTTTCTGAATGGCCTGTGAATAGAACAATTATAATTACATATGTTGAAATAATCAAAATAAATCTGTCCCACTCTGTCGTGTGGATTATTTTATCGAGTCTTTCTCATTCGCACATAAAACATCAAGTTTATTACAATAGCTCTTTGTTTCATACAAGCACATTATTTATTAATCTCTTTGCTTTGAGATTTGTATTAAGTTTTGACTGCGCCCCTCACTCTTGCGGTCAATAGAGAATACTTAAATAGGTACCTTTCTTATTAAAACGAAATTTTATTAGCATTTGAGTGCCTAGTAATAGTAGGAATTATTAGACATTGATTTTTGTAATAGATATAAAGAGTGTACATTGCGAACTCGCGTCCAAAGTTATTCAACATAGATGAACGATTGGTCTCGCTGCGCTTGACTAGATACCGCCGTTGCACTTGTAAAATGCGGCAAAAAAAAAATACTACACCGCATTCGGCGTACCCGAGCCAAGTCACACTGCAAACTGTCTGTGATGTGTACGTGCCGAATGTTTTATTAAATTTTGAGCATAATAAAATGCCAGTTTGCGTAGTGAAACTGTGTAAAAAAGTGATAAAAAGCGACGATGTTTTACACACACTACAATAAAAAGTTGCCGCATTCAAGGAGCTATCGCTTTTGTATAGCGCTCTATCTAGTCGGGCGCAGCGAGACCAATCAATTTTATTATCTTTGGTTATTCCACTTGATTTGTGGGTATCGAAGACCCACAAACCCACAAATCATGTCCTCTTTGCATACACATTTCTAGTATTATAGAGTATCTATAGTACCTATAGGGCCGCTATCCCTATCCTAAATCTAGACCTATAGTACTAGCAACACCTATATTGTGTTACAGGCGACGGTGGCCACCTACCATCATGTCGACCGTCATCAGCCTGTATTAGAAAATCTCTATGTTGTGCATTAGTTGAATATGAGCTACAACTACGCTCGCATTGTAATACCGAGTCGTCGCGTGATACGTCTCCCTGGGGAATGCTTTGTCTCGCTATGAAGTGATAGATAAACAACAAAATGTACCCTTTTATCCTCTTATGTGTACCCTGTGTACCCTTCCGGGAATCCAACTACCGTTTCTCTTTGTCTTTCGACTTTACGTAATTGAAGGTGATTCAATATTACATTACTTTTACATTTGTATTGCGAATATTTTATATTATGGAAATGGCACAAAAGGTATTCTTTTTTAGTTTAAACACTTTATGGTTTTTATATTACGTATGTTTTCATATGCTTTTTTTATTTTTCGTACTCGATCGTGTTTTCAAAAATAACTTTAGTTAAACTTACATAAGTAAGTAACTTAAGTGACGGTAAGTTTTTTCGCGTTATTAAGTAAAAGTGGTTAGATTAGGAGGCAAAAAAATAATTTTTTGATATATAATTATCGAATTTAGTACCTACATCTGCATAAACATTTCCTTTACGAATGATTTATTAATTTTATCTTTATTTTTTAATTTATTTATTTACTTACTAGCTGGCGCCCATGACTTCGCCCGCGTGATAAAAGTAGCCTATCATGTGTCCTGCACGTCTAGGTACAGATTTATTATTAGTATTGATTTATCTAACACGTAATTCTACACAAGATGATAACAATGTCTGTAAACTAATCTGGTAGTATTTAAATAAAATGAGTTATGTGAATGCAAATATTTCAATCACATAACTTAAAATTTTAATCACATTTTAAAATAAGAACTAAGTGTAGGAAGATATTAGAAGTATAGTTATGTAGGTCTAGGTACCCAGCAGCTTTCGGAATACTAAAGTACATCTTAACAAAAATCATATCTGACAAAGTTGATATTATTTACGATTGCTTTATTTTAATAATGGCATTTATCGTGGAGAGCGAATCGATGGAGAACGGAATTATCGAATATTATAATGCCGTGGGTACACTCGAGGGTACATTTTTCCCTAGTCCTACACTACATTAACAATGTTCATTACTAGGTTTTGATTGCTGTTATGCCAATCAACAACACGTAAACCGCTCAACGGATTTCAAAACAACTTGGCATACAAATAGAATAGACCATTTGTCGGCTTAAAATTCCGAACACCTTTACTTTATTCCTGGAATAAATTCCCATGCGATACAAATATATGAAAATTAAGTTATAAATATAAGGCAAGCGCCGTCTAATTCGAATAATAACGTGTGAAATATCAAACCATTGCAAATAATTATGAAACTAAAAGACATTCTATGTTTATTCTTTAGGGCAAAATGTAAAAGTTCCTTTTACAATCCAAACTCTCGTCTATATGCTAATATTATAAAGAGGATAGATTTGTTTGTTTGTTTGATTGCATTGAATAGGCTCCGAAACTACTGGACCGATTTGAAAAATTGTTACACTGTTAGGAAGCTATATTATCAGCGAGCAATATAGGCGTTATATAAGTTACGCGAACAAAGTCGCGTGCAATAGCTAATGTTCAAGAAAATCGTTCGATTGGTATAAGTTGACATGTATGTATACCTACTCAGTAGGTCCTACTGTGTACCTACACGTCAAGTGCATTTGAAAATCTTATCAATAATATAAATCAACAATAAACACAAGTTAGTGACAAAATAAATAACTACATATTATTATCAATTCAATTACAGGAAAAATTTTATTAACACGAACACTGCAAAGACACTGTGCAGAGTTCTGTTGAGTTTTGGTTCGTCTGCTAAGAGATTCTACAGTCATGTCTCTTTTTCTTTATAATATTTCTCAAACCTCCAGAGGCAAAGAGACCATAATTATTGATGTTTTATCTAAATCTATCGAAGTTTCGATACACGGCAGGGCCAACTTTGGAAATAATTTTTTCATAGTTCGCTCTTGTTTGGCATTTGGCATTTGGGCAGTGAGTTGAGTGTCGTGTGAGTAAATGGATTTGTCAATTCCATGTCCTCAATCCAACTGACGGTGCACTTGAAGCACCTGTGGCTTTGCTTGTGTTATCTACCGTCAGTGGACCGACTCTTACGCGTGAAAGGTTGAAAAAATAAAAGTGTGTGTGTGGATGTGTCCCGGGCCTAAGAGCGTTTAGTTACAATAACAAAACCGGATGCCAATGCAAAGAAACGTAACGTACAACAGGTTCGATCGATCACGAGTACGACCGCTCCGAGGCAGAGCATTATTCAATCAGATTGTTCGCGTTCCTCTCATTGCAACATTTTATAAATACAGTCTGCCTGCGTACCGGCACTAACTTTAAAATGAGTAAGCAACTTCTTCTCTGCTAGCCATTATCTCCACTTAATCTTGTGATAGCCCAAGCACTAGAATGCATGACACCATGGTCAATCAAAAAACTGTTAAAGAATACGATAAAATATTTATTCAGCCAAGATCTTAGTCCAAGAAGATTTAGATCGCTTGCCCGCTATATTCACTCTGTTCTATTAAGAACAGAGTCTTAAGACTTAAGACATTAGTCTTAAGTTGTAAAATTCAGGGAACACTGAAGAAGAGAGAGAATTGCTCTCCGTCGCTGTGCGCACAATAAAAAGAAGACGCGAACCGCTTCGTGGGAATTGGTGATAGATATGTAAACAACGTGAGGGGTGAATGCAATATCCTCGTCTAGTAGTCCCATCCGTAAAGAAGTAGATCTCACGAACAGTTGTACTGTTAAATTAGCAAAAAGATCAGATGTTTTGGTTGGACATACCGATAAAGGGCTTTCCGTCGAGCCGCTTCATCCAGTAGAAGCGCTGGGTGTGAGGCTTGTTGTCGCGCTCGTACTGCTCCCATTGCTGGCGCAGGAAGGTGTAGCAGACGCAGCACACGCGCACCGTGCCCTCCTCCGAGCCCTCCGCGCGGTACCCCGCCGGCGCAGAGTGCGCGCCCAGGAACGGAAAGTACGCCTCCGAACTCTGAAACACCGCCACCACTCACAACTCAATATACTTACAAATCAATATATTATTATTCTTTTTAAAGAACCAATAGCCAGCTGCTATTTGTCTTTTTATATTTAAAAAAAGGCGCAGTCGACCCTCATGGAAAAAGTCACTGTCGATGCGATAGTCGTCGTGTCGACAGTGAGCACGGTTTTGTATTTTTATAATAATATTATGGAATAATAAGTCTCGCTGTATTCGGAATTAATACCGGTGGCCGCAAAAGGCGATATGACACATTCGCTGTCGTCGTGGCTTATTCGCTGGTCGCTATCGTCTGTCGCTGCTGCTTGTCGTCAATGACGGAAATACGGACCTTTGGACTACACGAGACATGGGACAGAACTCTATCCTGTGAAACTAGAGGAGATGTATGCCACGCCCGTCCTTTGAGAGTCAAAGGATTAATATTCGCTTCACCATACAACAATTATTTCCAATCCGTCCAACTCTCCCCGCTGAGTTATGCTACATCCGTTTCGAACAAAAACAACATATATTTCGTAGTCGTACACAGAATTCACGTCTCTTTGTAAACTAACGGCATTCACAAATCCAATTTGTCCAAACAGAATTCAATAAAACAGTAACCTATTGTATGGATAAATTACTCACATGAGGCTTGAATTAATTTTAAAATAACTGCTGTCACATTTCCATGCCAGACTTCACTATTGGTCCAGTCATTTAAGGTTAAATTAGGTAAGAATCTCGGAATTCGAGATACCCAGCTGTAAGTCTGTAAATACTTGTATATTGACACCCTAAAAGTTGTCTCAAAACCTACATATGGTAGGGTGTACGCAACTATTAAATTTGAATGATAAAATATAATATAATAGTTAATAAAAATTGACAAATATTTATAATCATTGATTTATCGATAGTTCATCAACTATATATGGCGCGTTTTCGACCGGAGGCACCGGTTGACCTGAAGTGATCCTGTGACCGCGCGCTCTCCCTCTATCTCGAAAACGGTTCACCGTATAAAAAAAATTTTTAAACAAAATTTGTAGAGAATTTTGTATTCTACAATATTGATAATAGATACAAATAGCAAAAAACCCATAGGAAATGAGATATTTACAAAAAAAGCGCAAAAAACCGATTTTTGTGACCTTTGACCTTGAAATTTAATAGTTGCGTACACCCTACCATATGTAGGTTTTGAGACAACTTTTAGGGTGTCAATATACAAGTATTTACAGACTTACAGCTGGGTATCTCGAATTCCGAGGTGAACTTACTATAATGACTGGACTATATTACCTCTACTTATGTACGAAAAAGTTGAAAATTTAAGAGATATTTCTTCTTAAAGTTACAATTTTAAAACCCGAAAATACCACGGGATAAGCCGTTTCATTGATTTGCCAGAATCAAAAACGCAAACTATTTGAATATAAAGCTTATTCAATAATAAGTTATTTTTTATTTTTATATCTAAACGATATTATGCAACAGAGAAGGGCTTTACAATTTTCACATGAGCGAAATGAATAACTACAAAAACACACCATTACACAAAACCATGAGAAAAACTTTATGGGAAAACAGTCATACTTTGTACGACATAAAAGCAATCATACAGATACCCCCCACCCATATGTAACAACGCAATTCAACCCTTGGTAGTCAATTTATTGAAAATATTCTGCATAGAAAAATATTTCCGTATGTTTTATAGGAGTAAAGGCACGTACGATAAGTTAGTTCATTCTTTCTGGTTTAGTAACTTTATGACTGCGTTTTGCAATCTTGAATTGGGCAGTTCGTCTGGCAGCAGTAACCATCAAAAACCTTAAAGAAGACACCGTTATAGAATAGCCCGTTGTGTTTCGGTTAGTGAACCGGAGCCTCTTTTTCGCGTCTCGTCCCCTCTTAATAAATCCTTATCTAAAGTAGGGCAAACCCCTTTTTTAACGTTGGGAAATCCTCATGGATACTCGGTAGCGTAGGGGACAGACACTGCGGGGTTATGACGGACTCCTGCCAGGTGAAACCCAACGACTTTTAAGCAAGGCCGTTACAGAAAAGTTGTGACATCTTCGACCCGCCACGGGTGTCCAGTTATGCAGCCAGAGGACTGCAACTCCGTCGGAACCTCAGCGTACCCGGGGTACGCCGGCCATCTCAAGGGACCTCACTACGGGCGGTAGTCTCCCCTAACAGTAGGGTAAACCCTACTAAGGCCGGTTACACCGCACATGCAGTACCAACCAATCGACGGTGGTCACCTAACATCAAGTGAACCGTCATCAGCCTGCCTGACGTGACGACCTTTACAAATTTGTTTTAATTTTTTATAAGTCCATAATTTCAATGCGAATTGGTACTTTGTTTATGAATTTTGTGTGCTATCCTATATCAGTCGTTCCTTTGTCGACTTGCATGGGCATTCAATATAGGTAATTGAAATAGCGAGTGAATCGTACAACATACCGATAGAAGGTTTGAAATTTAAAAATAACAAAAGCAATACATATGCGCAGGAAACACGGCACATGTGCACCTACCTATCTATGGATACAAGACACGCAGATGTTTTGCATGTAACAATGAACAAATGCAGCAACAAATTCTTAACCGATGCACGTATTCGTATGTCCCACAGCCCCACTTAAACGTTTCTTCATTGTCTTCGGACATTTTCTGTATAAAGGATCAACCGCGTGTGTATTAGTTTCAGGTGCCAAACTCATTCCTTAATCTTATCCCGTCACTTTATCAAGTGAATTGTCAGTGTGAGAGAAGGAGATATTCTGTCTAAATCCATTTAACCTAAACATTTTTATAACGACATGGTATTTACACTTACATTTAAATACATCATATTACTCTTTTATTGATGGTAAGTGGTACACTTGATGGTTGATGACAACACCTGGAGCCAAGGAGAGGAGAATCACTTCGAACCAGATTCGAACAATTCGACGTTGGGACACCGCATTAGGTTTCAGATTGAACTAGATTGTTTTTTTTTGGCGCGTTTGCCCAAAGGTTGATCAATGTGATATGGGCTTAATCTTGTGCTTTATAACAGAAATTAAATTAGGCGCTGCTCCGGCATAAATACCCTAATTTTTCATGCTAGCCTTAACTCAAGTTATTGTTTGTTTTAGTATGTGTGTTTAATGTGTGCTGATATAACAATGAGCTTATTTAACCAATTTACGTTATTAACCAACTTTAATTATACAAACATGGCATGGCAATACCCACACACCACACACATCCATTATTGAAAATAAATTAATCATTTCATACACTCCACTTTTACGTACAATTTCATGACACATGGGAAATTGGTGTAATCATGATTTAGTATTAGAATCGTTTTGAGTCGAACGCGTTGGAATTAAAGTCGTACTCAAAACAATCCAAGCAATAGGAGACATGGCAATAGGAGTCACGGCCGGTGCCAGATTGTTTAGTGTCGAGTGTCAATTGGTCGACTGAGTGACCAGTTATAACCGGTCCCGGTGTTTACCCGATCAAAGAAGTAGCGTAGCATTGAAATTTCGATTCATCAATTGAGCTTTGATCTCCCATCAAAGAGTTTTTCACTGTACAGTACCTACACAACTCTTTTCAAGCAACACGCTAGAACTTTTAAATAATTTGCAAAGTGGTAGTTCAGAAACCCACAGTAGCTAGAGCACTATCGTCTTCGGGTAGCTACTTAGGGTCCATATACTGGCCGAATATGGTCATGTGCCTACTTCAAAATTATGTAGGTAGTATGTGTTACTGGCCGAATGGTACTTCGAAATTTCCGATAATATCGTTCAAACTATAGTAAGTTTGTGAGTAGTTATGGGGATTCGTGTTATTTTTCAAGCAAAGATCTTTATGAAACTTCAGTTATAAATGTGATACAATAATATGTGTATTATATGATTTATAGTATAAAGATATGCGAAAGTATCGCTGGCAAAAACTATAGTGGGATTAAGCCCACTAATTTGTCTGACAAAATTAGGGGAGATAATAATTAATTAACGTCATCTTTTCGCAGCGAAGAAGTATCGAAAAATGATCAAAAAGGATTATAGCATTTGATTTATTCAATTTTTAAATGTATTATGCAATAATGTTGCAGCAAAAGTTAATTCGAAGGTTGAACAATGCTACAAGAACTTAAGTTGTACCCACCCACGTCCTTCGCCCATGTATGTATATTATTATGTAACCCTGTAGAACAGGGGTGCTCTTGAATTGCTGGCGAATTGCAACAAAATTGTTAAGACTACAAGCGATCGACTCGGTAGATGCCACAAGTGCACACACTAATGTGCAATTTCTTAGTAATTTATGTAGGTAGGGTGTATCAGAGCTGCCAGAATCGGCGGAGTTGCGGAAGAGTGTTCGTCCGACCTCGCAACTTCGCCTTATAGCGCACGCAGAGGACGCCAAGCAGTGATATGTTAAAAAGACATATCACTGACGCCAAGAGGTTTAGTCGGTAGGTCTACCCCACTACCATCACGGGGCAGGAGTCCGACATAAGCCACCGGTCTGTCTCCAGGCCGGCCCGTGGGTTTCCTAACCATCGTGGACAATACAATATTATTTTACAAGGGGACTTGTAAAAAAAAAAGGTCACTGCCAGAAGTTTCCAGAAGAATCGGCCGGAATCAAAGACGGGGAGCGCGGCTTTTCTTTGACAAATACCGTGCGTTCCGTTGATAAAGCCGCCGTTCGCCGCAACAGGGCTTAATCATGTCGCCATAAACAGATATTCCCCTACTGCATATGATTGGATGAGGGAATCCCTCCTCTCCTTTACACCCACCTGAGGATCTGGCTTCACCCTGAGCGTGTACTGTTCACTGAAGCCGCCGCCGCCACACGCGTAGCAGATCCGCACGTCATCAGCCACTGGGGCCGAGTTCTTCTCGCGCGGCGGCGAGGACGGCTTCGTGCCGCCCAGCGAACTCTTTATGTACGCCTTCGCCTTCTCCATCGCTGCTTAGCAACCTGCGACAAACAACACACGCCACTTCAGTCCAGTTACCACTGCATAACTTGATTGTTGGAATATCAATTCTTTAAAAAAAATAGTAACTAAACGAGTTGTGTCTGTACATAATTTACAATTTGTACACTCATGTTACCGCCGAGGTCAACAAAATATGGTTTTTAGTATTTTTGTCAGTTTGTGCTAATCTCAGAAACGATATGAATGCAGTTTTTTGTTTTTAAGTAAAACAAACACTAGGTAAATGTTACGGGAAGCTTGCTATAATACATCAGTGAAAACCGAATTTAAATCTGTTGTCAATTCTGAGATGAGTGCGTTTGTTCACGCACACAAGACAAACATTTTGAGTGGTGAATTATCCAAAACAATTTGTATGAAAAATAGCTGAGTGTAGTGTAGAGCTTCCTTTACGAAGTAAATGGGACAGGAAGGACTGTCCATAAGTAAATAAGATAATTCACTATCGAGTGGTTTGTTAGCATAGATAACGAACTTTTCAAAGTCGGCCTTAGTTTGGATCAAGTTATTGAATTTCGTCTCCACTTCCACTCGATTTAAACCAAGCCGTAGTTAGTAGTTAGTCAAGCCAACAATTAGTGCTCGCTTCACTCGTATCTATATAAAAGTAATAAAATTCAGTATGTATGTATGATTCACAGCTACAATAATATTCAATATTGTTTACAATATTATACGTTCTTTTTATAGAAAGTGCATGCACAATTGCACATACATTGTATGTGGGATTAACGTTCCAATGCTTATACCCGCTCTCAATAGAGTAGTTAGTTTAAATTTTGAATAAACATTGTAAATGCATTTATAAATAATAAGTAAGTACTGAATTTGTAGGATTTCGCTTCTCTAAGCGCCGTCCACGTCCGACCAAGCCAATTTATCGACAAGCAAGCCGATGTGCATTGTTGCATATTCGCGAACAGGAAAATAAACAACACTTTTAAAAAAAATACTAACAAGCATAAACCCAGTTCAGTTGTTGGCCATAAAACAACCTTTTTAATATCCAAATATCCAATATCTACTTCATTGCTGGTACGAGCCCACGATGCTAGTGTGTTGTCACTCGAGCGTCGTGGGGACCTATTGACTTTTGAAGATTGATGACGAAAAGGTTATAATTACATATATGAAGTTTTTCATTTCAACGGTGGGTTGAGCGTCTACAGGCTTTCAAAAATGTAAAAAAAATCGTCATTTTGACATACTCGAGCGCGTCAGATTTTCATCCGATCACCATGAAATTTTGCATACACGTTGTCTGGGACACCAGACTGGATAATCATCAATAACTTGTTGAGAAGTTACATTTTTGTATTCGTTCGTTTGTTGAACTACAATGTCAGCTGGTAAACTTACAAACAGATTATTGAATTTATAATAAAAGTAAATCCCAAAATCGTATAGCAACAGAATTTATAATATTGAAAGTACATAACTAGATCTGCGTTGTGGTAATAAGGGAGCGTCCACACTATTTAATGAATATTTAATTAGAATAATATGATGTACAGGCAGTGTATTCACTGATTACGCTAATGTGGTGATTATGCCTTCTAAACAGGCGGCGTGTGGTCACGCGAACCGCCTGTTTAGAAGCCTCATCACGTACAGTTTTCGATTTATAAAAGTTATGTACGACCATACACTTTATCATGTCCTGAAATCTATACTAATATTATAAAGCTGAAGAGTTTGTTTGTTTGTTTGTTTGAACGCGCTAATCTCAGGAACTACTGGTTCGAAATGAAAAATTCTTTTTGTGTTGGATAGATCATTTATCGAGGAAGGCTTTAGGCTATATAACATCACGTTGCGACTAATAGGAGCGAAGAAACAGTCGAAAATGTAGAAAAAAACGGGGAAAATTATTCATCTTTGAGGGCTTCCATTGCGTGCGCTGCGAAAACCGTTCCAGATACCCAAATCATTCCCAAAATAACTATTCCACGCGGACGAAGTCGCGAGCTAGTTTAATATCAATCACAACAAATTTGTGATATTCATGCCCATTTTCGTGAACAGTCATCTAGAGTTAGGGGCCGTGAATGTATATATATATAGGTATTGTTTTTATTTTTCGAAAATACACACAAGAAACGTACCTATTAATTACTGAATAATGTTATGAAAAATTTATAAAATAAATTAAATGTAACAATAGTAATCTAACAAGTAAACGAGCTACTTACTAAATATTAAGAATTACCTAGTTTCCGCGATTTAGTCCGCGTTGGAAAATGAAAAATACTACACTTAGTTGTTGTTTATATTTCTAGACAATGCCTCGAACAATAAACTATTTTTTCATGATAAAAAGTATATATATGTTAATCCAGGCAATAAACTGTGTGCCAAATTTATCCAAATCTTTTAAGCCGTTTTTGTGTGAAAGAGTACATCCGTCATCCATCCATACCTTTATTCTCGCACACTTTCTTATTTATAATATTATTAGGAATGGTCTTTTGATCTTTTGAAATTAGATCACTTTTTAGCTTAATTTTCTCGTAGTCCACTAGACGTGATCCACCCTAAATTGACTCTTTGATTGGGGACGTAGTAGGTAGTGAGGCGTATAGCGATTCAATACTAGGTACAAATAGTACAAAAGCGTCGTTGGGTTCGGGAAACTGTTTTCTAGTCCCGGTGGGGTGTTCAGTGCTCCCAGGATTACGCCTCTCGCCCCTCTTCCAGTCAAACGCACTGACGTTAAGCTGTCTGGTGGAAAAAAAAAACTTCAATACTGTTTCGACGACAGACGACAAAATAAAACAACATATTTTGTCCGCACAGCAAAGGGGAACTCATTTAACAGACCCACGATTATTGCGGATTTATTGTCGGAATGAATCAATAAAATGCCATATTTCTAGTATATAATTATATTGGTGGCTATAATTATAAGATTCCTAATTATAAGAAGTCAAACACTGCTCTTGATTCCCAAACAAATCATTTTATTTATTACTAAGAATTAGTAACGAAAAACACTCGGGAATATTTTATTTGGGACAAATCATACAAATACAAATATGTTTTACTACAATGTTTTACTTATTTTTTTAAATAACTTAAAACAAAATATCGAAATTATTTTTTTAGTGGACAATACATTAAATTTATAAAGGCCAGTCAATGAGTGATATTACACCTCAAATTCAAATTCAAATTCAAATCAATTTATTTGCTGAATATATGTAGTATACAAGTTGTTGCAATTTTAAAAATGATGATGTCCACATATTCAACCGACAAGCGGTGTGCAAATTCCTTCAGATACAATTTCTCCAGACAACCCAAACATTACTGTGTTCACATTTTATTCTATTTATTCCTATGCCACATCTATACAAGATACACAGCCAGCAACGCCTGAACTATATAGTGTCATCATTCAAGAATTCATCGAGTGAGTAATATGCCTTTTCCACCAAAAAACTTCGCAAGTGATTCCTGAATACTGCCAGACTCCTGATTTTCTTATATTTTTTGGAATTATATTATATAAGTGTGGTGCCACACAAAAGACACTTATACTTTTCATTTTAGATTTTGTAGGGACCATACACAGTTTATCATCATGACGTGGACGCTCCATGAACTTAAATATTTGGGAATTTTCTTTTATGAACACCATACATTCAAATATAAACACTGAAGGTACCATTTTTATACTGCAAAAATATTCAACAATTTTATAATTCATCACATTTGACATTATGTTTAAAAATAAATATAGGTACCTATTACAGAAATTTAATTCAATCGAACCAACTCAAACTTAATTAAGTAAGGAGTTAAAAAATAATAACAAGAATGTCTTGTTTTATGGAGTGATTTAATAGAATTATAAATAAATGCGTAGACAACCTCATATAGCCGACTAATCACATGTCCAATTTTGCAGCGTAGCGTAAAGAGGCCACTTTTACACCGATCGCTTTGCAAATAAATGGTTCAATAATATTGTATCTTTTTATCTTTTTTAAAATTGTTTTTGCTTCCTTTTTCATGGAAATCAGGCTGAAACATCATCGTCTATGGTTAAAACAAAACCAAAACAAAAGGAAGATGGCAAGTGCGCTTGATTGAATAAAATAAGGGCACGACTTGCAGTCTATTGCTATAGGAGCGTGACTTGAGTTCTCAACTGTCACTGATGTGAGTTAATTTTAAGGCACACTTGAGAATAGTTTTGACGTCTTCCTTCGACTATGCTATGAATGCAATATCATAATCAAACCGAAGTTGGAATGTAATTGCCATTAATGTTATTCGAGTGTGAATATTACGATATTATTGGAGTGTACTCCTTAAGTATCGATTTGACACAGTAAAATCACAATTGACACGTTCTATTTTCGAATATTTTAGAATATCTTTGAAATTGCAGAGATGATGCGGCACCTACACAATATATCTGAAACTAGAATATGTTACGTAATAATAGGTAGGTACAACCTTGCGAAAGCTAGATGGCACTGATATTAATTTGTTACGATAAATGTTTTTATAATTTTTATTATGTATTTTATAATCGTTCGTAAGGAGTAAACTCCAGTCGTGCGTCGGAGCTGAAACACACTTTTTTTTAATAAAAAAACACCCCCATCCATATATGAATTTTAATTAATTCAAAATTACACAAGATAAAATCTCTTTTCTAATTGTATGAATATTGATCGTTCACCTTTGGTAAAATAAAATAAATTCGTAGCGACGTTGCGGTGTGAGCGGCGGCCGGCCGCGGCCATTGAAAGTGAACCCGGTTGGAACCGGTTACAGTTGCCGCAGCCGGTATTATGACTCTTTAATGACTAGATGTGTGCCCGATTGACCAAATAGACAAACGACTTCACAAATACGATTAGCGGGCGAATAGGTTAGTTTAGTGTTTACATACATCGCTTTTTTTTCTATCGACTTTGATTGATGCTTTTTTAGTGTAAGAAAAAAAACGATTTGTTGTAATAATATATTATCTACACTACTATTATAAAGTGGAAAGATATGAGTTTTATTATGTTTGTAATGGATAAACTCAAAAACTAGTTAAACGATTTTGACGGAGTGAGCGAACAGCCCTTACGTTAAGAATAGTTGCTTACATATTTTATTTTTTATTTTATTTAACTATAATACACACGCGGACGAGCGTCGCGTGTGAATATTTTACATGCGTTCACACAAAATAATATCCATCTTTAAAAGTAAAGAAATAAAATTGCGATTTGTTAATGCACATTTCTTTTTACCCAAATTTTTTCGTTAAATATAAAAATGAATCATTCAACCTCGAAGCTCAGCGCTCTCCCCACCCTTCTGCGAGTACACACCACGGGCCCACAGGGCAGGGCAGGGCAGGGCCCTATCAAAACGGTCCTTAGTAAAATACTATTTCTGTCAATACCCTTTTAAATTTAAATGCCTATCCGTGCTCGCTAAGGTTATCGTTGGGATATTTTTATTTCTCTTTTTACGGGGATGAGGATTTATTTCGCTGAACGCAGCGACCTTTGATACTATTTCGTTGGCTGAACGGCCTCTAGTGTTATTTTTTAATAAAGATAAGGAAGCAATGGAGTTTTCCTATTACTAAACAAAGTAACAAGATCGAGATGTGTATTTTTTTGTTAACTTATTTTTTTTTGTTAACCATCAAGTTGATAAAACATGATCATGCAAACATTTAAATTTTATCAGTATTTGCGAGAAATGCGATTAGTTAATATAATGAAAAATATACAGTGTGGCAATAATTAAAAAAAAAAACAGACTAATTAATAAATAAAATAAATGATTTTAATGAAAATAAGTAAAAAGAACTTTATCATTGTAGTTAATTAAGTTAAGTTTTGCACAAAGTAACTACATAGAGGACACGTTTTCATAATACGTTATTTTTATAGACATTTTTACTTTGCTATCGTAATCAATTTTCTGTGGCCATGTAAACGTCAATTATTAAATACGTCACGTACACTGCGCGTTCACTGCAACCGATATGTGTGGCATTTCATTTGTAAGCAGCGTTGAACAATAAACAATGGAACGCCATCAATCAACATTCATGTTTACTTTAATATTACTGCAAATGATTTACAAGAAATCTTAGCGATGAATGCTGATACAGTGCATAGTAAATCCGGATAAGTTTATAGGAATCATCTGAAATACTAGGGATATCTATTCTAGTAATATACAGAAGACGATTTTTTCATGTTTGTTTATATGTAAGCTCCACATATAAAGTGCACCCCTAGTGCATCTCCATATAAACATAAAGTAGGTATACCAAATTTAATGTCACACTCCTCCATCCGCGAAATTTTCTTGAAAAATGAACTAAAGGTTTCTTTTTACGTATGATATTACATACTTTCAGTACCTGTAATAGTAGGAAATAAAATAATTCTACTTGGAAATATTGGAATATGGAATGGAATTGTTTCCGCGACGTGTTGTGTTGTGTAAGAATGAAGGTAGTTTTCCAGAAAGTTTCCGAAGCCCCAAAAACGTACGTATGAATTTGAACGTAGTTTTAGTTTGCGGTCAGAATCTAAATTGTATTAACATATATACAACGACATACAATTTACATATCGTCATATATATACACATATATTCGTGTTGCGGACAAACAGATCCGAGTGGAAATCAATAGGGATATTTGTTAGGGAAGTGTGTGGCCATAAAAACCAGACTGAGATTTCGGGGCGAATAAAGGAACTATACCTAACTTGGTTGATACTAGCAAAACGAGTTTTAATACCATTTTTAAGATGGAAAACCACTGGCATACAATATAAAGTGTATATGTATATGTTTGAAGTAAAATAAAATATAATATTATCTATTCGATATTTAACATTCCCTCCCATAATGTCCGGTTTGAGGACTTCTTTGAGGGCTACGAAACGCGAAAAATACCGATAGTTTACTGTCCTAAAATTTCGATGAGGCTTTTAATGGCCCCATCAGACATCACGCGCATATGTACATACCTGATGTATATATATGATAAACGTGCGTGGGGTAGTTAAACACGAATATATCAACGTCCAGACGAGGGAATGTTATTGAAATACATATACATTATGTACATAATATATATTACTTTGTATTCACGTGTAGATACGAGATATTATTATGGCATTTATATGCCAATACACCTATTATTAATATTTAATTAATGTATATACTGTATTGTATGAAACATAAATTACAGATATCATGTTTCACTGTTTACTGTAAAGGAGTATAAAGTGTCTACTGTACCACTATATAGGACAGGAGATGATAGGAAGAAGGCTTCTGAATCTTCTGATATCCCTTAAAGGTCCTCGAGACGGTCAAACGGTTTGATTTAAACACGTAGATTTTGGTTTGAATCAAACCAATTCGATCGTTTGCGCGGTTGGTTTGACAAACATTTACGTGTTTGAAGCTCGTTTGGTGGAAATTTATATTTTAGTTTTGTTTGAAGCGCCGTTTGAACGTATTTGCGATATGTTTTGTGTTAAATTTTAGAGCGATACGTTGTGTTGTGTGCAACGAAATAGTATATCTCTGTATTCAAAGGTCTGCGTTTGACGCTATTTCAAAACTACTTCAAACGGTTTGATCAAACACGTAACCGTGGCCAATTTTTATATTTTTAGGAGGAAATCTAACATTATTCAAGGACAAAAGGTATCCTGTATGTTAATAAACTATCTGTGTGCCAAATTTCATCCAAATCTGTTCAGTGGTACTTAGGTGAAAGAGTAACAAACATCTATCCATCCTCACAAACTTTTGCATATACATATATAGTTATATAACTAGTTATACCTTTTTTTAACATTGGTAAATCTTCTTGGATAGCCAGCAGTGTAGGGGACACTGCGGGGTTATGCCGGATTCGTACCGGCTAAAATCCAACGACTTTCTAGCGCGGTCGTTGATGGGCGGGGTCGCGGAGACGTTATGACACGACTTCGATGTCCCGCCAAAACTTTTGCATATCGACCCATTCATCTCGTGCAGAAAAGTATAGGTATAATGAATCATAATATTGTAGATAATTGCGAGTCTCCATTATTCTTTCACACCTTCAGAGGAAACATTTTTTTCCGGTCGGCTGCCAACGCGTTTTTGCACGTGCTGGCGTTGGCTGGCGGCGTTTTCGTCATAATCGCTGCGAAACCAAGGCCGGCTTGCCAAATTCATTACAAAGAGCCCCCTCTTTACCTTATAGGCAGTTCGGGCGTTTTTAATGACTTCTGTTTTTATCGTGGAAAATCGTCAAAGACTTGTAAGAGGTATATTTTTATATAACTGTGACTAAATATGTCTATCGCTGACACAAACATCCCTAAAAGAGTGTTTTATTGTAGAGACCTGTTTTTTTTTTTATGTTAAGGTCGACAGACACGCCGACGGTTCACTTGATGGTAGGTGGCCACCGTCGCCTATAACACATTACAACTCTACAGGTTCTGCAAGCTGTCGACCATAACTGGATTAAGGATAAGGGAGTAGCAATGGATAAAATGGAAATTTTGTTGGGAGCCGTGGTGAACACGTCACGTCGTGTAATCTGTCCATGCGGCTTTCTCATTTTTTTTTTATCGTGGAAAGACGTCACATTCCGGACGTAACATAATGTCACGACAGGAAAGGGCGCAACGTCTACTTATCCGAGCGAGTGATGGGGGTAAATACTGGCTGGCTTATGGCAAGCAGTACAGATGTAAAACCCGCCACAAGCGTTGTTAGTTAAAATATGTGGAGACTACATCCCTTAAACTTACAAAAAAGATTCAATAACTACTAGCAAAAAGAATCAAATTTATTTCAATGTCTAGCTAGCTAAAATACAGATCATGCAGAATATACCATGAGACTTTTTTGTCATTCATCTCATTAGTCATTCTCTTTGTACGTGTGTCATGTTTATGCAAATAAAATGTTTCTATCTATTTTATTGTCTATCTATGAGAGAGAAGAAAAAAACCTCCTCAATAGTCTTTTTGCTTTTGGAGATTTTGCATTAGAGATTTCTCGTTCGGAGAGAAATTATTGAGTTCTAAAAATTCAAAAATTTGTTGAAAATTTGTTTCATTCAATACGGTATTGTAGCGGTGGAACAATATAATTTCGTTATTGGAGACAAAGGATCGAAATGGAAATATAGTTATATATATAAAAAATGGTGGTCAGTCGGCGAAATAAATTCTATACGGTGACCCAATTTGTTGGCAAAACTACGCAGGCCCAATCTGATCCGATATTGATTTGCAGTCATTGTTTTAACTGTGTGTCTATAAAATATGATAAATGTAGGTTATGAGAGAACACACAATCACACCGCTTATTTCATACAAATTCACGGAGAACGCTTAATTATTTTGTAATTGAAAACAAATAATTAATTTCGCGATTTACGTTCCGTGTATAGTTAATTGTTACTGTTAATGGATAATCATTAATTCACTCCTCAATAATAAATCGGATTCAGGCCTTTGTGTAAAATTATATTTACCATTTTATGAAACGAATTTTTTTTTTTTTTTTATAAGAGATGGGTTTGCTCTTGGCCAACAACCAGCCACGTGGCAAGGATGAGGCCTAAGATGGAGCGAGCTCACCCAGAAGATGCCTATTAACTCGAACTTTGAAAAGATTAGGGTTATATGTGCTCGGAAATACAGAATTGGTGTAACTATTGTATGTTTTTCTTATTTTTAATTTTTCTGGCTCGCTGAAACTTATATTTATACTAGCTGGTGCTCGCGACTTCGTCCGCGTGGAATAGTTATTTTGGGAATCATTCGGGTATCTCGAACGGTTTTCGCAGCGCACGCAACGGAAGCCCTCAAAGATGAATAATTTTCCCCGTTTTTTCCACATTTTCGACTGTTTCTTCGCTCCTATTAGTCACAACGTGATGTTATATAGCCTAAAGCCTTCCTCGATAAATAATCTATCCAATACAAAAAGAATTTTTCAATTCGAACCAGTAGTTCCTGAGATTAGCGCGTTCAAACAAACAAACAAACAAACAAATAAACTTTTCAGCTTTATAATATTACGCTCTTATTCATAAAAATCCCTTATTAGAGGCTTAAAACGTTCAATAGTTAAAACGCTCATAAGACCTTAATAAGCTTATTATAAAATTGCTATTCATAAACGTTCCATAAGCCTGTCATAACTAATATGTCGCTATTAGTTAGTTTATCATTGTTATGTTGCCGTTCTGATGAATTCATCGACAAAAAAGCTAAAATCTCTGTATCCACGCCCCAAATGACAGTAAAGTGATTTTTTTTATGTGATATTTTGACATTTCTTATGAAAATTGAAAATATAACCCAATTTACTTGTGTGATAAATAAGTGATTTTGTTAACAAATTTTTGATTGGCAATTAACTATGGAATCCAAAAGTGGATAAAAAACGGCAAAGAAGCCTAAATTGGTCAGAGGAAGATAAAGTGAGTGTTATTTTTTTAAATATTTATTTGCCATTAGTTGTGTTTATGTAGTATTTTCTGTTTATTAATTTCTTACTTTTACTTCCGTAGCATCTATTGTTGGAATTGGTGAGGGAGAGAGTTGAAGCGATCGAAAATAAAAATACGGACACTAATTGCAATTACAAAATACAAGCAGCGTGGGCGGATTTACAAGTCAGGTATGTATAGCTTTGTTTGGCAATTGCTAAGACATGAACTAACACATATTTAATGCGTACGTTATTGTTATATTAGATGTTTGTTAAAGTTGTTCATTATTTCCAGCTTCAATAGTAGGTATGTGCAATGGTACCACACATACCATTACTCAGCTGAAATCCCAGTGGGGCATTTTAAAGATGACCCAAAAACGACAAAAAGTAGAAGAAAGAAAACAAACTGTTGTGACTGGTGGTGGTCCACCGCCGCCAAGGAAGCCAGACAACGCTGAAGATATAAGTTCGTGGCTTCCAAACGAATTCATTATAGATACAAACTAGTTTGATTCAGACCAAATAAATCAGGTAATTTCATGTTTAGCTTTCAAATATTCCCTTACCTAAACAAATTATTTTATTAAATATTTTTTATTTGTTATAAATATATTTATTTTATTATTTTTAAAACACCTTCAACAAATCTGCTCATATTCTTTGGACTGATCGCATGATGCAAATTTAAAACCAAAAATTATTATTATTATTTTATTAGAAATTGTAAGCATTGCTGTCATGAGGGAACCACTTTTATTTTTCTCAAAGTTTTCTAACTGTGAATTTCGAAAATCGGTGCAGTAGTTTTTGAGTTTATCACAAACAGACAGATAGATGGGGCGGAGGACTTTGTATTATAATATGTAGTGGAGAAATAATAAATAATTATGTGTGGACAATATCACATAACTAACACCATGACAATGCAAAGTTGATAGTGTGTTATTGCACCACAGCCTTCGGGCTCACATAGCTCTAATATGCTCATATCTATAAAATATTGTATGCCAAATAAACATTCCACATAATATTTCATCACCACACATAATATGTGCTATTTTTATTTCAGCCAGAAAACTATGCTGCAAATATTGCGAATCATGAAATGGAGTGTCGGAGGAGCTTCATGAAGCCCAAATTAAAAATGAAGAGAAGAAAGGGAGAATACTGGACCTAAAAGAAATTTTAGTGCAAAAGAAAATTGCTTATTATGAGAAAAAAATAAATTACTTGAAAAATATTTTGTATTTTTACTATATATATCACTTATTATGTTATATCTTACATAAGTATGTAATTTAAACTATTATTTGCTAATTCCTTTACAAACAAACATCAATTTCAAAATTCAAACTCCACATCAAATCAGTCAGTCGGTCAGCTGTTTCAAGTCGGCTGAAGTGCCTGTTGATAACACGTGAGCGAACAACGTTTCGTTATCGTTACAAGAGTGTACAACGACAAACTCCAATGGCATTGGACTACGGACTACGGTTGGCTTCCTTGAAGGCCGGCCGGTTTGCGAAATGCGTTAACACATCAATCGTTTACCAGGACTCCGCGAAAATTAGCAAAGTGTCCATGTCAAAGGCGAGAGCGGTTTGCAAAATGGAATGCCTTCCTCCCACTGATGATTGGAATGAACGCGAGACGTTGGGCAATACGTTGGTTACGCGTCTTCAATCATCAAAATAGTTCTAGGAATTACTATATTAGAACAACAAGTATGAAGTTACTTTATATTTCAATATTTTGAGAACGTTTCCAAATCATAATTTAATTATTCTATAATAAATTATTTTGGAATTGGAGAATTATGGTGGAGTCTTACCTACTATGTGTAAGCCCCTTAGACCTAGACTTCTCGCAAGCGCTTCATCTAATACCTACAATTGAGATGATGAAAATAATTATGATTAACTAATTCTTTCTTTCAGTCACACAACATAATTATTACAAGGAAAAAATGAAAATTCTTGTTAGAACTTACTTACTCTTTTCGTCAAAGTTTCGTCTATATTGATTTCATCGGTTTGGACGCGTGTTTATGTTTAGGCGATTAAAGCAGTCGGGTGACCATGGGATTACAGGGTAGAGACACATCTATTTCAACCTTACATTAAAAGGCCAAAGGATTAAATTACTTAATCAAAAATAAAACTTACAATTAAAATTATCAACATCGGATATATCACGTATTGTAGCTCATGCCTTCATTCATTAGGAGAGAGTAAACTACATTTTTACGTGCTAAAGTTCTAATTGTGTTCATTGTTTATAGTAGTAATATGGCATAATCGTCGATTACATCACAATGACCCGCGGGCGAGTCACGACCTTACCCACTCGCTTTAGATGCGTGCGCGCATCGTGACACGCCCTCCCGCACGTCTGTTAAGCTAGCATTCTAGTCGGCAAAATAAAAAAAAAATTAGCTCAAAAAATTTTAAAAGTGCTCTTATAAAATTTATTAAGAAATTATTATTATTAAATTTATTATTTATTTATTTAATAAGCAAGAAAACGATACAATGCTACCTTTTGATCAAGCTAGCATTGTAATAGTCGGAAATCAATAAACTCAGATAATTAGCGTTAAATTTTTGTAGTCAAAATTAAGTGCTCAATTAGTGATCTTTCAGCAGTCAAATAAGAGACAAAAAATTAGCTTGGAAAATCCAAAGCTATTTGCAGATAATATTTGGGTTTAAAAGAAATAATGATGCGGAAATCCTATATCATATGTAGACAGAAGTGGACGTCATGCGACTATCGAGATGACGAATATAGATAGATACAAAAATTAATATAAAAAAGCAAAAGGATTATAAGTCAAATAATATACTACTACTACCTTAGGTTTGCATATGGATGTCAATCGTGATCGCTGATGTTGAAACGAGAGGGAAAAGAGAAAGATATCTTGAAATGAGATGGCCCAAAAGAATTACAGAAGATGGAGATATGTAATACCTATTTACAGAAAGACGTGGGACAAATATCTTAGTTCATTTCAATCTTTCTTTCTTTTTTTTCTCTAAGATGGTTGATCTAGTAGACTAGATTCTAATGGTTGATCTTTTTATTTAATTGTTAGTGTTGTTTTATTTGTGCTTTCATTTAGTCAATACCTACATAATTTTTATATAACGTTTTGTAGTAACTACGTAGAATCTAGGCTAGGCTATAGATGACTATACGATAGGCTACTGCAGATTCACAGAAGTTTACATTTGTACCGAATTTAAACACAGTAAATTTTTAATTAAATATTAAATAGTTATAAAAAAGATAAAAATTATTATACGGAACAAGCCTTTGTATTTTTGTACCTTGTAAAGTAAAGGTACAAACAATATAATTAATAATCCATTGTTTGAATATAAGTTTAATTGCAAAACGAAGAATCATCTCATAAATCATAAGCATCCATGGTGATTGGTGGTAGATGAATGAACGTTTCAGAAACTGGTTTCAAACAACATGACGACGATGATAACTGTATGGTTGTAATGTAACAACGAAATAGGTAGGTAGTTATAAAAAACAAGATATTATTAACAATAGCTGGGCCACAAAGAATTGTTTTTAAACTTTTCAGTGGACAACAATATTGGATTGGACTGTTAGGCTGGCTCTTGAGGTCATATTTTATGGTAAAACTAGCTGAATGCACGCGACTTCGCCTGCGCAACTTTATAAACTATAGGCTATGTTACTCGCTGATACGTAGCTTTCTATAGTTAGGCAAAAGAATTTTTAATCGGTCCACTAGTTTTTGAGTTTATTCATTAAAAACATGTAACAAATCTTCTCTCTTTATAATATTCAATAGTATAAGCTTATTATATAATATTCAATATATGTATAGAGAACTAGAGATAATATCCTCTAGTTCTCTAGTTATTCAGATAACTGCAATTTTTGTAACTATAATTGCCCTCAGAGGCAAAGATTAAACGGAGTGTACTGCCCATGATAGCTTTTCCTTTAATTGATTTTTTGTTTGTCTGTATGTTGTAATCTTCAAAACTACTCATCCAATTTAATAATAATAATTTATTTATTTTCAGACAAATTAGTCCATAGATTAAAATTAAAATATTTAAAAAAATATTTCAGCAATAACTATAGTATTATTACAATACAGTAGTTACAATATAATTTTAGATTTGACATAGTTAGGCTAAATATTCCAATAGCTATCTACTATCCGAAAAAAAAATCCACTTGGAAAAAGTATAAAAACAGGCGTTATTTTTCAACGCGGACGAAGTTGCGGACACCAGATATCTTAGTCGATTATAATTTCTTCAAGACAGAAAAAGTGGACAGTTTAACGACATACCCCGCTAGTGTTGGTGTTGAATGATAGTATATAATATAGTTAATCTAAATCGGCGTTGTTGTGGCCGCGCAAATAAGCGGATTTACGAACGCTAATCCGTCAGTGTCAACCTTTGATGAATCGCTCCATTCGTCGTATTAACTGTGCCGGTTGCGACGTGCTACATCATCAGTATTATCGCAAAGGCTCAACTAACTACATCATATTATATATCTTATCATATATAGTACTAAACGTAACAATTAAAGGATATAAAAAAAAAAAAAATTTTACGTGATTTTAAACAGGCTGTAACTTTAAAGAAAATGGTCGTATAGTGCTAATTAAAAAAGGTAATTGTAGCTTCAAGTCTCTAGTTTTTGAATCCGAGTTTCAAATATTTTTCTCGTGAGCGGTTTATGAGTAATCGTCAGAAAACTAACGAAAAAAAATTTGAAAATTTTTGCTAGTTGCTGCTGTAATGACACTATAAAGCTCTTTAATTTGACCCCCTCATGAACTCTGTAGAAGTTATCGTCGATCAAAGTGTCGATCAATGGAATCGAATATTAGGCCATGTTATTTTTCAAAATACGAGATTAATTTACAAAGGTATCAACTATGATACCTATTTGCATACACATTGTCTGTGGTACAGATAAGGAAATAGGATACATAATTAATCAAGAGAAAAAAGTAATATTTCCGAGGGATCGTCGAAAAATAAAAATTACAAAAAATATAAAAGATAAAATATTGAATAAACATCTCAACACACCATTTTTTTGTAGCCATAATTAATCTCAATAATGCAATAACCCTTAACTATTTTGTATCATTCACTTTATGAATAGTTAATGCAACCGTTATAGACATTCAATGCGATATTTGAATTTAAAAGTTAAATGTCTAATAACGGTTATGTTATTCATAAAGTGAATGATATTGAATAATATTGCTGAATGTTTTGAAATATAAAATTTCCTGTGTTTTATTATATTTTTCCTGTGAATGCTCGAATATAGATTTAAAGCAATAACCAAGTTTGATCATAAGTCAGAGTTTCTCAACTATTTTTGTTTTACTTAACTACCAGAGCATTGGTATGGAATAATTAGTATTATAAGTTGTGGGAATAATTACAAGTTCTGTTTGTAGTTATCAAAATAAAATTAGTTGCATTTTGAACAAAAAATGTTAGACAAAGAGAGATTGGGCGATATTCACCTGTCATCACACCTGGCCATTCACATAACAAGAGGGTCATTTTATTTAGAGGGGATGCATTGCTTAAATGCACTTACACTCCATATGCAATGTCAACAGGTCATTCAACTACATATAATATTATTATCTTAGCTTATGTTGTTGGTTTATGTACACTTCAAAAACTCGATAAGTCCTACATATTATAAATAATATAAAAAATGAATTCGTTATGTTCAATTTATATACCTACATACATGTTGTAATTTGGTTATCTTAGCTTAACAATAAACATAAATTGAACTTAAGTCACTTAAAAATCTGACTCTTGGTATCTGCATGCGGAACATCTCACTCAAAGTTATATTAAAGTTAATATTAAAAAAAAGTGTTGAGCTTAAAACAGTTCCTAAGATGGATGACTCCAATCTAAGGATCTGTTTAAGATCCATACTTTGTGAAAACATCACATAACTATAATTTAAATATAATAGTTATACAGTTGAAACATGCCCACTATGTGGTCTTATTATGCATTTCAAAAAGATGAGATTCCCTACTGTTTCACAGTTTTTCTTTATTTTCAGTTATTCCTCAAAAAAACAACTCAATCCTCCTAACATGTCCTAACATCTGATAAGAGGTTTAGTGGATTTTATAATTATGTTCATTAATCCCACTAATGTTAATAAATGCGCAACTTTGTGACGATGGATGGGACCTTTATTTTCCTCTTTCACACAAAAATGGCTCAACAGATTTGGATGGAATTTGGTATACAGATAGTTTATTGCTTGTATTAAGATATAGGATACTTTTAAGCTAATATTCTTCTAAATTCTAATTGAAATTTAACTATCACAGGTATCACAAAATAAAATAGGGCAGTGTGGACATTCACCTACTGTTTTGAAACAAAAACAATTTTTTATGTTTTAATTTGCATATTTATTTACTTTTGATTTATTGTCTCTGTTGAGGCTAAAAAGCCATTTTATTTCTCTCAATTAATCACCATATTCTAAAAGATAATATTTAATTAGCAATTAATCTCTAATTATGCTGCTAATGTGCTAATTATTTTATGAAAAGATTTTCATAAAAATTTTCTATATTTAAAAAAAATAAGGTACAAGTCTCAGGAACCATTTTGTCTTTTTAAGATAAAAACAAATAAAAGTTTCTATTTTTTGATCTTTTTTTATAAAAGTCAAGGCAGTGCTTGGGAGCGATCTCACTTGATTAAGGTGCAGATGCGGCCGAAGGTGGACCACGTTTACCTAGTAGATGCCCATTTACCCTACATTTGAAGACCCTGAGGTTGTAATTTTGGGGAAACACAGACGCAGGCAATGAGTTCCACTCCTTAGCAATTCGGACAAGAAAGGCGGAACTGTAACGCTTCGTGCGTGACCTAGGAACTTCAACCACGAAGGGATGAAACCGCCTGCACCTCATGTTCCGCAAGTGATCTTATTTGATTAAGTTGGTAGTTTTCAATATTGACTAGAATATTGTATAACATAATTGTATGACATCAAACAAAGAAAATTTTATGCCGACATTTCTTTCTTGTAAGTAGACATAAAGGATATACTACTGAACCATCTGATCAGCCTGACATTGTTTTACAAGCCTTTTCCCTCATCATAAGGAATGACGGAACTGTAGCTTTCAATATTACCATGGATGATTTTACTGTACATATGTTTGTCTAGTAATTATTATTATTGAAGGCAAAAGATGTTAGTGACGATGAAATATTGACACAGCAAATGCCTATTTTTGCAAACAAAGTGTTATTTGACCTAATGTCAATGACACAAGAAGTGTATGTATACATGCCAAATATTTTTTAGCATTTTAGCAGAATAATTAAATATATTTATTTAAAAAAAAGTCTATATTTAATTTAAAGGAAATTGAATTTATATTTTTTTCTTCCATTCCTTCTGTAATACTCATTCTTACTTCATAATTTTTTTCTGGCTAGGGATTTATATTGTAGTGATTATTTGTCTTTTTACATACTTTTAAGACAATAAGCATTGTGGCTGTGTGTGAATGTGTGTGGTGTGTAATTAAAACGGCAATTACACCACCTGATCTCAAGGACCCGATTTGTAACACATAGATGCATTAATTATCCAAATATGTTATTATTCCACACAAAGAGAAGATTTGTATTTTTGTATGTTTGTAATGAATAAACTACAAAAACAAGTGGACCGATTTTGAAAATTCTTTCACCTATAGAAAGCTACATTATCAGCGAGTAACGTAGGCTATTAATTAAAGCTAATAATTACAGACTTGGTGCTAAGATTTCTCAACAGATTTCATATTTAAACAGCTTAGTAGTCGCAAGGTGCACAGATATTCGGTCAACCCATCTGGCAGCAGCAACCATTAAAGAATAGCACAGTGAAATAATAGTATTTGTGCTTAATTTTACTATGGCTGGAAGTGCACTGACAGCAATGTGAAGTATCCATTGAGTAGGCCATCAGCCTGTCTATCGATCTTAATTGTACTTTTGATTGAATAATCTATATAATATAAAAATAAGAAAAAATAATATTTATATAGGAATAGATTTAATATAAATTATAGTTAAGACTTATATGATTTGTAATGACTTGCAATTAAGATAAAACGGAGTGTTATCATTTTTTTCCGTAGAATCATTAAGTAAAAATGGATCAAAACAAGTTTTTCTCATAACTAATATTTTATATTTGGATTTTTTTTTGCAATATTTGCAACTTTTGTAATGACTTGCAATTAGGATAAAACGGAGTGTTATCATTTTTTCCATAGAACCTTTCCGTAAAATGGATCAAAACAAAAGTTTTTTTACTAATATTTTTATATTTTGGATTTATTTTTTTGCAATTTTGCAACTTTTGCAAGTGGGACGTATAATATACAAATGAACTTCATTCGATCATGATTTTCGCAGTGAAAAGTGTTGAAAGTGAATTGGGCCACGCGAAAGGAACAGCTGCTTTTAAAAGAAAGACGAACCGGCGACTCGGCGCCAGCGGCAGCCACGCCACGACAAAAAACCCGATATAGTCAAATAGGTTAACATCGGTGACGAAACGAACTTCTTATATCAACTCGCGAAAAACACTCATAACATATATTTTAACAAACTATACTCACGTGAAATCACCAGTATCATCCAACAACAAGCATTATATCTGCCCAGGGAGGACTACCACCGCATAAATAATCACAATTCAACATAGAACATTTTATCAGAAACGCTATCCAACGATGTATTGCACAAATTTCTTTATAACAAAAATATAACTCACTAAAAATTGCACGAAAACATGTAAGAAGCACTAGCACATAAATAGAAATCTACCACTAAGGTTATTATCACAAATTCACTTGAAATATCACTAAATTAACAAAAATCACTTTTCGAACAGTCTTTCCATCTATATAAATTGGCAGCCATCTTGCGTTCGTGCGAATCAAGGACATCAAAGTAGGGTTACAAGGTTCCGTTTGTCGTTTTCCTCATACCCGTGACATTGTCTATGGTTTTGACAATATTTTCAAAAACTTCGTGTTTTGTATTGTATTTGTATAATTGATAAAATAACTAGTATATCTTATGTATTAGAATAATATAGAATTAAATTAACAACAACACGCTCCGTCAAATTTATTTCAATCTGGCGGCGAGCGATAAAAGTAGTATACCTACACTTTGTTGTTTCCAAAAACTTGATATTGTGCTGACTTGTGCTAGGTTTATGCTACGTTTTGTCATAGACCGCCAGTCCGATCTCAAAAAAACGGAGCGGTAGTGACGAAAAACCGTTTTTTGCATCACCATCGCCACTTTGTTTTTTCGAAAATGTAGCGAATGTGCTGCATTGTTTATGCTAGAATGTGCCGCCAAGCGTTTTCGGTTATCTCAAAAAACAGAGCTGCTATAGGCAAAAAACGAAAAAGAAACCCATTTGTTGCAAACGTAGAATAAAACTGAGAATTAAACAGTCCTTGGCTGGAATTGATGAATTTTTCACATTATTCATAAACGTTTAAAATGATTTTTGGAATAAATTTCTGCTATACATTTTAACACAACCATTAGCAATGTATAAGATGCAGTTGAAAATTACATTTCAAATTGTTCATTATTTCAGCCATTAATTATTATTATTGATAGTGGTTTTCAACATCTACATTCTTTTTAATTTATATTTTATTTTTCTGAAAAATAAGGAAAAAATTTTAATATGGCAATCCATATTAGGAATAGACAATATAAACTATTAAATGTCAGGATATGATGACGTGCTTCAAATAAGCTTTCAAACTCATTCAAAGCTCAGTTATTTTCTACCATGACTACTAGATGGCGCTATCTACATCAAAATTTATTTGTGTATTTATTTGCTATTCATTTGCCTATTATGTGTAGTCAAAATATTAGTTTGGACGTATCTACTGGATTTCGTCGCCAATATTACAGCTCAGTACTAAGTTTTTTAATACTAAATTGTACTTATAGTTTCGAGGCACAATAAAATTGTTAATTGATCTGTTATCAGAAAGCATTTCAGTAACGAAACTATCATTCTAAAAATATTCTTTAAAATTATTATTATAACTTTAAAGTAACAAATTATTATCTTTATCATCATATCTCCAATCTATAATTCTATATCCTAATATTGTAATGAGAGAAGATTTGTACGTTTGTAATGAATAAACTCAAAAAATACTGGACTGATTTTGAAAATTCTTTCACCTTTAGAAACCTACATTATTAGCGAATAACATAGGCTATATGCACGCCACTATATGCGGGCGAAGTGGCGTGCAACAGCTAGTAGTTTATAACTGGTCCCTTTTTCGTGGATCATCAAAAGATATTCATGATAGTCGCCACCTTCTTAAAGTAAGTACTTACTAAATAAAAAAGGACAAAAAAAGGAGAAATGAAGTTTAGTTTTTAAGAAGTTTCTAGTAATTCTAGTAATTTCTAGTAGCACATTCCTAGTAATAAAATAGTCATTCATCCCGTCGGCAGTTTATGAATCGATATTTGATAAGTATTAGAGAAAAATGAAACAACAGAGTAGTTAATAATTTTTTTTTAATTTCAATTATTCTTTATAATTAGCTTATAGACCACAGGTCTTACGTGAATTACTTAACTTTAAAGTTAACGTAAGGTAGAAACTTATTATTCCAATAGTACAAAGACAAGATTTTAGAAAATGCAAGTTTCGCTTAATTTAAAGAGAAGGAAATGTTAAAATCCAAATCTTAAAAAAAAAAACACAATTTATGTGGAATCATCACAAAATTAATAAGTATTAACTTATGCGGAAAAATACCTTCTAAAACGAAGGGGTAAGTTCTTATAATTAAATGTAAGGGTAGGTACATTAAATCGAGGTACTTTTTTAAAAAAAAAATTCGACATAATATTGTTAGTCAAAAACGTAATTGCTTAACAATCTAAAAAAAATATAATTAATTGTGAGTAAGTACCGAAAGATTAAATTTAAATTAAAAAACATCAGTGTGCAATGATAATATTATTATCTAATAAATTCCTGGTATGTAATTTTTTTTTGTTAAAAATATATATTTTTTTAGGTTTTACGACAAAAGCGGTAAAAACCGGTGATTTAATTTAAATTAAATTTTTAAGTGCAGAAATATCTAAATGAAATTCATTTTTAGAAGTAAGTACAAATGAATATATTAAATTGATCATTTTAATGTTTTTTTTTTTTGTCTTAGAATTTTTTTGTTAAAACTAGAGCCATATCCGCATCCGCAAATGATTCGCATTGATTATTACTTATAATTAATGCGGATGTTCCGCTACTTATGTATATTTAAAAAAAATAATAATGATAAAATTATCATTGCATACCGCTTGCATACACACAATGGAATGCGATATTTGGGGCGTTCAAGTATTACGTAAAGCAATTTTTGAAGATTTCAAGTTACGTTTAGAATCAAGTTTACCAAGTGACAATTTTTACCAAAGAAAAAGGTTGGCAACTTGAGAGAACTAAAAAAAATGACGTGATTCCTCTCCCACCACTGTAACGCATCGTAACCTTTTATTACGTTACGATACTTGAACGTCCCTTTACTGTACCTAATTACTAATTATCCCGAAACGTAAATAATATTAAGAAATGCTTTTCAACTTTTGACTAGACTATCACACGTACACTCTCTGTCTTTGTAAGGCCACAGATTCACAATCTCTCAACTCGCTTATTGTCAACAACCTTCATTTGAGGGCTCGCGAAAATTACGGAATTTTTGTCCGGCAGACTAAAAATCCGCTCATTCGAAGTACAAGCGGACTTATTGTCCGTAAACGCGCGCACATTTGACATTGACAATTCAGACGATACGTCTGACATTTGACATTGACAGTTCAGACGATACGTCTGACATTTGACGTTGACAGCTCAAACAATACGTCTAAGCTGTCAATTGTCAAATGTATTATTGGTCTGCGGACAAGATTCGCAATGTTCTCGAGTCCGCTGACTGCACTTTTGAAACCAATCTATTCCGCTTTTAAATCATTTGACAACAATTGGATTCGAATGTCTCTCGTACTCGACTGGGAGGAAGATGTGCATGAGTTTCTCGATTTCGCATCTGCAAAGCGGACATCGGTCGCATCTGGGCGCGCATTCTCCGCAGCAGACGACGTGTCTGCACGGCAGGAATAGCGTGTCTATGGCGTTGTCCATGCACACGCGGCAAGCGAAAGAGTCTCCGCGCGAACGCGAGCGGGAGCGTGTTTCAGTTCCCGTTTCCGCTTGTGACCGTCTCCGCTCCCGAGGCGCGTGCGCGTGCAGCGCGTGGGCGGCGCGTCTCGCGCGGTCGTGCACCTCGCGACACGTCCTTTGTATATCGAACACGTATCGGCGTCCCAATGTAGTGGAATCGTTGAAGATCGAAGCAATGGTGCCCTTCAAGTCCCTTATGAATTGCTCTGTGACGTCACTGCGCACGGTCTCGCAACAGTAAAACGCGTGTTTCTCAGTCACCGCCCGATATAGAGCGGCCGCTTGCCCGGATCGCGCCATTTTCACGTAGAGTAACGCCTCTGTGCCCTTGTCGGTGACGTAGCACAGTTGGAAGATGCGTCGGAGCGGTTGAGCTCGTAGGATCGACGTGTATGGGATGCTGGAAAGAAGAAAAAAACTATTTCAATCACTGCAGTCAAATAGGAAAGTTGTCTATCTCAGGGTCCCAGGATCGAAAACCGGCAGGACCAACTTGAAAAAGTTGGCTCTGATTTGGATCTGGCAAGTAATCCAAGTAAGCTTGCAGCACCTGTGGCGTTGCTTATGTTAAGCAAAGACTATATAAGTATAGTTGGGAGTAAAAAATGGTAGTAGTAAAATTCGTCCACTCGAGCCGAAGTGGACGAATTCGCACATAGTCGCTCGCTAGTCGTAAGCTAGTCAATATCGTTGTGTTAGTCAATAACATTAATGCGTTAGTACAGAAGACTTTTAACTAGTTTCTTTTTACAAAAGCAATATTCATTTGGAATTGCGTGTCAATCTCTCAGTAAGTTCGTAAGTATGATTTTAATACTACCACAGATTTCGGGGCTTTTTGCTTGCTACGCCGCATCTATAGTTTAGATCAATGATGTTATGGGTGATAGTAGCCAACTACCATCAAGTAGACCCACATGTCTGACGACCTGTACAAACCACTTCCCCAATCCTTAAGCTTTTCTGTATTCTCCTCTTCTACCATTGAATGGACTGTTTACAATATTAAAGGAGGTTGTGAAGAAAAATAAGTGAAATAAAGTTTAATTGAGCACGGCCCTCATCCAGAATGTTGAACTCAAAACAAGTCACACACACATGTCTATTTCTCGCTCTGACAAAATCCCATGTAAACACGAACATGCAAATACTGTTCCTCGAATCAATGGAGTTTCGACCTTGTGCCATTGCGCTAGAATTGAAAACGGGCGAACGTTTGTTGAGAAAAACATCACCACGACTGAACAAATGTTTGGAGATGAAGTGAGTGAGCTCTTTATGTATTTACTTTATTCAACTTCATCATCATAAAATACAAGTACTAATGTGCAATTGTAAACATTTACTTGTTCTAAATTTAAAAAGATTTGAATCGCAGCATGTATGTGTATGTACGACAAGTTTCGTTGGAGTTAGTCGCACAAATGGTGCGTTGATATTCAAACTTTTGCAACTTTCATCATAGCCAATTTGTGAAAGATCTAGATTTTTTCAAATGAAAAATTCAATTTACCAAGCAGTAAAAAGTTTATAAGGAAGAGTTCTTACCTTTGTTTTTCCACACCAATATCCTGATCGCCATTACAGGCGGGCCGGTACACGACGATCCCGTGAGGGCCAACGCCGACGCAAGTGCTGAGTCTGCAGCCGCAGCCACCACCGGTCTGACCGGTCGCCAAGCAGCCGACCGTACCGCTACCGTCTATTTCCAATTCGTCTCTCGTTTTGGGCTCTTCGACTTGCTGTGCGTGGTACAGCAAGTGGCTGTACAAGTTGTGAGCGTTGTTGTTCACGGTGACGGGCTTGCAGAAAAACAACTCCTCTCCAAACGATTCCAACTTGGAAATTTCTTTCAACAGTCTGTACTCAGCTTGAGACGCGCGCATGCCAGCAATCTCGCAATGATAATTGATAATCTTGTCTAGATGATCGTCAGACTTCTCTCCTTGAGGGCCGATCTTGTCGCATTCTTCGTAAATGTGAGTCGGAGGTAATTCCGGATCGCAATCTCCCACGTCGGCCTGAGCGATGTACGCTATCAATCTCCTCGCCACTTCCTGATCCGTGACGACCAGTCTCCCTTCGATCAGATCCAGTTTGGCGTGAAGGTAGAACTGGTGACGGGTCGGTTCGTTGATGAGTAGGTGCGGCGGTACCCAGAACTTGACGCGAAGGTCCAGCCGGCCTCCGGAGTGAGGGTCGAGAGGGTTTCGTAAGTTCAGCCATCTTCCAGGACCCGATCCCGATGAGCACACGCGAAGCCCAAAATAGTCAGCTTCAGCTCCTATCTCCAGTTTCTCGCACACCTAGAATGAAAGAAATAAATGTAATTTAGAATAGAAAGGAAACAATTTAGAATGGGTTGCACCTCCTAGGTCATTCGAACATAAAATGTACATACTAATTATCATAAATAATAAAACAGTAATAATGTAACATTAAATTGTTATTGTAGCTGTTTTGCAACTTTGTCCGAGAATGTGAAAGTTATAGCATTTTGAGAACCAATAATTTTCACGACTTGCAGAACCACTGCCTGCGGTTACATCATTATTGGAACTTATTATTCCAGTAAGTCTAGGATTTGTGGAAGAATAAAATTTATACTAATATAGTAAGCGTGATAGTAAAATTTATTACAAGAATTACCTATTATAAAAAAAACTCGAATATTTTGAATGGAATTGATGCATCCGACGAAGACATGATTTTGCTGACTGATTAATTGAAAGAATGCTTTCAAAGATGAATAAGTATTACATAATCAACACTACTAAGCAATAAGTGTGTGTGTGTGTGTGTGTGTGTGTGTGTGTGTGTGTGTGTGTGTGTGTGTGTGTTTACGAAACTGTTTAGTGCTATGCAGTGCAGTAGATAACGTCAAGGACTTTGGTGCAACAATAAAAACAAACACAAACGAAATGATTATTATTCAAACGGATCCAATAACAAAATATTTACTACGAAGGTTGTAGGTATACAGGAGACGGCAATACGATACTCTGGGATAAAATTATCAATGACATACTTAGTTGTATTCGAGACGACTGAAACACTTCGATTCCCAGACATTTTGGTGCCTATTTAATCTAACGATATGTGACACCAATAACATTATTATTATTTAACAATGAGAACATCAAAACTGTTTTGGTTGCAAAATATCTTAAGGTGATTCTGCTAATGTTTAGTATTGCGATGGTCTTAAATTAGCGGTAAATATACTAAAAACCATTATTTGATATTATCAAAAATTTAATTTTACGCTTTTACCCTGAAAAACTCATTATAAAAATTGGTATTAAGTTAACTTTCTACACAAGTCAAATAAGTCACACATCTATACTAATATTATAAAGCTGAAGAGTTTGTTTGTTTGTTGGTTTGTTTGTTTGTCTGAACGCGCTAATCTCAGGAACTACATATTCGAATTGAAAAATTCTTTTTGTGTTGGATAGATCATTTATCGAGGAAGGCTTTAGGCTATATAACATCACGTTGCGACTAATAGGAGCGAAGAAACAGTCGAAAATGTGGAAAAAAACAGGGAAAATTATTCATCTTTGAGGGCTTCCGTTGCGTGCGCTGCGAAAACCGTTCGAGATACCCAAATGATTCCCAAAACAACTATTCCACGCGGACGAAGTCGCGAGCACCAGCTAGTATTTTATAAGCAACTTCAATTTTCTTATTATCTAACTACACGTGCCCACTGCATGTTTTCTTAATAATACATAATGATGTTACTTGCATTACAATTAAGTTGCATAGCCAATAGCAATAGCTGCATGCGTCAGCGACGTGATGTCAAGACTGCTGTAACTCGTTTCTGAACTATTTTATGCTTACAAATGGAAAGATAAAAATGAATATGTGCCATAAAAGCAAACTTGCAAAATCATGTCCCAGATAGAAAATCAGAAAAACATTTTTATGTTTTGTCACATTCTTAAACATAGGTAACTTAGGTAAGTTAACATAGGTATTAACTTATGTTCATTCAGATAAAAGTATGTTTGCAGTTCTAAATATGTAAATCAACTTGAAATAACAACCAAAAACATGCCGGAAGCACAAACCAAACACTTTTAGAATTATTGATATTTCTTCACATGGCACTTGATTGAGTGCCACCAAATCATATCTTCCAGAGTGATTCCAGTCACCAGGCAAACATAAAAAGCTTGGCTAAATTAGAGTATAGATAGTGTTTGCATGCGAAAAGATGCAAACCCTTTATCTATACAATATTATAAAGAAGAAAGATTGAATTGTATGTTTGTTTGCATTAAATAGGCTCCGAAACTACTGGACCGATTTGAAAAATTCTTTCACTGTTGGGAAGCTACATTATCAGCGAGTAACATAGTCTATATTTCATAAAGTTCCGCGGACGAAATCGCGTGCAAAAGCTAGTCCTATAATATCTTTGAAAACACTTCCAAGTGCGACAAAATTACGTTTGAATAAAAAGCTGTAAGTATTCCCTGAGTTGTTGGAGAAGCAAGTTTTAAAATTGGAAGACAGCTAACGGAGATGGATAATTTCGCACCCGAAGAGAAATTGCTTGCATGTGTACCTGTTTCCAGGAAAATTGGGTAAATTTTAAATTACGTAATACACGATGAACAAGTTTCTGAATTATTGAGTTTTGTTTAACGTCAGTCATTTTAATGATCGATGCTGTACATATAATATACTAGCTGGTGCCCGCGACTTCGTCTACGTTGAAAAAGCAATATATCGCCTGACATCGCTATTATACTTAGCCAGGAGTTAGTTTCCTTAATTTTAGATAATCCCTCGGGATCAGTACTTTTTTTCTGGATGAAAGGTACCCGGTTATCTGGTGTCCCAGACAACGTGTATGCAAAAATTCAGTATAGTTTTTGCGTGAAAGAGTTACAAACATCCATACATACCTACATCTATACCAATATCCATACAAACTTTCGCATTTATAATATTAGTACGGATATTTGTGTACTTAACCTATGCCTAACTTTAGATACCTACTAGAGAATAGTAATTGGTTTTATAGTGTTTGACAGTCGGTTGGTTTCATTCGTGTGCACGTGAATCGCATCCTCAAGGAGTAGCCGAGCCTACAAATAATATTCGTACGTTGACCTTTCCTTTGTTTGTACAAAGCATCGGACCGGTTCCTGGGTTCTACTGCTCATCTATTTTAAGGTTTGCCATTTGCTGCTTTCACTTTAACTAGCAAACAAACAAATGATAGACAACGAGTAAGTATATATAATTTCCAGAACTATCAATATAAAAGTACCTATGCGACTTTTTTTCTTGGGTTTTGAACATTTATTCAATCTGTATTGCTCATATATTTTTGTCAGACGTTGAATTTCTTATCCCTGATAACGTTTATGCAAACCAACCAGTTGGACAGCGTGGTTTGTCGGTTAGGAATAGACGAATCTCGTGATGATCATTTGAGTAATGATCATTGAAGTCCGTTATTGGCAGTAGACTGTGTTTAAATAAAATAATAAATAATAACAATAAGTAAGTCTAAGTAGTTAAGGCGTAAAAGCGAAACAAACTCACTTTTGCATTTATTATATTGGTTATAATTTTTTGTATGGAGACAATAAAATGTGCTTTGTGTGGAACATACAGTGGTTTTATATTGTTCTTAAAATTGAAGTTAAAAATAGATTTGATGACATACTTAGGTAGATATTATGCATATCATAGTAGGTAGGTAAGTAAATGAAACATGATAAAAAAGTTGTGTTGACTTTTTAGTGATAAAGAAAAACGTTTAAACATAATAAAAGTTGCTAACAAGGGCATCGCTTTTCATGCGAATAGCATTGATCTAGTTACCTACTGTTACAAAATAATTGCCTTGAAGTCTAACCTAAAAAAAACTATCAGATCAGACTTTAAAAATAGATAGGTAATTAATAGATATATAAGTAGCTCTGTGTACTAATTAATAATCATAATAATTTAGTCATGACGCAACAGAATATCTAAAAAATGATGTTAGTTAGCCACTTTATTTTATAGTGTAAATGTTGTAGCTAAAATAGACGAATACAAAAAGAAAAAAGACCTCAAAACGAAAACACAACATCGGAGGCAAAATCGTCCCAACACGTCCCAGATGTTTTCTTTGTGTCTCTCTCTAACATATACACGCGTCTCTTTCGCACACCACGATGTAATCACGCGGGCGACGCGTGATTGTGCACACAAGACCAGTCGTCCGACTGATCGGCTTAAATTCTTTTTATAATCTCAAACAGGTACCTACGCCGATTAGGAGCGTTGTCAAAATATCAGGCAAATTATTTTATATTTCAGTCTAACTGAATCAAGGACTGATTTGACTTCAGAAACATCGGGATATTAAAAAAATCTAATCTAAAAAAAGTATTTTAACTACATACTTACCTATTCAGATTCACACGATAATAGTAGGTAGGTACGAAATTTTTTTTCCGCCAAGATTTGTAGCAAGGTCGAAAAAAAACGTGTGCATGATAATTTTATACAAAAAAATATTAGATACCTAACTCAAAGTATCTAGTTATCTACGGCTCTACTAAAGTAGGTACCTATACTGAATAGATTTGACAAAAAAACATCACTGAAGTAGGTACCTATACCACCTATTCCTAAGTAGGTATTATATTATGTCATCGTCGATGTATTATGAGTTATTCGGCTGTTATACCATGTCGACATATGCCGTCGCTAAATCACGTGACACATCCCATACATTTTATTCTTTCGAATCGAATCGTTACGGAGCGAAATGCCACTTGTCTAAAGGCCCAGGGCCTTAGATTTAGCGACGGCATATGTCAATCCCATACATTTTATTGTTTTCGAACTTCGTTATCGTTTTTGTAATGTCACTTTGTCTAAGGCCCCTAGTCTTTTAAGAGAGCTATAAACAATTCTGATAGGACGTAACGCAACCTGTATACGACTTAGTATAATTGTCATTGCTTGTCTATTCCCCAAGTGGTTCCTTGAACAATAATTTGGTATTTTAGACAGATTTTAGGACACAATTTGGTATTCCGTTCTCAATTTTTGTAAAGACAAAGAAACGGCGCGAAACGAGGCCATCTTTCTTTATCGCTGAGGTGCGTTGGGGTGAATGCGCTGTACAATGTACATTACATACAATAGTTAAGAACTTAAGCGACAGGACAGTCCCCTAATTAATAATGATGTTTCGTCACCGTCCCAAAATTCAAACGGGAGGGTTATTCTCATCTTTTTTGGAAATACCGTAAAGCAAGAACCGTATTTCGTAAATTACAAACTTTTGCATTTATAATATTAGTAGGATTTATAATGTGTGTATTTTTATGTTTGACTTCCATATTAGCTTAATCTTAGATACAAACAGAAAAGTCTAAAGTAGGATCAACAGTGTAAAAAAAACCTTTTAACACCTTTAAAAACAAAAGGATAAAGTCCAAATTTGCAGACACTCGAGATAAATAACTGGTTTGGTTGTAGTCAAGCGAGATTGGCAAATATTAGGCAATGATCTAATCTGAGATCAGTAATTGTGGCTTGAACAAAAATTGCGAGGTTGTATATTGTACTTTGGACTTGGCAGGAAGCGAGTTATAATCTTATGAGGCAGATAAAACTAATTGCAGCTTCGCATTGTGGAGTAGGATATAAACTTTAATGTTTACCATTGGAATTCAGTAAGACAATAACAATGTAAGACACTCGAGGTCATTGTAAAAATATCTATATAAAAGGCGATGTGTGTATGTATGTATGTTTGTTTGTTTGTTCCCTGTTGACTCCGAAACTGCTGAACCGATTTTGATGAAATTTTCTGATTAATCCAACGGGTAATCCCTGTTATGTTAGTGCACACCGTTGCTTCTGCTGTCGCTATAAAAATACATTCGCGGGTTGAACCTACTAATTCGGGTGAGTAGGGAAAATTAGTTAACAATTTAATATTCGGGCGATTGAGACATACTTTTTCGGGCCAGTTGGAAATAAAATAATTCGGGCGAATCTTGCTGGCGAATGGGACCTAAATCGATCGGACGCGAACGAAGTCGCGGAAAAAACCTACATACCTAGTATCATATAAATGCGACATTATTAATTTCATTTGGATAAACTGCGCATAATTTATTGAATAATCGAGAAATGTGTGAGTACATACCACCATACATACATTGTAACGTGTTATCGAGAATTATTAATAAATATTACTTAATGACACAGTCATTTCAAAAGATAAATTGAATTGTTACAATATTGTTAGTATGTGGAGTATGGGCATTTTAAAGTAATCTTGTCCTAGATTTTTATTATACACACTTGAGATTATATTATAAGAAATTAATAGATAGATATTGAGTTAATTATCAAATATTTAGCACGTAAGTATCATATCATTTACGGTAAACTTCACCCTATTTTTAATGTTAAGGGTGACAGACAGGCTGACGGTCCATTTGATGGTAGGTGGCTACCGTCGCCTACAACATGAGCAACGCTACAATAAATATTAAAAGTATCCAGATTACCTGTAGCCTGTAGTGCCTGACATTAGATGATTGTTGTCATTGACCTGCAATGTTGTTACTATTTGAGGTGGGGTTCAAGCGATTTTTGTTACTATTAAAACATTAGGTACATGCTATAACAGCGATATAGTTTTTTTATAAAACCTCTTAACTCTAAGAATCTACTCTATATATTCGAACGGCCGAGTCAGAAATAGAGTTGGAATGGAACATATTTGAGTAAGCTATTAACCTAGTTTTGTTCATTAGATTCGTTACCATAACACGTCTGTGCCGAATCTAAACAATGTTACAATCGTTTAGCCATATTATTATGGTATCCAAACTCATTTGGGAACACTTATATTATGAAACCATAGGTTTTTTTTTTGTATACAATGTCCAAATCCTTCTATAGCGTGTGTGTCTATGAGTCTTTTAAGAAAGCTCAACGTCGCTTATGGAGCTATAATGGCTATCGGAGTGGCAATGGCCAGCAGACATACGTCTATCTACAACATGGTCTGATGACCTAATAAAGAGTCCATAGGTATTATTTAGACCCAGGCTATTACTATCCACCATTGTACACTTCCATACTAAAAAAATATATTATTGCTTTAGATAAATCATAATTATTAAATATGCTTTTTAAAGATTCTCAAATTTCTATATATTTTTTTATATTCACAACAGGAATACCTTTTTCATCAGCATCACTATACATACTTAACTCTCAATGTCTGGCTATTGTACAGTTTGTTAGTTAGTAAACATAGTAGTGGTATCGTCTTGTTAGTAAACAAAGATATTTTAAATGAAAAAAAAAATTATCATTCAGGTAGGTACAAGGTACAAGAAAATACGAATAGGTGAAAAATAAAAGTTCACTATGTTCTTTTAAAATTTATGCAAATTTATGTAACATAAGCCGTACCTATGGTACCTTGTGACATCTAATGCATAAATATTTATAAGAAATGTGTAATTGCGTTTCATGTAATGAACAGGATATTTGTTGTAAATATTGTCATTTTATTGTTGTTATTTATAGACTGGTTGCTTGTAGTAAACAAAAATGAATTAGGTCATTTTTGTCAAAATTACTATTCTTACTTATTTTATTTTAGAGAAGCCAATAGTACATCTTGGCTTATTGACCCGAATTGTTTATACTTCATTTAATATGACTGTTCATTTATAATATAATGTTATTTTGTTTTAAAGGAAAACGGTATTTTGAAACAACTGTAGCCGCCTTGAAACCACGTTTTAAATTAGCTCAACCATTGTTTTATTTTAAATATGGAACACGTTCCAAATTCGAAAAAATAGATTGGGTTTTATTTAACCCAAGAAGCATGTTATTTTCAAAATATTTTATTTTTGTTTTAAACCGAAAATTATTTTAGTTTAAAATACAGTAAATAAAGCCAGTTATTCTGTGAGTATTTTTTCGTAAGAAATAATAAAGAATTAGCTGCGCCAAACAGCAAATTGTTAATTATTTGCAATTTCGAGTGGCGCGAATTGAAGTGGTCATAATAGGTGTTGTTTTAACCTCGGACTTTGTACTGCCCCTGCCTACTGTTCATGTAATACAACTACATACAAACAAACACATACAACTCAGTTAAACCGCAGAATAAGTAATAGTACTACTTCTAGTTATTATTAGTACTATTATTTACTCTGTGGTTAAACTTTATCTTTAATGCGCAGGGTTTGGGTCAAAGCACCAATATAATCCTAATGCATAAAAATTTGCCGAAAGGCTTACCGACTAATGAGAACATCAATAAGTCAACTTATAATATTTTTACTAACATAGACTAAATTATAAAAAAAAAAGATTATTATTAAGTTTTTTTTAGGTTGAAGAGTTGGTTGAACTGCACAATGAATGATTTCTTTTGACAAAATTTTACTCTTATAAGTAAATAAAATAACTTGAAATTAATTTTTTATCAATTAACATTATATTGTAAAAATAAATTTTAAGTTTACTCGCTAATAATATGCTAATAAATGCAAGTAACGGTATAAGTCATCAATACTTAAAATAAATCTGTAAGTATTGTATGTATGTTCCTCCATAACTCTTAATCGAATTAACTGCTTTTCATGAAACTTGGTAGATAAACATTTAGACGTACGGGACACAGGATAGGCTACTTTTTTTACGCAGACTGAGATAAAGAGATAAAGTTTTGTAACTACTTCGCAGTAACTTACATACCTACATGATCAACTAATAAAGATAAATATGCTTTGTCATAGCATAGGTATGCCATAAATAAAACTTTAATTAGAGACTCGTATTGAAACATGTTCAAATATTTAATTTTACGCTAATGTTAAAATTAAAATCAAACGGAAACTTAAAACCTATAAATAATATAAATATAAGATTATCATTTAAATAAATAATCTCAGTAATAAACAAGTGCTTATGATTACCTACGTATATGTTTTATCTATAAAGAAGAAAATAACACACAATCTTTATTGTCATTGTTTTGAAAAGTTGTTTTTGAACACGCTTTGAACGCTACAGCCTTTATAATCCGTGAAATAAAGATAATAAAATATCAAAGTATATTTATAACTAAGTACTTGATATAATAAGCACAACGTCGCTCAACGACCTATGGAGAAGTTAGAGGTTACACTGCGAGATCGAATCAGGAATGAAGATATCTGTAGAGGTACGAAAGTTACAGACTATATAGCTTGGCTGAATTAGTAAGTTGAAGACACATAGTATGGAGCATAGAGGTACAATAAGTATGTTGGAATTATGAAGGGAATAGACCGGCAAGCGCACAGACGTTCACCAACAAGGCTACAGACGACCTAATAAGGGCAGTGGATTAAGACTGAAGTTGTCTTTTCGCACATTTTATTTCGTACGAAATAAAATCGTGCGAGATGACAACTAAACCGCTACTGACTGGTCCTTTTGGAAAATTAGGCCTATGTCCAGCAATGGACGTTCTACGGCTATTATGATGATGACCTAACATTATTTTTTTTCTTCAAACATTTGTGACTTCGTCCCATTCGTGCCAAGTTGGTCATGTCACGACGAGAGACTAACTTGTCGCCGAATGACTTTTTATAGCATCCCACAAATTAAATTTTTATTAAGTTTCTCAATGTAACCTTAATGCTTCTCAGTCGAAAAGTGGGTTATTTCGAAATAGCAGCAGTATTTACTACGGCATCTCTGCAAAATGTTTTTAAGCGACTCCGCGTTGGCGCCGTTCCATTTTCGTTTATGCAAATTATAGAGCTATTCGAATTGAGGGAAATGGGCCTTTTCAAATTGACATTTTATTAACAATAGGCTAGGGCCTAGCCGCTAGGCACATACGTGACATACATAATCCTAGTGTTCTTAATGTGTATTTAGCATCGTTGCTGAAGCTATGTAAACTTAGATAGGTTACATGTAAGTGCGTATGTTGTAGGGGGCGCTGCTGCCCACCCTTTGATGGCTTTTCCCTTACCCGATATCTACGGCACCGTTGAAAAGGGGGGATACTCCTCTAAGTTCCTATTGGAAAATTAAGGGGAAGACCTATGTCCATAGTAGAAATCCTACGGTTGAGATTATGATCCTAGTACTTATCTATAGGTATCCTATTGTCATTTGTAGGATAGTCTATAACTCAATTCATATAACAAATATATTATGATAGTAATCAAAATATATTTTCAATTTACATCATATTAATTATTAATAAAAAAACAAAAATAAACGCCACTTATTAAAAAAAAACAGTGAGTCATTCTAGATATTAATCTGTGGCAAATTAATGTTGTTTGTGCCTCATTTTGTCACACAAAGCGTAATAAATTTTATAATATATGCATAAAAGTTTGCAAAAATAAATAAACCAGTTAAACTAATGTCCTTGAAATCGTTGACTTCAACTGCGGAATAAAAATTTATGCGCACTATATTATAAATTCAAATGAATATGATTTTCGCGCGCAAACAAGGCGGCCATCTTGAATTATCGCATTCTATATTATAGGTAAGCCATTAAGCCGATTTTATTATCGCAATATTTTTGTGTTTTTTTTATCTGAACCAAATAAATGATAGGTAAAGGTTATCGCGCTTGACACGCGCAAATGATATATTGTACAAACAATATAGAATGAAGATTATGGTTTTATCAAATTGTTATTTCATAACAAGCGTTGCTTTATTTGTTTCATTTATAATATTAATATTAGGTCACGAATGTACCGCAGTATTCGTAAGATAAATTACAGACATCAGACATTTATTAAATCTATAAAGGTTTTATCGAGCTGAAACTTTTATTTTTATGGGAAAGAAAGAAAGAAAGAAAGAAAGCCATTTTCAGGGAACTTGAAAGTAATACAAGCTAAGTATATTTGGCTAAGTATACCTTTGCTTGTAAAAAATATATCAGAAGTTTTACTACCTAAAATTAATTATTTTATTTATATTTAAAACCAAAACTTTTTCAATATTTTTTTGAGTTAGTTTCTCCACCTTTAACATTTAGGGGTATAAAAAATAGATGTTGGCCGATTCTCAGACCTACCCGATAAGCACGCAAAATTTCATCAAAATCGGTCCAGCCGTTTCGGAGGAGTTTGGCAACAAACACCGCGACACGAGAATTTTATATATTAGATATTAGTATAGAACATTATATGTTATGTATCTATATGTACCCAATACGCCGTATTTGAGGTTAATCCTGTCAATTTTGATTCAGGACACGTTAGGTAAGATACAACGTACAAAAGAAGAGGTCGCACGGATGTATTGATTTAACAATGGGATTGTTGATCATTTAGGTGTGCTGTGATTGTTATGGCTGTGACGCATAAATAATTACAATTGTTTAGACTTTGGCAAGAGGATTTAGTTTATAACAAAAGTTAACAAACATTGTTTAAAATTTAACAGAAATAATAGTTGAAGTTTCTTGATATTTGTTATTGTGAATATCTGAAACTATTTTTAGAATATCTGGACTTTGTTAGGCTCTATTTTCTGAGATAAATAAGGCTAGTTTTAAATAAATCAGTTTTATTATATTTGTACCATATATTTTTTGAGAAAAAAATATCTCACTTGACGCTTCTAATACCTAAAAAGAACCACATTCTATTTCTGTAATTTTTTTAAATATTATTTAGGTACTCTTAGTTTTTTTTTTGTAATAACAATATATAAAATCAAAAATTCTATTATTATGTTTCCTATAAATAAATAATATATTATTGCGTATAATTTTGCAATCAAATAATAGTTAATCTATTGATAGATTCAGGAAATGTAATTTTAGTTCCTGAACAAGCGGAACTAAAGAATAAGACCTTCAACTAAAATTAAACATTCGTACCGTTAAAAATTAAAAAAGACAATTTAATTTAATTTACAATTTAATTTAATCTACAAAGAATGTAGAAAAAAACGTCCTATTTATTCTGCAAGAACAACGTAACATGGCAAAATTATGTAATATTTTTAAATTTAAAATAATACAAAATACTATGTTAGTAAAACAATGGAAGTCAGCCAGGTTTTTTTTATTCGTAAAATAATTTTACATAAACATAATCAGCTTGGTAGCCAGTTTGGCGGCAGTAACCATCCTCTTCATGCAAAAACCACAATGAAATATGCTAAATAGCTGATTAGCTTGCTCTTTTTTATCAGATGGGTTTGCTCTTGGCCAGCATCCAGCCGTATAGCCTGAGCGAAGATGAGGTCTATAATGGAGCGAGCTCACCCAGAAGATAGGCGCCTATTCACTCCAACTTTGAAAAGATTTCTTTTGACCTTGTCTTGTTACGAAGAAGAGAGATAAATATTGTATAGTAGAGTATCTTTAATTATTATTAGCACGCTGACTAACTAATTAATTTAACAATTTCCTTGTATGTGCACTTATTGTGCAACATTGCAATCTGTCCTTGCACATTAGACATTCTTTTCTTATGACAATTGGAATGTCGGGGTAATAGTAAATAAATAAATAATAATTAAATTTGTAATGTAGCAAGTTTATAATGTAATTATTTATTGTAAGAACTAATTTATTGCAATAAAACATTTATGACACATCTATACTTAATAATAGTAAAGCTGTTTTCTTTTTGTTGGAACTAGCAGAAGTCAAATTTCTAACATTATTTTCATAGCATGATTTAATAGCCTAGTTTTTGAGGAAGATTATTGTGCTTTTATCACTTTGCTCTGACTAGTAGTCAGGTAAAAAGAAAAAGTCAGAAAGACTGCTAATTGAAAACGAAACGATGAAACCTACCTGCGAATTGCCAAAAAATGCATGCACTGTAGGGCACAGACGTTGCGTCATCATAGGGATGTTATGCTTTGATTTTTAAATAACTATTGTCAATCCGGATTATGGGGTCCTAGTCAAGAACATACCAATGCAAACGTTTCGTTGCGTTCTAACGAATAGAAACGAATTAAAGCCCGGTGATTGGTTGTTGTAACGCCCACATAAATTTTTGACCAATCACCGGGCTTTATTTCGTTTCGATTCGTCAGACGCAACGAAACGTTTGCATTGGTATGCTCTTGGCTAAGGCCCCTGGGGCCTTACTATCACCTCTTAAAGCGATGCAAAGACGATTGAGTGAGGGAGATGTCGCCTTACATCATGTATTGCGCCATCTCGTTTACTCACTCGTTTTTGCATCGTTTTAAGAGGTGATAGTAGGCCCTCTGGTCTTCTTCTTAGCGTGCCGCTTCTCTACGAAGGTTTGCGACAATCATGGCCATCTTGAGCTTGGAAGCTTTTGCCCGAAAGAGGGAGCGAGTGCTTCCGAACCGAAACCGAGATCGAGATGGAATCCGAAATATTTTAAAATTATCGGTCAATAACATCGGTCCATTTTTTTCCATAGAGAAAAAAAAATTGGATATGTTCCAACAAGGGAAGCTACCGTATAGAATTCCTTAAAATTGATTCAGCAATGTTACACAACTTACCGATTTTATTTTTAATGTTTAGAAAGTGCTTGACATCCGTTCTGCCTTAAAAAGATGCGCGCTGATAGTTTTTTTTAGATTCAAAAAAATTAATATTTCCAAAAATACTTGGGATTTAGTTACCACTTGTTATCAAATAATTATAATTACCAACTTCTGACCACAATGGCACACAAAGATTTCAAATAGTTTTTAATTATTTTTAGAATAATGTTTTTTAGAGCAAAAACTCCAAAAAACTATTAACATTTTTTTTGTGTTAAAATTTTCTATTAGGTACTATCGTAGTTTTTTTAATCTTCTTGTTACTAATAACTAGCAATAAACTTTTTAAAATAAAATGTTATTTATTTATTTAATTACAGCGTTTCTAAACAATAGATAGAAATGGAAAAGAAAAATATACAAACAATGGCCCGTGCAAGTTCATAAGTGAGAACTTTGGATATAAAACCGCTAACAACTTAACAGCGGGTCAAGGCACTTGAACCGAGTCGAACCGCTACTTATTTAGAATTTCTAATATGTTTTGTTTATTAGTATAAAGTGATTAAGTATAATATTTAAGTAAAAATATTTTGTCCTTAAAAATCAGCTTTAAGTAAAGCAAATATGTATCAGAAAAGGTCAGATTCATTATATTAGCTGATGTACGTTTTAGTACCGAAGTAAGAGAATTGATAATTGAAGCAGGTTTATTTAAATTTTAACAAAAAAAAATCGCAAATTAGGCAAATATATAGATCTGATATGTTATTATTATTATTATTAAAAAATATAGCTGAAATCGTTCAATAAATTTCAATTTAAATTTGAGTTAGGAGAGGTGGTTTGACAAACAATAAGATACCATTATGATATTATAGTTATTTATTGTCAGGGCTGCTGGCGTATACTAATTTGTATTTTATTTTAACTGCAATAAAGTATCTATTAGTTTTTTGACGAGGCACAGTGAATGCAGGGGAAGTGATTGTGATTGTGGGGGAATAACGGTGGGGAATAATGAGTTGGTGCCTACGTGACTGCGTGAGCGCAGCAACTTTGAGCTTTAAAAATTAATCCAATCGCCCTCTGTTTGGGCGAGCGAAGTTCATATTTGGTTACGCACGAATTTCAAGGTGGTTTTTAGGCATTTTTAAAGTAACATGTCCAAAACATTTACTGCTGGGCAGACTTCTGTATAACATAAGCCGCGTTTTAACTGCACTTTTTTAATGGAAAGATCTGCAGAAGGCCTGCTGACAGTCTTCTTGATGAGAGGTTCTATTAAAACGAGCAACACCATAGGCACTGTAAGTGCAGTGCGATCTTAGTAGGATAAAAGACAAGGAACTGGGGACAAGAAATGGGCCTTGGAAAGAAATCCCTTAACAAAATATAACACAAAATGCATTCCATTTTTTCATTGTGATTTTCAATAAGGGTGTAGTTACTGCCATCATAGGGGCTTCCCAACTTATGACTGCGAACTTTAGATGAACGATTTAGTTAGGTGAACTGGTTCACTCACATTGTATGTTACTTGTTTATTTGAGCAATGTGCTCTTCCACTTTAAGTCTTTGCTTCCAATACTATCCTACTACTAAACAAATTTAGCGATGTAAATACATAAATCAATAACGTCATTAATTAGTACACTTAGTCAGGTCAGGACATAGCGACCGAACTAAGTGGTCTGAAATAAAAATATTTGCACAATACTTATACCTATGAAGCTCTGACGTGATAGGACGTGAGTTACAAATTCATTTTGGACACACCCATTCTTCGTTCTCTTTCTTATTATTTCGCATGTCAAAAACCTATTATCTGATAACGCATTAAAAATTTAGATCCGGTATTGTAAAATAAAACAATTAAGTAGGTATATTATGGATTAATCACCAGCATGAAAGCGATAAGATTGGGCCAGACCAAAGGTTAATCCATAATTATCATATCTGTTTCTCGGTGCGTGGTCAATTACTTTCAATTTAGAAATATAAATTTATTGATATTTAGACTTAAATGTTGAGGCATGGCAGGCAGGCAACAAAGTGCCTTAGCCAAGCATACCAATGCAAACGCTCCCTTTGCATACTTACGAAACGTTAAGAAATAAAGCCCGGCGATTGGTTGTTGTAACGCCCACATCAAATTTTGACCAATCACAACGCTTTCTCCCAAGCGTAGCGTAGCCTGAGCGTAGCGTTTATGACTGTACGTTTGCTCTTGGCTAGGGCCCCAGGGAGTTTTTCCAATTTTGATATAACTACTATATTGATATGCTCAGATGTGGACACTGATGTAATATTACGTCCACAAATGGAAAGCCGTTGGCATGTATCTGAGGAACATGATCAGAATATGAAGATCCGTTGGTGAACTAAACTGGTCCACTTCATTCAAACCATGAATCACAAAATTACATCAAGTGGAAATAGGTGGAACAAGAAATTGTATTTTTATTTGTAATGAATTAATTCAAAAACTACTGGACCGATTCTAAAAATTCTTTCACCTATAGAAAGCTACATTATCAGCGAGTAACACAGGTTTTATTTTATAAAGTTACGTGGACAAAGTCGCATACAACAGCTAGTAGGTATATAATAAACCTTTTGGATAGAGTAATTCATTCTGAAATTCGCGACTAAATCACTTTTATTTAATATTGTACTAATTATAACAAATCTGAATGGAGATAAATTACATAATAGTTTAAATACTTAATTAAAATTTCATATTTAATGTTATAGTAACCCGATGTGACATTATTATTGTGAAAATTGTTATCAGCGGTTACCATGCGGTCGGTTGGCCAGCGAGCGATGGCCTGGGTTCAAACACATCAATACATATTTTTCAACCTTATCAAGTTTATCGGAAACAAATTTCAAGTGCAACATTTATCATTTGTTTAATAAATTAAGTATATACGCACCCGATTACTTTATCTAGTTACCAAGTTATTAACTTATCACTTTTTTGTACTCTAAACGAGACATGTTTTGATTTTTTTGGAACATACTTATTCAAAGATAAAGCAACATAATTACCTAGGTAATATAATTTAGATAGATAGATTAGGCAAGCATATTAATTATTTCCACCCTGATACATTTTGCTAAATGCGATAAACGTTAATTGCTTTTCTTGCTGGTAGATAAGATGGGGAAAATAATGCCAATATTCATATAATTATATGGTAGCAATCCGAGAAACTGGCCACATTTGACAGCATAGTAAAGTGAATACCGTAGTAGATAATAATAATAAAAAGGGGAATGAAATAACCATGAAAATTACTGACACATTACTGACATAAGTAACAATAGCAGTCACGCTGCATCTGTAGCGTTTTTATGGTGTGCATCAAAGATTATATAAGTATAATTGGTGTGCATGCGCATATTCTAACAAAAAATGGGTTAATACATGAATTTTGTTCGCCGTACCTAATGGAGATCCATTAGATTAAGAAAAAAGAACTAATCACTTTCATGGTACCTATTAAATATTCTAGTGAATCTAAAATGCATGGAAAAGTGATTTTCAGAAAACAATATAGATTAACTAATAGCTGTAGGTTGTTTTTGTTTTAAATATTAGCTCGAAAAGTTTTCTAAAGCGCTTTGGTCCGAAAAAGAAGAATTTTGTCAAGATAAGCTGCCGTGTGTCTGAATGTCTATAGAATCTGAGCCTGATCTTATCTACACTTATCTTTATAGAATGAAAAAATATTTTTTTTGCTGTGCGAGTGTGAATATGAATAGTAAGAATTAGTGTTTGAATTAGAGGTCGCCAGTGCAAGAGTTGCTCAACTGTTGGTTCTCCTGAAGAAATAAGGTCGACGCAAGATATTAGCGATGTATGCCAAGGCTCCGATCACGATGCACTGTCGTGCATTCGCGTCCGAGGTGCAACGATCGTATACGCTTGTGCCAGCGAACCTACCACCAACAAGTATCTATTTCTGTAGCGTTGCAGTCGTCCTGTGCGTTTGGGAATCCAACAATATTCGCTAAATATGTCTATGTAAACATAATGTGAATCAGTTTGTTTGTTTGTTAATCTTTCACGCATTAACAACTCAACCGATCACATTTAAATTTTGCATACATTGTCACGGACAAAATTATAATGAGCAATAAAGATTTTATCAATGTTTCAACGCGTAAAAAAAACGCGAAAACAAATAATATTAATATGGGTGGTCCAAACAACTATATTTTCCTTGCTGAAAAATGTTTAAAATAGATTTAGATTGTTATAATATAACCTCTTTTGTTAGATAGAATTAGATAGGATATATCTAACCTCTTTTGTTGAGTTTTCTATCATTCTTCTAACAATCATCGCGTAAGTAAGAGCTAATTCTATTTATTCTTGTTTTGGTTCCTCTGCTGTCTGTACAGCAAAAGCTACTGTGGCAAATTTATAACAATCCAAAATAAATTTATTCAATTTACCTCATAAAAATAGAGCTGTTGCAAAATTATACATGGTTTTTTTTTGTGGTGAACTTTGTGGCAAACTAACAAGGACCCCTTTAAACGCGCATTGTATGGATTTTGCTTTTTATTTTTATACAAACAAAATGTGGCGTAATCTATTCAGAAATGACTCATCAAAAAAAAAAAGTTAGTATCATTAATTAGCGAACGTTAAATAATATTCATATGAATTATATTGTTTCTCGAATTTCAATCTACAATATTGTAAATAATCGCCTATTTGTAGGATTTAATCATCATTCAGCGAAACGGGGATTTATTATTTTCCGATAAGTCATTTCATATAATAATTTAACATTGTTACAGGTTAGTATCTATAATTATAATATTAACTTATTTATCATATCCCCAGTATTAAATAAATTAAATTAAAATGTCTGCAACATGTACGCATGTGCAATTTATTTTTTGTTAAAGTCTCCGAAATCGCTAAACCTATTTTGATTTGTTTTGATGAGCACATTGGTCAAGTGGTTGAGACGTTTGTTTTAGTACTTCTACTCAGTAGCCCCGGATTCGATTCCTGGCAGGGCCAACTTTGCTTATAGCTTTAGGCTCTGGTCTGGCAAGTAATGGCAGGGCACACTGAATTTTAGTATTCAAGTCAATCATGTAAAAATATAGGAAGCATACATCATAAGTATCTTTAATCTTTACCATGACATTACCTTTGCATTGCGAAAGCGTCTTTTTGTCCGAACCGAATGGATGATGTGATGAAATAGAAAGTAATGTGGAAACGAGATGGCGGACGTGTCTATTTACATTTTAGGATTACAGGATTAACAAAAGCCACAAAGAGAGATACTGTAAATAAGTATATAAAATAAACCGAAAAATACGTAAGAAATAATAGATAAGTAACTAGTAGGAACCAAATTCAATTTTATGTAGTTAGTTGGCAAACACTGCACAGTAATAGGGAGTCGGTAAACGCAACAACATAGGTACCTAAACACAATAAAAGTAGGTAATCTTACGAGATTATAGGTAAGTACTAATGAAAAATCGAATATAATTATAGTGAACAAAACTAAGGTTGCTTTTTGTGTACATGCCTCAGTCAAATTATTTTCTAATTTACAATGCACCAGTAGGCACTATGCCTAAGTAAAATTAGTAAGAATAAGATTCTAGATAAACTAGAATATAACTTCTAATATTTTTTTTATTTATTTATTTAAAACTTCTAATATATTAATATATTCTATAATATATTATAACTTCTAGATAAAACGTACTATTCTACATAGAGAGAATAATAATTGTTTTTAACAACGGTGACGTAAGAATCCGTACCATAAACCGATTGAAGGATATTGCGGTTTGACAAACAATGACCGTTGCCCAATACAGAGGCCGTATCTATATTATCTTTGTTATCGAATGACGTCACGATCAAAGTCCAACGTTAAATTGGAAAGTTCAAACAATATAGCAAAATGTGGAGTGGCAACGAATTGTCCAAATTATTTTTTTACGACAACGGATGCAAATTATTCATTGACCTGTAAACTGTGCTGTGCTCTGTGCTTGGTTATTTTGTTGCGAAATTGTAGGTTTTCAACAAAATATACTTATATAGTCTTTGGTTTTCAATGTTCAAATCTGCTTAGTAGTCACTGTACTCTATATAAGCGGAAATAAGCAAATCAGGTTCGCAAACTCTGCATTTTGTTAGTCTTGCAATTGCAAAATTTTACCTATTCCTTACTTTGCTATTTTTGTAATTTTCATTGTTTAAAGTGCTAGTCATAAAGATTTGTACCGACCTCTTTACGTGACTAACAAAGTAAAGACAATCACGAATCGAGTTAAAATATATTCGTGTCGAGTTGGACTTTGGACTCGGCGTTAAAATTATTATGCGTCAGGTTTAATATTGGAACACAGTACAAATCGAGCCCTAAACTCTTAGTCATAAGATTCATAAAAATCAAGCAGGTTGCCTTGTTTCTATATTTATATAAACTTTGTGAGGTAATAGCCCTTTGTGTCTGGATCAGAATTGAAGTTATCATAATATCAGCTTTCCCAGATTCTTCTTTTTATAGATCAAGAATTGAGATATTTTATGCCACATGGATGTTTTTTTTAATTTTACTCTGCTAAACTACATGTTACACTGAATGGATTTTAATGAAATTTTAATATAATATAGTATGTACTTAAAATTTTCTAAATAAATTAAATTACATACTTAAAAAATATTCAAGTATAGGTATTTTGAAATCGCTTTCTGCGTCTGTATACCTAATGGCTACTGCTCTTAATCACGCAGCGGACTTTCATGCGGCTTTCACCATTAGTTAGATATTTTTTATGGAATGTTTATATTAAAACCAATAAAATGTATGTAAAACCAATAAAAAGTATGTATTTATGTACTTCAATAGAAAAAAAAAATGACAAGATTTTTTTTTTTTAAAACTAAGATGTCATTTCCGTCTTTTTAGATAAAATGTAATGCAAACAACGAGCAAAATTGGTTGCACCATGTTGCATGGGCCCCTTCATAATGCTTCGATCACGCACCGTGCACGTGTCAGCCGTGCTCACAGCTGTACTATTGGACTTTGGACCCTGATTACAATCACCTACAAAGCGGTGACTAACAAAACAACTGCACCTTGGTTTGTTCGCCGCGGGGAGAATCATTTTTCTCTACCATTCGCTCGCTTCTATTTAGAATTATTATCTTTTATTATGAAATAGGTACTTATGTGTGTAAGGAGTCAGACTAGTGTAAACACTAAAGTGATTTTAGAATGCGAATTATCAATACCAAACTAATACTTACTAGGTATATAGAGGAAAGATTTGTTTGTATGAATTGAATAGGCTCCGAAACTACTGGATTGATTTGAAAAATTCTTATCATACCTAGGTATTATAAGCGAGTAATATACCTAGGGCTACCTACCTATATTATAAAATTACGCGGACGAAGTCGCGTGCAAAAGCCAGTATAATTATAAAATCAAAGTTCATAGAAAATAGATTTATTTAGATTCTAGGTATGTAGTACCTACTTACTCATTTTTATAAATCTGACCTTTTGAAAGTAAAGGATGTGATGTAGGTAGGTATGTAGCTAGGTATTACCAGGTTAGTGAGTAAAATTTTTTTTTTCTAAAATTCTGTAATTATGGCAAATTGCCAATTTAGTTTGGAAGCTCTTCTAAAATTGATAATTATTATCGTATGCACCTAGTAGGATATCTGTTATTCGGTTGAAACAATAAAATTTGAAAGAATGACACCTAAGTAAAGTAGGTAGGTGTAGGCACCTAAGACAAATTAATTGATTGGTATGAAATGAAACTGATAATGAATAAATGCAGTTATAATTGCTAATCCAATTTAAACGAGTATAAAATTCCATTTTAATAAATAAAATTATAGAACCAGATTTGAAATTCACGATGGCCAAGCGTGAACAACGTAACGTTGCCGGGTCCAAAGTCCGCAAGGTAAAACTCGACTGAATGTTGCGAACGTGTTTCTAGGCACGCTCTTGTAATACTTGATAATTGTCTTCATATATTTTGCCTATTACTAAATAAACTCTAAATAAATAATAATCTATTCACAAATTATAAACAAAACAATATATTTTTGCAATGTATGCACACACATTCCTGAGAGAAAAGTGAAATTCAACAGTGTATTATAAAATTACAAGTTTTTTTAGCGTTATTTAATAATAAAATATATGTTTTATTACTTAATAATACAATAAACTATACAATTTAAATTCAAAATAAGAATGTAAACAAAATACTCAAAAATTTGAAATATGAAAACAAGTTGTTAAAAGTTAATATTTAAAAAAAATCTTACCTTCTCTAGACAATCCTGTCCGATTGCGTTCGGCTCCACCTTGACTTCCAAGATCATAGAGTTTGGTTGACTGACCAGCCACATTTTGAATAATTTTTAAGAGAAAACCGAATAAAATGAAGAAGGTCAACAATTTCTTAGTCGAGACGGAACTAATTCAAAACACTCTATGTACCTAAGTATTGTTTATGTCACTCGCGTTAGGAATTTATTTAAAAATGTTTTTCTTAATTCGCTCTGCGTTATGTTTATCGCGTATTCTTTGTGGAAGTAAAACTGTGAATACTTCCAAACGACGGCCATACTACGATAAGTTTGCCACCGAAATGATTTCTTCGATAAAGAAAGAAGCGGTGACGTTGAACGCTCCGTTGAGCGAGACAGCGAATGAGTCGGCGCTACTCTGCCGCGGGCTATGAACTTTTGAGCAATAACATTTTACAGCATTCATTGCGCTTGATTACAACTCAGCTAAACATTATCAAACTGTATAACAAGCGATGTACGTCAAAATTATCGTAAAACAAATATTTGTGAACATAATGTTCAATTTGCCTTCTCATACATTTTACATACGCGATACGGGGAGAAAGTTTTTATGAGACATTTATGAGAAAAAAAAATTCAAATTTTTGACTTGAAAGAATATGTAAGTATGTTGTGATGGAGTTTATAACCACTGATACCTGATGGATACCTGACATTACTAGCGTTAAGGACCGGGTCAACGACGCGGCGAAATGGCACCAGTTTATTGGCCCTAAAATATCAATTTAGGGCCAACTAACGACAGTCGTCCCTCATCCGCGCAAGATTGTGGTTGAGAGAACTTTTTTATTAAATTATTATAAAAATGCCTAGTTACGCTGTAAAAGGCTGCAAAAACTACAACACTACAGTTAAAAAGGAACAGGGAATATCGTATCATCGGTAAGTAGGTAATCTTGTTACATGTTGAATGGGTAATTAATTTTAACCCTAGAGATTTTAACACATTTAATTTTAATGCCAAATCCATGATGGCGGCCTGTGCCACACGTGAAATAAAATAATCCAAAAATAAAGAATATACTTACTTTACTTGCATCTAACCAGTTCAGCATTTAAGCTCAGGAGCTTATATGCTGGAATGGCAAGGACTTGGCATCAACAATTAAACATTAACGGCGAAAATCATCTTCGGTTTGCCGAAGATATTTTGATCTTGGCGAAGTCTATAAGAGACCTCAACACGATGCTCGAAGACCTCAACCGAGTTTCTCAAAGGGTGGGCCTTAAGATACGGACAAGACAAAAGTTACCTATGTCTAATGTCCATGTTGTGCCCACACCAGTTAAAGTTGGGAATTCAATTCTCGAAATGTTGAGTACCTGCATATACTTAGGACAAACAGTCCAATTAGGTGAAGAAGTCGTGGTATTAGGTAAATTTTAAGTTTCAGCTTAGGTAGGTAAGTCACATGAAATTCAAATAAAAATTAATAAATAAATATGGCAACATTCAGGTTTTCGCGCGTTTTTTTTTTTTTTTTTTATAAGAGATGGGTTAGCTCTTGACCAACAACCAGCCATGTGGCAAGGATGAGGCCTAAGATGGAGCGAGCTCAGCCAGAAGATGCCTATTCACTCGAACCTTGAAAAGATTAGGGTTATGGGTTTAGCAGGCCTTTATTGTCATCGGCCAAATGAAAACGCCGTGTTTACAAATAGGTATTGTATTGTAATGGAGTCTTACAAGAAGTAATAATTAAGTCAACTTAAATTAGGTGTACAGAAGAAGAAGAGTGACGGACGACAATATAATACTGACAGTTGTTGCGCACAGAGTACTAATCGCCGCCACACCACCCCCCCACGGAGAATTGAAGATCAAAGATCGAAAGGACGGGCAAATTTTACCCTACGACCCGATCGCGTTGTATACTTGGGTGAAGGTGGAGAAGGTGTAGTATGATGTGAGGTCTGTGAGTGTGATGTATGTGTGTCTGGATGTGAATGAGGAGTCTTAGATGGCGAAATGTCTGAAGGTTGAGAAGCGAATGATGAATCAGGAGTGTTGGTAAAGGTGAAATTGTCAGTGTAGGCAGGTTTTACTCGGTCTACACTCACGACAACTTCTCTGTTCCCGACGATGATGGTAAATGTCTTGTCAGTTCTGCTAACCACTGGAAAAGGTCCTGAATAAGGAGATTCCAGTGGTGGCTTCACGTGATCAGCTCGCAAGAATATATGTGAAGCTGAATTGAGCTCTTTAGACACAAAGCAGTTTTTTTGACCATGACGGGAGGCAGGAACGGGCCGTAACTCTGACATCATCCTTCTAAGCTGAGCGACAAACTCGGAAGAATTAGCGGTCTGCCAGTTAGGATGAGGAACTATCATCTCACCAGGAAGACGAAGAGGTTCTCCATAGAGTAATTCAGCTGGTGAAGCCTTTAAATCTTCCTTCACGGCTGAACGCAATCCTAGAAGCACGATAGGTAGAGCTTTAATCCACGGTTCTGCACGACACATCAGAGAGGCTTTAAGCTGCCTATGGAGGCGTTCTACCATCCCGTTGGCACATGGATGGTAGCTCGTGGTGCGTAGCTTTTTGGTACCGAGAAACGCCATGAGTCTACGGAATAGGTCTGACTCAAATTGCCGTCCCTGATCTGTTGTGATGCAAAAAGGAACACCAAACCTCGCGATCCATCCTTGTAAAAGTGTATCCGCGGTTTCTTCAGCGGTGATACTACGCATAGGCCAAGCTTCTGCCCATCGTGTGAATCTGTCTACAGCCGTAAGAAGATAACGATAGTCTTCGCACACGGGTAATGGGCCAACGATGTCGACGTGTATATGGCTGAAGCGGCCAGACGGTGAATCGAAGTTGCCTAATGGGGAAACTGTGTGTCGCGTGATTTTATTTTTCTGGCAAAGTGTGCACGATCTAGTCCACTGTCGCAAGTCTTTGCGAATCGAGGGCCAGACGAATCTATCTGCGATAAGTCGAGATGTAACACGAATGCCAGGATGACTGAGGTTGTGAAGTTTTTCAAAGTATTTCCTACGAAAGGGTAAGGTAAGAAAAGGCCGTGGCTTGCCGGTGGAAGTATCGCAGATGACTTTGATGTCCGTATCGGGTAAGTAAATATTTTTGAGTTTCAGGGAAGAGCCGTTTTGAAGAAGTTCTTGTAGCTCTTGATCACCTTTTTGGGATTCAGCAAGAGCTGCGTAGTCGTCTTCAAGTGATATGGCCTCGATTCTTGACAAAGCGTCTGCTACGACGTTATCTACGCCTTTTATATGTATGATATCCGTTGTAAATTGCGATATAAAATTCAACTGGTTCAATTGTACTGGGGGCAGTTTCTCACGTCGCTGTGTGAAGGCGTAAAGGAGAGGCTTATGGTCTGTGTATATGGTGCAATGTTGAGCTTCCAATATATGTCGGAAGTGTTGCACGGCCTCGTACACAGCTAGAAGCTCTCTATAGTAAGCGGGCCAGAGTGTTTGACGATTGGTTAACTTCTTGCTGAAGAATGCTAAGGGCTGCCAATGTGTGTCAACGCGTTGTTGAAGACAGGCTCCCACCTGGGTACTTGATGCGTCAGTGAAAAGACCTAGTGGGACATCTGGAAGTGGATGAGCTAGCATAGTAGCCTGGCTAAGGCTCTCTTTGCAAGCGTTGAAAGCACTTTTTAATTCGGTTGTCCAAGGCACAGGTTTGGTACCCTTGAGCTTGGAATCGGTTAAAATATTTATTAATGGTGTTTGCATTTCAGCAGCATGTGGTAAAAAACGTCTATAATAATTGATCATGCCCAGGAACCGACGTAGGCCCTGGACAGTTTTTGGAAGGTCATACTCCTGTAGAGCGGATATTCGCTCTGGAGGAGGAGCTGATCCATCTTTCGAGATCCGGTATCCCAGAAAAGTAACTTCTTTTGCTCCTAAAACGCATTTTGCAGGATTTACAACAACGCCGTAATCAGACAACCTTTGAAATAGGATGCGCAGATGGCGTTTATGGCTATCTTCGTCTGGAGAATATACTAAAATATCGTCAACATACGGAAAACAAAAGTCTAAATCTCTAACAACCTCGTCCATAAAGCGTTGGAAGGTTTGTCCAGCGTTACGCAACCCGAACGTCATGTATGGGAATTCAAAAAGCCCGAATGGGGTGATAATCGCGGTTTTGCACACATCCTCGTTAAAAATAGGAATTTGTTGGTAAGCTTTTATTAAATCAAGGGTGCTAAAGATGGTAGAACCAGCGATGTTGTGACTGAAATCCCCAATATGACGAACAGGGTAGCGATCTGGAATAGTTCGAGCGTTGAGTGAACGGTAATCGCCACATGGTCGCCAAGTGGAATCCTTTTTGGGAACTAAGTGAAAGGGGGATGACCATGGACTCTCAGAGGGTCTTGCTGTACCATTTTTGATCATCTCATGAAATTCCTTTTGAGCAACCTTGAGTTTTTGTGGAGCAAGACGACGTGGACGACACGAAACTGGTGGACCGTCCGTCGTTTTAATATAGTGTACAGTATTATGCTTTATTGTTCTATGAAGTCCGGGAGGTCGTGTGACTGTAGGGAATTCTGAAAGTATTTTACTAAAAGGTGATGCTGTGAAAACTGAAATGGTCTTAATGCTTGGTTGATCAAGTGAGGCAACGGAAGTTGGTGTAGACAGACCGGTAACGCCGTCCAAAAGGCGCTTTTTACGGCAGTCAGGTAGCAAATGGTAGTGAGCCAGAAAGTCTGAGCCTATTATGGGAGTGCTGACATCAGCTACAACGAATTGCCAACGGAATTCGCGACGTAACCCGAAGTTAAGGTTTAAAGATATGCACCCGTAGGTTTTTATCGTGCTGCCGTTCGCTGCGTTGAGTTCGTAACTACTAGCGGGAGTTTTAGTAGATAAAATTTTTCGTGGGTAGCAACAAAGGTCAGATCCTGTATCAATAAGGAATCTGACTTTTGAGCTTTTGTCTGTGATAAATAGGCGGCGACTTGAAGGTGTGCAATCAGTTGCCGCCGCTACTGATTGAGCTTGGAGTTTTCCTGCGTCCAGCTGCATGGTCTAATGCACTTAATTGCTTTGGATTTAAAGTTCCTATGATACCAGCAGATTTGAACTGTAGGTGATTGAGTGCGGCTGCGTTGTTGAATTTGGCTTCGGCTGTTGGATCGGTTTCGGCTGCGACTAGGAAGCTGTTGGGATGTGATTGCAGCGATACAAGCTGTCAACTCTTTCATCTGTAATGCAAAAGCATGCAGTCCCATAGGATCCTTAGCGGTTGCAAACGATGCAGTGGTTGAAAAACCGGAGGCTGTGCTATCAGAAGCTGTAGTGGGAGACCCAATATTTGGAGCAAAAGTAGCGTGCACGAAGTTGTGCGCTGTTGTTGCAATTCCAGGAACAACTTCCAAAATTTTATCAGCATCTGCCGCAATGTTGTCAAGTGAGTCAACCCGGGCTGCCAGCAGTGCCTGAAGATTCTGTGGTAAGCGCCGCATAAAAAGTTGTCGAAGGATACCATCGTCTGTAAGAGTATTACCTGCTAAAGAACGAAGATGTCTGAGAAATTGTGAGGGTTTTTGATCCCCTAACTCTGAATCTGTTAAAAGTTTTCGAACGCGTTGTTCCTCCGACTGAGATAAACGTCTTATAATTTCGCTCTTTAAAAATTCGTATTTGTCAGTGGCCGGTGGATTTGTAATTATGTCTTCAATTTCATCGGTGATTTTAAAATCTAATTTTTCTATAACGTGGTCATATTTTGTAAGGTCCTGTGTAATGCCTGCTCTTCGAAAATGTGATTCGATGTGTGCAAACCACATAGCCGGTTTTTGGTACCAAAATGGTGGGATTTTTGGTGCGATTGCGGAAATGCCGGACTCTGTTTTAATGACTGGTGGGTTTGTGTCGGTAAGTTTAAGGTTAGCTCTAAGTGTGGCATTTTCTGTTAATGCAGTTTGCAGTTGTGCCGAGAGGGCGTCCAACTGAAGTATGAGTTGAGGATCCGTTTCACTGTGAGACATAGCGGTGGCAGTGTGGCGGTGCTCAGTACCCACTAAAAATTACAATTATACAAAATAATTTACAAAATTAACAAAACAATTATACACAAAAAAAACTATTATAAAAAGCAAAATATTCAAATTTGTTATGTAATGCAATTATATAAAAAAAAATGTATATACGTGTTAACCTTATTTGTGCGAACACAGTATGAAAATAGTGATCAAATTTTGTTAGTACAAACACAGATAAAAATATTGTTCATATTTGATCAGTCACACACAAAAGGTTGTAAGATGATCACCAATTCACCAATTCACCAAAAAAATCACCACCATTTGAAATTTATGTCTATTGGCACAACTTGAGTTGCGTGCAGTGCAGTGTGTGTCGAAGTTACCCAGCGATTAACGTCGACTAACAAAATGAGATGAATGACATGCTTACGCAGCTCCAAACCAGCAATGTAGTGTGAGTTGATTGAAGTGCACTTAGCCCAGTGTGTCGAGATGCACTTGTCAATTGCGGTTGCTGTGGTTATCAATACCGATGTGACAACATGCGGAATAAAAAACTTCGTTGTTGAGAGACAGGCCGAGGAATAAATCGATGATCTCAAACTCCTTGCGGTGTTCTGTCGGGGTCACCAATATGGGTTTAGCAGGCCTTTATTGTCATCGGCCAAATGAAAACGCCGTGTTTACAAATAGGTATTGTATTGTAATGGAGTCTTACAAGAAGTAATAATTAAGTCAACTTAAATTAGGTGTACAGAAGAAGAAGAGTGACGGACGACAATATAATACTGACAGTTGTTGCGCACAGAGTACTAATCGCCGCCACAGGGTTATATGTGCTCGGAAACACAGATGTTTCCGATTATATGTGCGCGTTTTTTAACATTAGACTTGAAGCTTGCATTCAATCATATTATATAAAAATTATATCATTTTCAATTGCATTGATTATGGAGATCATAATAATTATTACCATATTATGGAGATACAATTCTATCAATTTTTGTAAAGTAATTCTTAAGAAAAATAATAATTATTACAAAAACAGTTATAAACCTTGATACACATTATTGTGATATTATTGATTGTGGAAGATTGTGGAGAACATATTTTTCCTTAAAAACTCAAGACTTATGCCTATCATGGCATAATAAAAAAAAGGGAGGATTATTCCGACAAGATAAAATGGCAACTTTAGTTGGGTTGCTAGAGCACAATTCTTTGATTGCAACAAGAGAAAATAATGGTGATTAAAAAGAAAATCGATAATGAGTCATAAAATACACAAATTTCTTAGTTAATTAGTTAGTTATCACATAAATTGATCCAACCATCGATGGTATAGGTATAATGAAATGAAATTAATCTACGTATTACAGAAATTATTGAGTGCCATCTGTGAAAGAAAAGAATAGTAGAAGCTTTCATAGTCATTTTGCGTGTTCCTTTGCACGCTAATCATTTTATAGAAGCAAACATGTACATATTTCTCAATTGCAAACGTTATTCGCCTTATACAGCTATGTATTAAAATATGTTTAAAAATAAAACATGTAGATAGAATAATAACTTATAAAATAAATAAAATTATTTAAGAATAATGCATTGTGGGGCCCACATTCGTTTCGTTCCACGCAAAACTACCAATGCATGAGTCGATGACAGCGCCAATCGTGACATCATGTTGGAACTAAACTAATCATATGACTTTCGTCATTCGCTATTTTTCATCTATTGATTTGTGTCTCGGTCTGTTCATGGTCTGTATTGTCGACATAGTTTTTGTGTAATTCAGAAATGGCGAGCCAGACCCAAGGAATCCAACAATTGTTGGCTGCTGAAAAGCGAGCCGCCGAAAAAGTTTCAGAGGCGAGGAAACGTAAGTTTATTAATAAAATTATTAACTTGCATTATCGTCCAGCCATTCTTGATTCTCTCATCTTGAATTCTGATTGACTTATTTACTTTATTAGCCTCTGACCGCGTATATTAATATTCAATACAATAATTTTACATACTAAATATCATTTTTGTTAATAGATTTGACATCAAACTATCTTTACATACATTTTTATTTATCTTATTCTAGGTCACATGATTATTAATTATAACGTCTGTTAGTTTTTTCATTTCTTGTTGCTCAGGGACTATATTTTATTTATAAACGAATCGGGATTGGAGTTCCAACAAGAACAATTGTCCTTACCTTATATTGTCATTGTGTTTATACTTGATTTTATGAAATCTTGTAATTTCAGGGACATATTATGGCATATAACTTATTGCTGAATAAGTTCTATTCAATATCTTATCTAAATGAACAATTTTTATTGGTGTTTCTATTTCACTACCTGTTTTTGTGACATTTGAAGTTTATTAGTAGGTAACTAGCAAGAATGAAATTCATTGCTTACATGACATAACATGATATGATTCCAATTGGCTCTGGCACTTAGATGAGATCTTATAATTTTGTGTTTAGATTATAAATGACTAGCTGGTGGCTGCGACTTCGTCCGCGTTGTAAAAGCAATATATCGCCTGACATCGTTATTGCTATTATACTTAGCCAGTAGTTAGTTTCATTAATTTTAGATAATCCCTCTGGAGCAGTACTTTTTCTGGATGAAAGGCACCCTATGTCCTTTCTGGTGTCCCAGACAATGTGAATGCAAAATTTCATGGCGATCGGTTCAGTAGTTTTTGCGTGAAAAAGTTACAAACATCCATCCATACATCCATGCAAACTTTCTCATTTATAATATTAGTACAGATTAATAGGGAGGGAAATACGAAAGAGAAATACTAATACTTACTAGACTGTCCGTGCATATTATTAGTGATGTAGGCTTATATGAAAAATTAATTAATTTGTAAATCCACAGAACTATAAAAACATATGTATACTTACCTATATGTGTTAGTTTTACATTAAATAGATTACATAAATTTGATCTGTAAAACCAACGAAGTTTTAAGTAAAATGGCAAAACAAATTGCATTAACACTACATGCAGTTACGCAAAAACGACTGGACAGATTTGGATGAAAATTGGCATACAGATAGTTTATTAGCTGGATTAACATATAGCATACTTTTTATTCTGGAAAAACGTTCCTGTGGTATTTTAAAAAACGAACTACAGCCCATATGAAGTTGCGGGTACAGCTAGTCTCTCAATAACTTTAAAAGAAACAACAGATCCTAATAATTTTTGTAAATTAAAGGAAAAGCGAGACGACTAAAGCAGGCCAAGGAGGAGGCTCAGGATGAGGTGGAAAAGTACAGACAGGAACGGGAGAGACAGTTCAAAGAGTTTGAAGCCAAGGTATACCGAAAATATTCCATTCATTAAACCTTTCCTTACACAAGTTTCTTTAAAATTGTGTTTAAGCCTGTCCTTTAAAGATGCCATTCTTGCCAATATACCATTTTTTTTGGTCAATTTCAACATTTTTCCCAAGTATTTTCAACATTTTCCCAGGCTATTTCAACAATTTCCCAAGCATTCTACCTTTATTCTCGTATTTCTTGTGAAATCGCAATTTTACACAAATAAAAAGTCAAAGATAATTGATTTGTCTTGCTGCGTTTGACTAGATAGAGGGCTATACAAAAGCAATAGCTCCGACAACGTGGCAACTTTTTATTGTAGTGTGTGTAAAAAACCGTCACTTTTTATCAATTTTAACCCAGTTTTATTATATTTTTACACAGTTTCACTATGCAAACTGGTATTTTATTATGCCTAAAATTTACTAAAACATTTGGCACGTACACATCACAGACAGTTTGCAGTGTGACTGACTCGGGTACGCCGAATTCGGCGTACTATTTTATGCCGCATTTTACAAGTACGACGGGGGTATCTACTCGAGCGCAGCGAGACCAATCATTCATCTATGTAAAAAGTTTTTTACAACTTTTTCTCTTAACTCGTATCTTTTGGTCATACTTGTATTGTTTAATCCCGGGCGAAGGCAGGAGCTGGTAGCTAGTTATGTAATATTGTTTGACGATTTCAGCACATGGGCACTCGGGAAGGTGTGGCAGCCAAAATCGATGCGGAAACTAAAGTGAAAATCGAGGAAATGAACAAAACTGTGCAAATACAGCAGGAAGGCGTAAGTATATTCTACTATAATTTACTATTATATTGATATTACTTTACTATGATTTATGATAATAGTAAATAATAATTCTTACTTGATTCCAAATAATGGATTTTTGTGATCTAAATTGACTAAGTTTTCAGAATATAATATTTTCTAATAATTATAATAGAATAATAAATAAATATCTTCACACATTCCACACAGCACCATCTAAGTAGTTCCAAAGTAAGCAGCTAATGCTTGTATTATGGATACGAGACAGTTGAAATACTACATAGATTACTTTTTTTTGTAAACACATACATATTATAAATACAAAACATCCATGACTCAGGTAAAAAAGTAAAATGTTAATAAAAAAAAACATTTGTCCCTAGCGGGATTCGAACCGGCGACCGTTTGGTTAACAGCTAGGGTTACCAGCCACTAGACCAAACGTGTCGTCGAATTGATATTACATAATTGCTGCTTATAAACCAAAAAAATCCATAAATGTTTTTATTGCAAAAATACAATCACAATCCTTCATATTATATGTTGCAAAAAGACATAACTAGTTGTTTTATTCCATATTTAGTATATTTTGATCATTTTTTATATACTTATTCAAAAGTAACTTATATGCTTATATCTCTTCTAGTATTCAGTTTATTATAAAAGTACTTAAAACATTAAATGATACTTAAAAAGACGCTTCTAACTATGTATATTATGCATATATTTGATATATATTTAATAGGAAAAAAAAATTAGACAAAAATTATTTAATTTTTTTCAATTAGCTCTCCTGTAAAAAGTGTAATTTTGATTTGTGGCCCTTTAGTTTATAAGCAGCGAATATAAACTAAAGGGCCACAAATAGTTTAAATCACAAATTTTTCATTTGCAAGTGACTTTTTTCTGGATTAAATGGTCGTTTTCGATTCCAGGTGATCAAAGATATCCTGGATCTGGTGTACGACGTGAAACCAGAATTGCACGTCAACTACCGCGTAGCTTAAGCACAACTAACTATTTATTAAAACATCCAATTTTGTCGCATAAATTTATTATAATAATTAAAAATTGATGCGTACGAAATATTTTATTCCTTGTTAAAATAAATGTTTTTTGCTCCGAGGCGTTGCGTTTAAAATATATATATATAGAAAAAAAAAAAAAAACGCGGAATAAAATCGCTAATCCGCTGTAAATATAAAAAAAAAAGCTTGAAATAGCTTGAAATAATTGGATCAGTGTCAGCTCGATATTATATAAAAATATAATGATTATCATTCCATAAAAAAAAATGTTGGAAGATCCGCTGTAGAACGATGAAATATTAAATTGTATTAAATTCCCAAATTATAATGTCGTCTTTGAAATGTAAGCCTAAAATAGTATGTCTAAATATATTAAAGTTATAAAATGATGAAATTGTTTTTTCTTGTTGAATTAGTAGTGAAGGAGGTCGGTGTGTGTTAGACTAAAATAAAATATATGAACAAGTTTAAATGTTTTATAATTGTTTTATTGATATCACAACTGCAACTCGGTGTCCATAGATAGTTTCCTGAAAGTTAAAAGTTGTTTTATTTAACCTTAAACAAATCTGCTCATAGTCTTTGGAATGAACACATGATGCAAATTAAAAAAAAAAAGTAGTAAAGTAAAGCGATGCAGTTTTCATCGAGTCATTGGTAACTAACTGGTGCACGCGACTTCGTCCGCGTTCTAGATGAAAGGTACCCTATGTCCTTTCTGTGTCCCAGACAACGTGTATGCAAAATTTCATGGTGATCGGTTCAGTAGTTTTTCGCATTTATAATATTAGTATGGATAATCCATCCATTCAGCTTGTTCCAAAACTACCCACTTACAAATATATATTTTATTTTTTAGAACATACTATGAGAATGAAAAAACTTAGTTCGTTAAACCCAAATTTGTACTACCAGTAGTACTTCTTGGTTGTACTACTGTAACAGAGCGACTACGAACGAGTACAAAATATTCTTGTCTAATAAAATAACTAAAGCAAGGCCATGGACACAACGCAAATATATTAGACAACATTATATACACAAGATTTGTAACATTTTTTTAATAAGTAATATTTTTTTATTAAGTATTTATTAAAAAAATAATAAAAATTCTTAAATGGGTGACCAAGTAAGTATAGTCAAAATCGCTTTCCTAAAACCATGAAACCATGACATGAATTTTTTCATGCGAGGGAAAAGGACAGAGATAATTAATAATGACTCGAAACTCGAAGCACAGATTAAATAATCGCTCGAAGTCTTAAAACTCAATACAGAGAGGATTTTGTTTGCGTTGCCTTCGTGGCTTTACTTTAGTTAGTATCGTTATTCCTTGTCAAAAGGACTTAAATTCATTACAATCAGTACCGTAGTCTAGGAAGCGTAGGTTTCTCGGCTCCGATGGTCGCCAGCCAATCGGCTACGTCGCCAACTTTGGTGAATACGGCCGGCGTGTCCGGCTGATCGCAGCGCTTCGCGGAAAACGACAGTATTCCAATCAGCATTGAGTCTAATATCGCTGGACCGCCCGCGTCGTGCTGACAACAATACGATTCATTTCAATATGTTCTTGCACTGAATAAAGTGGTTCAAGGCACATGGAATTGATTAAAGTAAAGTGTACTCCTAAATATACTTATATAGTCTTTGGGTTCATCCAATTAATTATGTTGGGTAAGAGTGGACTGGGATTGCCTCGGTCGAGCAGCTGTTCCAGTTGGCTCTTGACAGGGGTTCAGGAAGTTGACGGCTTACCTTCAGCACTGAAGAGGCATAAGAAGAGAGACAGAGAGGGCCCATGGACCCCATGGATCTAGCTTTCCACAGTTGTTTACAAATTCTGCAATTTGCAGTTTATTTTAAGTTATGTGAAACTACCTACATGACAATTTATTTATCTAAGTACACAAAAAAATCCACTTTTGAAACAGGTAAGTACCTATATTTCAGTTATTTATTCAAAGGTTTTTTTATGAGCTCATCAAATAGTTATTTTCTCAAAAATAAAATTACTTAAGTCAAATTTTAAATATAACTAAATAATTCAAAATAGAACAATGCATATTAACAGTAGGTATAATATATAATTATAACGGTTATAAGTAACATATTATAACGAATTAAGTATATCATAAGATATACTTAATGGCTGTATGCCAGATTCTATATTTGGGGTCATCAATCCGTTATTTTAGCGAAACTTAAAGACTCGTCCTTGGTTTTGGTGAGCCTATCAAGATTTGCGATGTTAATAAAGTGGTTATAACCTATGCTTTTAGTAAATAGTCAAAGCCTATGCTATATTTAATGCTACGACTTCGTATTGCAAAAAGTAATAAATCGAATATAGATTCCGCAGTTTAATTTATGTACATACGTTGCAAACATTTTTCGGCTGCGTAATGTATCCGGCGCAGAAATTGTGGCGGGTTACTAAATCGCTGAAAAAGTGCATAGAAATTATTACATACTTTAACCAGTTATAGGTCAACATTCGACTTGCTGTATAAAGCAAGACTTAATTCTAACTATAAATAACTTCAGACAGATTGTTCCTTGTGTTGTGTGCCTATTAAGTAAGTAAACTCGACAAATAAAGTGCCTAAGATTGAACATTGTTTGTATGTTGTAGAATGATAATAGTGTAGTATCCATATTCGAAAAAGTCTTCTAAAAACGATTTTCGTGGGACTCATCGAGTTCCTAACAATTATTGGTATGTACTTATTCAGCATGATCTCCTGATCACGAAAAGTGCGGTAGTAAAACGGCAAAGGTGTGGAGGGGGTAGCTATGACGTCACAAAGATGGCGGTCGGGCCTATCATATTTAGCAGTTTTTCTCGATAACTACTGAACCGATTTACTTGAACAAGGTGTCGAATGAAAGAGAATAGAATACACAATATTTTATCTCATACATTAGTTTACGTAAATCTATTATTTAATAAAGAAAAACACAGAAAACTGAATTTTTAAAAATATGTGCTATTTTATCTTGTAAATATCTCGCTAACTATTGGGATTTGGGAAATTTAGTTTATTTTAAGAAGTACTCCCAGGTTTATCAGAATTATAATGATGCTTGAATTATAAAGATAGAGTGATAAACAACGAAGCTATAGTCATTTATGTGGGCGTCGGCAGCGCGAAGATGGCTGTGGGTAAGGCGGCCTGGCGGGAGAGGCAGGGCGGTAGGTATTTTTAACAGCTAATAGCTATCTTTTGTAACTAGCAATATAAGTTGAATATAATAATAATAATAATGGTTTATTAAAAGGTCATAGGTCCCAGTAAAAAAATACAAATTAAAAAGCTTTATTACTATTCATAGCGAGAATTTACTTGACCTTGAGCTTCATTATGAACAGGGGTGTTATTTCAACAATTATAATACTGATAAAAAATAACATGTTTATACATTTTTGTTTTTTATCACTTCACCCACAGCGGGATGATCGGCAACCAGCTTTGGCATCAGCTGTCAATTTCAGGGCTCGAATAGAGCGATTATAGCGTCTACCTTCCATAATACTTTGAGCGGTAGTTTCCCCATAAACAAGCGAAGACTCTCGAAAACTCAAGCGTGTCTTTTTTCAGCGAAACGGAGTCCATTTGACCTGAACCCGTCATTCTGGGGAGTGACCGTTACAATCACAGACCACCTGCAACTCCTTGGTGTAGACCTTAATGCCGATCTGAACTTTGGTAGGCATATCGAGTCCATTGCCAAAACGGCTGCCCGAAAATTGGGCATCCTTTCCAAGGTTCACTTCACTGCGAGACAGCTCCTTAACTTATATAGAGCACAAGTCCGATCCTGCATGGAGTACTGCTGCCACCTCTGGGATGGGTCTGCCCGATATCAGTTGGCTGCACTGGACTCGATTGAAAGGCGAGCTATGAAACTCATTGGCGACGACTCCCTTGTGGAGTCTCAACTTCAAAATCTGCAGCATCGCCGAAAAGTAGCATGCCTATCGATTTTCTATCGTCTTCACCATGGAGAGTGTGCGTCCATTCTCTTAGATTTGATCCAACCGGAACCGTTCCACTTGCGAAACACGAGGCGCGGGCGGGGGTTTCATCCGCGTTCATCTTCATCATCTTCGTGGTTGAAGTTCCTCGGTCACGCACGAAGCGTTACAGTTCCACCTTCCTTGTCCGAACTGCTAAGGAGTGGAACTTATTGCCTGCGTCTGTGTTTCCCCAAAATTACAACCTCGGGGTCTTAAGAACCCGAGGTTGTAATTGTTGTAAGAAATTAAGAACCCAATGAAATCCTCCAAGGCGCACAATAACGTCATGATAACGATCGTTATATCACTGGATTTGTTTAATTTTACAATAAAGAGCCTCGTCACAAGTTAAAACAGTATGCGTTTGTCGAAGAGCCTTGGTTATTTCTTTGCAACGGTTCAATACTGCTATCAGTGTGTCCATTTCATGCGCCGGATTATTAATAATCGGAGTGTATCCAATGGTCGTAATTGGGTGAGACTTTACAACTTTATTCATATCTGTCCAAGATGGTAGCACCTGATCTTTATTAGAAGATGAACGACATGTAAGCCAGACTATGTCATGGTTATTTATAGGATTTTTTTTTGCTTTCTGTGAAATACGCCTTATCCACTCAAAATCAAAATCACTTCACCCTCTATTTTCTTTGGTGGACCACGTTGAAAAGCAACTACCTGTGTGCCATGAAAAGTTCCACGTCCACCAATTGTCTCTTCTAATATATCAATATTGTCTGTAGCAAATTGGAGAAAGTGTTGTCCATTTTGAGTCTGACATAAATTTTCGGGAATAAAAACTTTACCATTAAATTGGAAATCTTTTACAGTGTGATTTGCCAAGGAAGTGTCAATGCGCATTAACGTCATATAGCTGACGCAATTTCCTGCAGCATGTACCAAATCAATTAAGACCCGAGACCTAGTAGCCTGATGAATAGCTAATCCAATACCAATGTGCTTTGGTGTGAGATTACGGTTATTATAAGCAAATACTATATCTTGTCCTAACGATAGACGATAGACCTAAGAAATTGAACTTGATTTTCAATTTCGTCGGGGTTTTTGGTATTGTCACCTAAAATTAACTTTAACAGCATTTGCAAACTATCAGGGACAATAGACGTAGCAAAGTCCCCCTTTACTTTTTGAGCAACGTGATAGAACATTCTGGTGATCAACTGGTCTTCTCCTACTTCTCCAACAGTATCGCTTAAAAAATTGTCTTGACGTTCCTGACAAAGATTCTGCAGTTGGTGTATAGCATCAGCAAGTTATTTTAGGAAAAATAAGGGTAGACTTTCGTCTGCTTGAAGAGCACCGAGAGCGAGCGTCATGCTCCAGTGTTTATATACACAGGTAATTAAGTAATTTACCCGAAAATACTGTAATCTTGATGATATAAGGAACCTTAAGGATTTTTAATATTAGGTACATATTTCTTAATATTAATCGTAACAACACACATATATTTGAAAATCATAATATCCAGAAATGTATTCTCATTGGTAAGAAACACCCAAAGACCATTTTAGCGATTCATATTAGCCTAACACCGTCGTCCGCCGCATCCGCGCCAGGCGGCTCAACTGCCATCTTAATGCTGCCGACGCTCACATAAATGACTATAGCTTCGTTGTTTATCACTCTATCTTTATAATTCAAGCATCATTATAATTCTGATAAACCTGGGAGTACTTCTTAAAATAAACTAAATTTCCCAAATCCCAATAGTTAGCGAGATATTTACAAGATAAAATAGTACATATTTTTAAAAATTCAGTTTTCTGTGTTTTTCTTTATTAAATAATAGATTTACGTAAACTAATGTATGAGATAAAATATTGTGTATTCTATTCTCTTTCATTCGACACCTTGTTCAAGTAAATCGGTTCAGTAGTTATCGAGAAAAACTGCTAAATATGATAGGCCCGACCGCCATCTTTGTGACGTCATAGCTACCCCCTCCACACCTTTGCCGTTTTACTACCGCACTTTTCGTGATCAGGAGATCATGCTGAATAAGTACATACCAATAATTGTTAGGAACTCGATGAGTCCCACGGAAATCGCTAGCAACCTGCTTGGTTACTCTACTATAAGGTCTGTTTTCCTTTGAAAATTCAAAGTGACAATTTCTATTGCTATCTTTATTAGCGATGATAAATTATGTCAATCAGTAATCAATACCTGTTTCAAATCTAAGCCTTACCTAATTTTGAAATGAATGGAATTTGTAATCGAAACTGATAAAGCACTTTTCTCTTCTGCTTTACATAGATAAACTTAGATTTTGTCGATTGCTATTGTTTACAAGTTTGCTATTACCTATCTAGTATCGTTTTTGTCGATAGATACGGCTGTGGGTAGGCGCTTGTACAGTGACTTTCCTCTTATAGAGAAGAACACACCTGTGGCGTGATTTATTTGCAAAAATGTGACTTCAACCATAAATAACCAATCTCTTACCGTCCATAAATGTCCTGACAGTCAGCCAAAGGATACATAGGCAATTCTATTTTCTGCAGTAAAATCTCACCTCCTCTACCGACACCCTGAAATTTTTTTTTTTTGAAAAACAGCTTATACCCAAGATACGGTGACAAGATGATCTTTGGATTTTAAAAGATGATTTTTTTTAAATCAAGTCATCACATTACTAAGGTCGGATCTCACTTGTAGCATCCTGTCCGCTTGTCTGACAACCTTTACATGAAAAATTGTATATTAACAAAAATTTTTAATAAACTTTTTATTTCTTTTTTCATCCAAAAAATTTTACTAATGTATCAGCTAATGTCCTGTAGTGATACATTCCCTTGGTATTTCCAGGTTACGGTATCCACAAGCCATAAAGTGTAGGTATACCTACAACCTCAGACTGTGATACCATTAATAAAAATTTGACGATGACTTACCACAACTGATCCCCAGCCAAGGAATAACACATTTTTGTTGTTTGGAATGTATTCGTTCTCATTATAGACGACATTATCGATTTCACTTCTTCCCAAAGTGAGATTCCTATTGAGTTTTAGGACTGCAATATTGAATTCCAACGTCTTTGGCTTGTAGTTTGGATGGAAGTATATTTCCGTTACTTGCAACAGTTCCCCACCAGCGGTCGCGTTGTCCGAACCGACCCTCACGCTCAACATCTTCACGTATTCACGAAAGAAGCGGTTATTGTATTGACTGTCAAATGAAGGAATTTAATACAATTTTATTTTATTTTATTTAAACACAGACACACAGCACTCAAACGACAATAATATAGGAATAAATACATACCTATGTAGGTATACTTAAAACCTACTGCCAATAACGGACTTAAAAAAAGCAATTATTTTACCATAAAAAAAAGCAAACAACACAATATGAAATAAGAAAAAAGAAACAAACAAAAAAAATGGGAAATATGGGAAAGTAATGGGAAAAATCTGAGTGGCCTAGGTTAATGCAGACTTATATTTGTGTACATTGGATATTAGTCTTAAATAAGTAAAAGGTGTTTATTTCTATATTTGAAAATTAAATGTGGTGAAATAAATATAATAACAAATAAATATATTCACACATTCCACCAACATTCCACACAGCACCATCTAGTTCCAAAGTAAGCAACTCAATGCTCGTATTATGGATACCAGACAGTTGATATAGGTACTACATACATTACTTTTTTTTACAAAAACATACATACATATTACATACATACATACATATTATAAATACAAAACATCCATGACTCAGATATAAAGATGTTAACACATAAACATTTGCCCCTAGCGGGATTCGAACCCGCGACCGCTTGGTTGACAGATAGGGTTACTAGCCACTAGACCAAACGTGTGTTTAATATATCACATTTTATGTTGAGACATAAACAGCGATACTGTATAATATTAAGAAGTCAGTCCCCAATAATATGTCTACATATGGCTATTACAGGGCTTATGCTGCTGCTGATACAGCAAAATGTTGTCTACCTTTCCTTAAACGTCGTTGGGATACTCTATAAGCTAAATATAGGATACTCTATACTTACAGTTGTAAACAATGGGCTGCTGTGACCACAGAGTCACTGTCGATCAATACTCCTCCGCACCATAACTCGCCATTGACCAGAACAGCCGCCATGAATGGAAATTCAAACACGGAAGCAGTTTCGTCGGGTTGATAGATCCGACGGTAGCGTCGGTTTAATGGTGGATACGGGATGGGTTCCTCTTGAACAGGATAAGTATAGCTTATTGTAATAAATATATAATAATGAATATAATAAATAAGAGCTCACATAACCCAAATTATTTCAAAGTACGAGTGAATAGGCATCTTCTGCTGGGTGAGCTCGCTCCAACATAGGCCTCATATTCTCTACACGGGTTGATGCTAGCCAAGAGCAAAGCCATCTCTAATTAAAAAAAAGTTTAATTTAGAATTTCAATCATGAAAAATCAAAATACTTTTACAATGTACAGCTGGTAATTAAATACAAGGCAGAAGAAGATCCGGCAGACAGAAAATTTCATAGAATATTTCAGACTTAGCAGCAGTCTAAAGAATAAGATAGTTTCTGAGGTTTTTTAGACATTAGTATTAGTACCTATTAGTGTTTTCAATTGAAACATCTCTCAACGCGCATCTCCAACTTGACTAGCCAAACATTAGTCGAAATAATAACCTATATACTTAATTCTCTAACTATATATAGTTCATTATTACGGTAAAAATATAATAACATAGATTATTATTAATAATATACCTTTTGCAGTAGTGGAAGAGACATATTCGTCTAGCTGAGGCTCCGATCTCGCCTCAGATTCTTTAATTTCTGATGACGACGCCACGGCATATTGCAAATCATTTGGCTGATTGATGGCATCTCGTCTTCCATTTTCTATTTCAACTAGATTTTTAATATTTAATTAAGTTTAGTGTGATTTTTAAATATGTAAATTAACAATGATGAGTGATTTGTTCGAACTGCTTGCACTGAATATTTACTTTGATAACTCGTCTTGCGACATAGGCATCTTCAATAGTTTTCCACTCAATGCTCTAATGGTCCTTTTACATTTGCTAAACTCTTTATAGGTCTATTCAGGTCATTTGTCAAGGATCTTCAAGCAAAAGAGGAAGACCGATCGTATCAAATTGGCAGATTTTTTTTGCGTATATTTTGTCTTAAAAATATTCAGTAGCTAACTTACGATCATCAAAGGAACCCCCTAGAAATGCTGATTTTTCATTGTGAGCCACTGATGAAATCGCATTGTGAAATGAAAGAAAAGCCCATACGAAAACAAACTTTTTCTGTCTGTTTCCCATTTCGCTTTCAATATTGAAAATATTTTTACACAATGAATATAAATTTCTACAACACAACTGAATTTTTTTAATGCAACATAACACAAGTTACTTAAGTACTTATATTTAAAATAAACATAACTTTTACGACAATGGTTTACAGTAAAGGGTAGTTCTTCGAAATTTAATTCTTCGACTGATTCATATGGCCAAAATTTAATTTCACTTTCAGCTCTTTAAAATATGTTCATTATGAAAACAGGTATACCAAAAACATATATTTGAATGAGGGACTCGTTTTTATAAAGCAGTTTTCAAGATATCGACGTTCAAATATTTTGTGCCCATATGAATCAGAATTTGTTACAAATGAATCAGAAACAGGAATAAAATTTAAAAACTTTATGTAGATAGGCTCTGTATTAAGAAAATAATCATATTTTAAAAGTTAAATTAATATTTAAAATCATATGAAGTCAAAGTTAAGGAGGTACTAAAGAAATATTTCCTTGGGTTTTTGCAAGGGACCGAGCTCCTTTCAGTATCATCCTTAAAGTCTTTTTCTAGTTGACGAGATCTTGAATTTTGGAGGAAGATGGAATAATCATACTCGTATCTTCACCAATGGCGGGAGACTCTTTTCTTCGTTTATCATATTGAGACTTTTTAAACACAAATGTTAGTGTAAATGTCTCCATCGTCAGAATCTGAGCGATCATCCACGCTTTTCTGATGAAGGGTCGATCGGACATCTCTGGTGAATTTTGGAGTTATAAGTTTTTCATCAATTGTCGAAGTCTCTCCCCATAAGCTGTCGTCATCGGGAAGGTCGAGGTCTTGTTGGCCGAATCTTTTCCGGACTGAATTTTGGTAGCAGATATTTGGCTACGTTTGATCAGTTGAGTCTGAAGTGTATTGGCACTCCCCACAACCTGATGTATTCTCATAGTCCCTCGGAATTGCTTTAAATTTTGGACCAGGCACACCTTTCGTGCTGGAGAGGGGAAAAACAAATTAATTTTTTGATTCATATGGGGTTTTGACCATATGAATGAGGCACAGATGAATCAGGATTTTGCCTACAATCAGGCATAGCTCATCATACATACATACTTCAGTATTGTCATTTTTCTACAGGAATCTATAACCCAAAAGCATCACACGAAACTCAGATTCAAGTTTTAAAACAATAAAATAAATTTTATACAGTAGGCATTGTAATTAGAATGCCACCTGAACCAAGCACAGATAAATCAGATATTTACCTTCGTAACAGCGAAATCTAAGCCAATCAGCTACACGTTCAGCTTCTAATTCATCTGTTGCACGACTGGCTTCCCCCCGCGCAGGAAGCCAGACTCTCATTATTATTACCTGACCAAGTATGGCCAAGTGCAGCTTATGCCACATTAATCAGTATTATACGCCGGACACTTCTTATTTATTTATTTATAAACACACTAATGTAGTTATAACTAATACACATTTTTTTTGTAAGAGGACAATTCATTGCCTTTCGATTAAATTATAATTAATATTGATGTATCAAAGGGAAAATGCGACATCGACCATTTTGTTCCGGAAAATGGCTAACGGACGCGCTATATGAATCAGGAGAACAAGCTTCAAATATTTTTATTTTGTACTTAGATAGCAATTATTTAAAAAATATTATTTGTTCCAGTTAGGAATAAAGCTAAACTGTACAAAAAAAAATTAAAGTGCCGTTTTGATAGTTGGTTACAGAAATATACCCATAGAAATCGAAAATTTTGTCTCTGAAGAACTACCCTAAAATATAAACGCAATGAAATAAAAATGAAAAATATATTTCAGATATAGAAATAAAACATTCACAGACGAATTGAAGAGTAGGCATGTTTAAGAACATCGTTTGGATATTTAGCCTTTCCATCCCAGGCCACCGAGTCCACCCAATCCGTATCCGTATCCTCCCCAGCCTCCAAGACCCACCGATGAGACAAGAGGAGCCTTAAGATAGGGCACTGAGACAATAGGAGCGCTGACTACTGGGCGATAGATGGGAGCGGTAACAACCGGGCGGATAATTGGAGCGGTGATTACTGGACGAATAATCGGTGCTGTGACGATTGGACGGAGAGCCGGAATTGTGATGCCATGGTTAATGACGCTCGATGTAACTATCGAAGGTGATAGGTAAGACGATTCAGCTTCTGTAGGAACAACAATTGACTTATATAATGTATGGATACATTTTATACTCAATTCTTGTTTCTTTGTCTCGAACAACTAGAGGATTTCGTAAAAAACAACAAAATTATGAAGGAAAGACAGAATATTTTTATTTTTACACAAAGACTTTACAGAGAGAAAATACAGTTTTCAGGTTCCAGTGTAGAAATACATATTAATTGAACTATATAAAAATGATGTTCAAAATAGCAATCATGTTTGCGTCCATAAATTTAGCCCTTCCATCCCAGTCCTCCGTAACCGCTCAATCCGTGGCCACCCCATCCGAGTCCACCCCATCCGAGGCCACCCCATCCGTAACCTCCCCAGGCCGACGTGGAGACAATTGGAGCTTTAATGATGGGAGCGGTGATTACTGGACGATAAATGGGAGCGGTGAGGACTGGGCGGACTATCGGAGCAGTGTAGTATGGACGGACCCACGGAACCGAGAGAGATGGCGCCAGCAAAGACGATTCGGCTTCTGCACAACGTTTCAATTCATTACGCCGACAATACTACTTAACTAGCAGATGCCCGCAACTTCGTATGCTTGAGTTCGACTTTTTAATTGTTGTTAATGAGTTAATTAAACTAAACATATTAACGGCGGAGTAAAGCTGCATGTGCGAGAGGGCTGTCAATCTTTGCAGACATGTTAAGTCCTGTCAATCAAGTCAGGCCAACACGCCATTCTACAGGCCAACATCCTCATACAGAGGAAAGGCCTGCCCTCGCTGTAACCATCAGCATTAGGGACATTAGGGACAAGATAAGGTCTGCAGAGAACTTGCATACCTATGGTAGCCTCTTACAATCAGTGGAACAGTAAGTATGTTTGTCCTCATTAATATATAAAAAAATTAATGGTAAAATGGACTTACGTGAATCATCAGTAGCGCCATGCTCGACCGGATTAGCCACCACTGCGCCGATAAGGCCGAGGACAATTGCCACCTGTTAAGAATTGCATATATAGGCATAATAAAATCAATACTAATAATAAATCTGTAAGTGTAGGTATTGTAATACCTATATGTATGTATGTTCCTCCATAACTCTTAAACGAATTAACCGATTTTTATGAAACTTATTAGATAAACATTTAGACGAAATCGCGGGCGCCAGCTAGTTAGAAGTATATAATATTAATTATTTTTACCAATAAAACATTATTTTTTTATTGCTGAATTTCATAATTGATTTAAAATATACTTTTTTTTAATATAAATATTTTAATAAGTAAATTTTAAAATAGAAAAAAAATAGCCTCGCTTTTTGAAATCCAAAGGTAGAGGTACCGAACGTTTAATTTGAGGTACACGTAAAAAAATCTTACAAGATGATAATCGTTAGACACTTTTACTCACCGCACACTTCATGATTGTTTTCCTAACTGTTTGTTTGTTAGAACTACGAATTTAACTGGTACAATTTAGTTTATATAGTGGCGTTGCCGATTCCCTTACCGACGAGAGGTTACATTTAGTTTACGCTCGAGTGCATCAAATATCCTTCGCACCTTGCATCCTACTTGTATCCGATCGGATGCCATTTTTGAATTTTAAATTTAAATTTGTTTCGTAAATTGTAATAGAGATCGTTACGCATTTTCGTCAAACGAATTATCGATTCGTCGCTTTCCTCAACTTCATTCTTGGGAAATCAACACCATTCATTAAGATGTAATGATGTATGTTGTAGGATTACTGCACGTCACCTTAGTCACCTTTAGTTCCATGAAGTATAGATGCATGACGTCAGAGCCCACTTCACTATAGTACAAATTTTTCATCTTCAGTTAGTTCAGAGTTACTGAACTGCTCAGTGGTTCTACTGGGAATGTGGGCACGTTTGTAACTGGACTTTTATAACCAGCTACCAACATGGAATTTTCCTTGCTTTTTGATCGGCTACGAAAACAGAATTAATCGTTCGTTTTCGTAACCCATTTTCATAACCAACCACGAAATTTCTTGTCATTTATTTTATAAAAGTTAAAAAAGAACATTTTGTGGTAGTCAATAGACATCTACCACACAAGTAGATATATTTTATACAAAAGTTTGTATAAACATTAAAAAATATATATATTCTAATACGTACTGAAACTCAAATAAAAATATGAGTGCTACAAGTTGTAAGTATATAAAGATTTTAGAATGCACCTAAAATAAAATAATTCGTATATTGAATTCTATATTCCTGCTATTGGAAAATATTAATAATTTTAACTTTAATTTTAATAGTACAATCAAATGGTACCTACTAGAGCAACTATGCTACTTAATACCAAAATATCATTAGTACCATTAGTGGTACTAACGTGTACTAGCGACACCAGTTGGTATCACTAGTACTATTAATGGTACAGTCTAATGGTACTAGAGCAACCATATCAACATGACTGCAATAGAGATAGTTATGTCATTTTATAATTATTAGAGATTATGATATTTAATTGAAATCTTATTTTATACTATTTATAAAATGAGAATCAAATTGGTTTGCATTGCATGCTAATGTATAGCCGCATTGCATATACTTAACATTGCAAATAAGAATTATCTAAGTGTTAATTACAGGATATATTAGTTACTGTATGCCATGAAATTATAATAAGACTGTTCTTAAAGACTGCTAAATAGTTCAATCAGTTGAACTTCTAAATTGAACTAGTGGGAATAGATCCTTTTTTCAGATATGCAGATATGCAGAGTTACTTTCTTATTTAAAATCTCTATATAATATATAAAATATTCGTGTCACGTTGTTTGAGGCCAATGAACTCCTAAACTTACGAAGTCCTACTAGTTAAGAAGTTTTATCAAAATCGGTTCAGTAACCGATTTTGATAGAGCGAAATTTTGAATTTTGCCACCCCACGAAAACCGAGCTTGAGAGAATATTATTTTTAAAAAATGGCGGGTGAAACTGCATGGCACAGTATGTATAGCTTTGATACGAAGGAGAATTGATTTATTTGCTAATTTCGATGCACATAATTTTACATCTGAAATCAGACATGCAATTATCTGTGCAATTATGTTGTTTTTCATAATATCTTCTGAAACTCTAATCTTTCGAAATTCTGACGTTATGGGACCAAATCATAATAGTAGTTTACTAAGTATATGGTATAAATTACAAATTATATATATTTTTTACTTGTTACGACATAGGGGTTGTAATAAAAATAATAAAAGACATAGTAAATAATATTAGTATTTATTGTATAATGCTACAATTATCACGTAGGTACTACTTGTGTAGGAATGTTCTTCGTTTACTGTAACAAAGTAAAAATTGATAAGTTTCATTATTAGGTATACCTACTTAAGTACCTATTTTTAATTTTTTTTAAAATAGAGCAAATTTGATACATATTAATGTTTCCCGGGTCTACTCTAGTCCCATTATAAGCATGTATAGCTTCCACTGCTATCCATAAACCTACAGAACTGTTTATTTTTGGTTTTTAAAATAGAGAATACATTTTTTTCTGGATAAAAGGGCCCTTACCCCATGTCCTTTTCTGTATCTCTTACAACGTGTATGCAAAGTTTCACATCACCGTGAAACTTGCGCTCGAGTAGGTAGTTAAAAAGTTTAAAGTGTAACAAACAAACAAACTTTCCTTCGTATTTATATCAATAGGAGATAATAAAAATGAAGTTTTTAAACTTACTAGCCAACGGTCGTTATCGTAGTCCCACTTTGACGAGATCCCATCGATGGGATTCACGCGAAGTTCCAGCATTCTACGCAGCTGTGCCTTTTGGGACTCTTTGCAGAAGGACTTCGGGAGAGGCTCATACACTGAAACGTTTGCGTCAACAAACTATAATTATTTGTAGACAAGGTGGACCGAAAAAAATATCCTTGGATCCTATGGGATCCTAGACGTGGGAGCCAAGTGGAGGCAATTGTCCAATATTGTGGACCAAATGACCTAGTTTGCAGACAAATAGCGTTGAACATATTATAGCGTTTGCTATTTACTTAATTATAGCTACTTATAAACAAAAAAACAAGAGTTTAAAACAAACTAATAAAATATGCAGAGAGAAGTCGCTCGTTATTGGAAACAAACAACTCCATAAGTCGCTGCTTCAGATCCGGTTCGAAGGACCAAATTATGTTGGCAACGAACATAAGAAATTGAATTAAATATAGGTAACTTTAGTTTACAAGTTTACAATCTTTTAAACATCAGATCCACAGCGCAATCGCATATAAGTAGGTATTTATCTGGTGTTGCTTGTGTGCACATCAGGCGACAGCAGCCACTTACCACCAAAAAGGCACGTTGAACGGTTAATGTGAAAAAAATGTGACATTTTACCGTAATGATGGTAAAAGATTAAGCCCAAAGGCCCTATGGATAGGCAGAACAAAACCCATCCAAGAACGAACTTCCATTCCCCGGTCGGATGTGTGAACTCCGCAAACGTTTGGCAGAAGGAGGCGCGATACAAGGCTTTCTTCTCTTCACAGCAGAGCTGCTTCCAGTCACCTCTTTCCTTTTCGCGAAGGGCCTGCACATAGAGGGTTTTTTAAAAAGGAAACTTCTTTAGAATGGGATGGCATTAAAGGTATAACTTTTTGAGATGGGTTGAACTCGCAACCTGTTATTGTAACATAACTTTAACGTGTAACCGTGTAACCGATACCTCTACATATTTTCAGATATTGCGCCATCTACACAATACCACTGAAACTAGAATTTGTTTCATAATAATATTTTTTGCGAAAACTAATTTAATTGAAATAATATATACATAAATGCGAACAGAGATCGTGACGCTGATATTAATTTAAAAAAAAAGGATCAATTTTTGAGATGGGTAAAAACCATTGAACTTGCGACCTGTTACCGTAACCGACACCTCTGTATATAAGTATGTACTTTCCTGACGATTCAAAAAAATTATTGTTCAAGTTTTCACTTCTGTGAAGTTTTCAAACTTCTCGATTTTATTTGAATATTCTTTGCAAAAGTCGCTTGTTGGGGACGAGTATCAGTATAGGGCTACTTTCATATTCTTGTATTTTTATACTGCTATTCCGAGAGTTGGTAGACATTTCCGGGTAGGCATTTGAGGCAAGGCAAGAAGGTCAGCTTGTCTAAAATCTAGTCTACCATCTCTCGGGCCATGGCCCATGGCCCATGGGTGATACTAACACAAATGTCAGTAGTGTTCTCCTTGAACCTTATAGAGGGATAAGGCCACAACACGTCGTCTTTGTAACTTGCACTTCCGTTCATTCCGTGGCCCACAATATCGCGGTTACCGATCCTAGACCTGCCGTAAGCACTGCGGCTTAAATGTTTTGGGACAAACTTCGTTATCTTCGTTAAAAGAGACATTTTTTTTTACTTATCAGAATGTTGACACTTAATGTCGTGGCAGCTTACGTTTTATATATTTTTTTAAATTTGTGTCATTTAATTTATTGAACAGCATGGAGACATTTTTTTTGAAAAAGTTTTTATTATAATATAATGTTATAACAATTGAAAATATTCAAATAATTTAATTAATTTATTTATTGGATAATATAATCTTCTTGAAGTATTATATATCTCCACTAGCTGCTGCACGCGACTTCCCTGCGCAACTTTATAAAATATAGCCTAAGCCTTCATCGATAAATGATCTATCCAACACACGAGTTTGGTCGTCATAAACTCATGGTAGTGCTATAGGAGTTAAAGTATGAAACCGTTACAAACTAACTTTCGCATTTAAGTATAACATTAGTTAGCATAGAGATTTACTTTTGTTATCGCAAATCAATTTCCATCTAAAATTTTATTGACCAAGAAATCTTGCGCCACACAATAAACAATAAATAAGCGAAAAATAAAATAAAAAACGTATAAAATAATACATATATTCATTGCATCACTTTATCTAAAGCTAAAACAGATTTCATAAAAAAATATATTTTCTCTCCTTCCTTGATTTTAAAATTCTTCTTTTAAATTTCAACATGTCCTTTTTAATAGTAATCTTATTGGAGTTGTTGTACGTTTGCAATAGAGTTGACGCCCTTGTGGAACGGCCACATGTTAATTACCAGGATCCTTCGTCGAATGACTCGACAATCAGAGAGACGACCAAAAAATTGTTATCAACTTTTGAACAAAACGCACCTAAAGATTCCCAGAGGATAAATGACTATTTCAAAATGCACGACTACATGCTGTCGCTCACTTCCAAGGATAACGAACAAATGAAAGAAATAGCTGAATTCACAAAGTACAATAATAAAATCGATAATGTCACTGCAAACTTCATTGCGGCTTTGAACGATTTAATAAGAGAAGATATGAGAAAATTGAACAATGAAAAAAACACTGTTCTAGATGCCGATTTGCGTTCTCAAGTAGACACATTTTTGAATAAAATAAAAAAGTTAAAAGAAAAGTACGTCGCTTATGATTCATATACAAATATGAATGAAGAGGTTCTGAAATATATAAACAGTCGAGAAACAGAGTCCAGCTTTGCAGAGGATAAAGTGAGCACACGAATAACTGCAAATAACTTTACTGAAAACGATATTGAAGTCTGGGGTGAGTAAAGAAGATATCGATTTATTATTGATGGTATACTATACTATCTCTTATTTAGATTTATTGCTAATGAAGTTTTTTGACATATAAATAAATAATAAATAAATAAATATATTCACACATTCCACACAGCACCATCTAGTTCCACACTAAGCAACTAATGCTTGTATTATGAATGTCGTCGGCACATCGTAGAATTGGGCATATCATGATATTCTTGGGCAGATCATATTTCTGTTACAACTGAGAGGGTCGCCTCACTCCGCTTCGCTTCGCTCGGCTCCCCAAATTTATTTCCATGTAAACCTAACACGCTCCTCCTCGCTTTGCTTCGCTCTGCTCCTCGTCGCACCTAATTTTGACTTTTGGTGTAAGATTTTTGATTTCATACTTTACGATCTGCCCGATTTTACGATCTGCCCACGACATGAATACCAGACAGTTGATATACAATACCTATAGATTACTTTTTTTGTAAATACATACATATTATAGCTACAAAACATCCATGACTCAGGTACAAAGGTAAAATGTTAAACACATAAACATTTGCCCCTAGCGGGATTCGAACCCTAGCTGGGTTACTAGCCACTAGACCAAATGTGTCGTCAAATAAATCTAGATACTTCCTAATAAAGTTTTTACACATAGAGGTAGATGTTACAGCAGCTAATTTCTGTGTTTTATTTCTTAAGTTTCCAGTGGCAGGCGCATTTACAAGGGTAAACGTACCAGGATTAAAGACTACCCTTTCATGGCAGGAGTTTTAATCCTTAACAGTTTTACATGCGCCGGTTCCATCATCAAATCTGATCTCATAATTACTGCAACTTCTTGTATCCAATTGTGAGTTACCGTTTTGATATATGTTTAGGATGTGTCAAACTTTCAATGACATGGTGATTGGATATTGACATATTCGACAGTATTTGTTTAAGTTTGCCTTTGTTTAAGTCTAGATTGGGGCTGGTATTTAAGTAGGCTAATGTTTGATTTACTTTTGTTAATTAGGTGTTCGTTAGTTTTTAGTTTTTAGTTAAGTACCTACTTATTTGTTATCATTAGTGTTTAGTTAGAATTAAGTTTATCATGATATGCACTCAATTTAGGAATACAATTTAGCTGTGTTGAAGGCCGACTGACTGGTTTCCGTGCTTCTTCTTTTAAATGAAGAATGACACGGAAATTCCAAATAGGTCAGCATTAAGGAGGTCGCCACACCTATAATCTAAATCTTGTCATAAATATGCTCAGCCACTACTCAAGGGTGCAACATCTGAATACTAAATTATGCTTTCAGAGCCTGGAACAACAGATTTTTCCGCGAGAACCCTGCCTTCCTATCAGTACGCGTAGGAAGTAGTTTCTACAATTCCGGCGGCGAAGTCATACCAGTTCTAGAAATATACTTCCACCCCACTTATAATCCCAAGACGCTGAAGGACAATATAAGTTTATTGAGACTCACAAGAAGGCTTCACTTTTCTAAATCAAAGAGAAACAGAATAAAAAGGATAGAAATTGATAGAAGACCATCTCCTGTGCCTTACAATACACCAGGAATAACTATAGTTGGATGGGGTGCAAGAACAGTAAGTGAAATGACATAGTAATAAAAAAAGCCATAAAAACTTGAATATTTAAAAAAAAATTGTTATTAATATAGCCTATAATCTATAATAATGGAAAGATTTGTTTGTTTGTTTGAATTACATAGGCTCCGAAACTAAGTACTGGATCGATTTCCGATTTGAAAAATTCTTTTATTGTTGGGAAGCTATATTATGCGCGAGTAACATAGGCTATATTTTATAAAGTTAAGCGGACGAAGTCGCGTGCAACAGCTGGTTGTTGGGCAACAGCTAACCCATCTCTTATAAAAAAAGTATTGTTAAATGTTTCAGAGAAGTAATACCTTACACGACCCCTGGAAAAACATACTCTCGTTTGCTCTTATCAATCTTTATGATCGAGAAGATTGTCAGGATATTTATTCGAAAAAGTATGTGACGAAGAGAAATTTTTGCGCTGGTTTCATATCAAAGGGTGGTGGAGCTTGTAATGTGAGTGCAAAATCATTAAAAATAAAGCATTTTGGAGTTTAAGACTCCTCTCATAATAATATATCTACTTAAGCCCAGGGAATGAAAATTTATGGGAGTAAAATCAAATGTCACACGTTACGCGTTACAGGCTACAAATATGCTTCAAACTCGTACATATGAATATAATATATTACATATAATATATTATATTAATATGTTTTAATTATATTTATTAAATTATTTATTTATCGTTCGCAAGGAGTAAACTCCAGTCGTACTTCGGAGCTGAAACACACACACACACACACATTTTTTTAAACTGTTTCTGTCTAGTGTCAAGAGTAAACGCCTGCATTGTTCAAACTATGGAATCCTCCATATATAGGATTGTACAGTTGACCATTCATATTGAAATAGCTAGTGCCTGCGACTACATGCATATTGTACGATTGTGTTGTTTTTTTAGCGCGATATTGGAGGTCCAGGGTTGTCTGACAGCCTCCTCATGGGGGTGGTCAGTTTTGGATCACCAGTATGCGGGGCTCCTGATACTCCTACGGTGTTTACGAAAATCGGCTACTATGCTGATTGGATTGATGAAATTATGGCGCAGGTGATTCCATTATATTCGCTTACATCTATCTATCTACCCAGTCGTAGATAAAACTAAGAAGCAAAAAAAATAATCATCAGAAGATTACTTAGTCATGTCAATTTTAACCCACAAATATCAGCTAAATAATTTTTCTTTTACAGAATGTACCCCACGCTAGAAAGAGAACTACGACCACAGAAAAACCTCATGACCGCTACTATGTTCCTTTTGGAAGTACAAAAGAAGTTGCAATGATGTACCCCATTCTCAGTGAAGTAACTCGGCCTAGTGAAACTGATACTAATATGTTTCTTAAAAAGAGACTACGTATCGAAGATAGAGACGAAGCCATTGACGAAGAACAACCGTTTAACAATTTCCTTAAAACTGTCTTCAGTAGCGAGCATCTGAAAGATTATGATAAAGCTGTGGTTAAAGATAAAAAAATGGTGACTGTAATGGAAACAATAGATAGTGTTCAAACAACACACGAATCACAAGAATTTTCCGTAGAAAAGAAAGATATAGATGTGGATGTCGCAGAAGAAATTGAATACGAAAATAATGTAGACACCTTAAGAAATATTGAAAGTGTTGCTGAAACAGAAGGCCTTCGAAAGCCTACAGAAGAAGTTGAAACAAATAAGCTAAGCGGTACTAATGAAGAGAATATACTTGAAAGTTATCCTGAAATTGTCGACGATGATTCAGTTGAAACAGACGTCGGTATTGCAATTGAACCATCAGTAGAACAACAACCTAATCAAGTTTCGTTACATGAAGGAACGAATTATACGAGTGATTATGAAGACTCCTTTGTGACAAATAAACCCATAGAAACTATTACTACAATAATGGAAGACATGTTGACAAAGAAAAAACCGAAGAAAAAACGTATACATGCAACTAGAGAGAATATAGTTATGGAAAACATTATTAACACTTTGGTTGATGACGTGATTGCAAGTAAAGGTAATTTTATAGATTTATATGTTAATAACACAAATTCCACATCGTCATTAGTTAAAAAGAAGGATAAAAGAAAATTAAAAATGACGAAAAATGATGCACTTGATATGGGTAAGCTAGGTGATATAAACAATCTTGTTTTCACTATGTTATACGTTGCTAGTAATGAAACTTTAGACAATGAAGCAAATGTTTCAAAGAACAATGAAGATGACAAAGAGAAGAAAGAAAATCAAATATTAGGAGAAACAGAAAATACAAAAGATTTAACATACAGAAATGCAAGAGACAGTTCTGATGAAGAAGATATTTTGAACTATATACTTCGTTATTAAAAACAGTTTGTATCACAAATAATGCTATCTTTCTATGCAATAAAATTATTCTCCCATATTTATGTTATAAATAATTTAGAAATGTTAAAATAAACACTGACAAAAAATTCAATAGGTTTCTAAATTTGGAAATACGGTAACCACAAATCTTCTTCACTGTTCTGGCTTCCGGCTGGTGTGAAGAAGGAGAATATTTCGACTCTTTCTTTCTAAGAATGACATCTTATTTTTAAGAATAGGGTAAGTAAAGAGATTTTACTAAGAGGTACCTTCATAGCAGTGACAGTGTGGCGACAGTAAGCAATCCTTTACAGAATACCACCGTGAAATAATAGCACCTGTGCTGTTGTGCTTTGTTGAGTGAGCAAGGATACCAAAGCCCATTTCCCTATCTCTTCCTAATATCTTATTCTTACTCCTACAATTGCATCACCATGGTGTAGCTTGTGTTATAGGCGACGGTAGCCATTTATCACATTAAGAGTGTCACGCTAATCTCAGAAACGACTCAACCGATTTGAATGTGATTTTCACTGGTGTTTTGGTTATTAACTGGGGTCCTAGCCAAGAGCAAACGTACTGTCATAAACGCTACGCTCAGGCTACGCTACGCTTGGGAGAAAGCGTTGTGATTGGTCAAAATTTTATGTGAGCGTTATAACAACCAATCACCTGGCTTTATTTTTTAACGTTTTGTAAGGACGCAAAGGGAGGGTTTGCTTTGGTATGCTCTTGGTTAGGGCCCCTGGATTTGGCTATAGGATACTTTTTATCCTGGAAAAATGTTAGATTCCTGTGGGATTTTCAAAAAACGAACTACAGCGCATGCGAAGTTGCGGACACGAGTTAGTACAATTTTTCAAAGCGAGAAATTTTGCAAATTATTATTGGGACAAATTCTTCTTAGTGAAGACTCTTAATTTTAATGTAATTTTATTGATTCTTAATTATACAATAGTACGAACTTACGATTATGTTCATTTGGACGTGATAAACGGCATATTGACTAATTTGATAGTCAAGTTGAATAGTTTAAAATAACTTTTTTTTTGGGAGAATAACAAATTTTCTATGAGATTAGTTATTTATTTTTTAATAAAAAGTTAATAGGTAATGTATGTTGTATGACTGAAACGAAACGTTATTGAGTATAAGTTCAAAAAAATAACGTAGATGTCGCTGTTGTTTCAACTTTTTTATTGTGTTTTGTTGGATGTGAATTGGTCGCATATTGGATTTGATTTTGCCCCACCAAGCTCCAGACGATAATTTAAAGGTAAATTTACTCTTTTATCTAAAAATAATAGTGTTCACTGTATTATTTCTATTTATATGAATAATTATCTCTAAAATAGCGGATAGTGGTAAGTGCTGTCAAGTATTCTTAAAAAATGGGTATTCTAATTTTAAATTTAATATTTTTAGCCAGGTTTTCTTTTTTTAAATTTTTGATTATCTATCACTATTTCAAATGATAGGTATTTTTTAATTAGCTAATCGATCTCTGTCCGATATTTTTGTTATGTAACTACTTGCTATCGATTGTGAAAATGTATTCGGTAATATTTTTTTTCTTAGTTACAATTCAAGTGGACTTTTACTTATTTTAAATTTATTCACACTATCTCATCAGATTTTCACACGTTATTAACTTTTATAAGTTACATTAAAATTGATTTGTGGTTTTTAACTAGGTAACCTAAAAATTATCTTCAATGCAAAATAAAATGTCCGATAAGAGATTTAATACGATACCTACGGATTATGGTACGCAGGTGGAAGGAAACTAGGAGTTTTAAATCCACATACTTGTTCCAACGAAAATTGTAGAATACTACATAATTGGATCAAAAACTAATAATAAAATTTATAATTGAATTTCTGCTTATATTTATTTTGAAATTTTCATTCGGTTGATGATGGGCATATCACATAGTGATATTCTGGACTCAGTTGTTCTTAGTGTAGTACAGAACAGAAGGCAGTCTTACTTAATAACTGTCCATGGCTACCATGTTAGGTGTACCATAGGTCCAAGAAAAATTTGTCCCTTATAAATAAATATTTTGTTGTCGAACTGATAGACTACCTAGAAACCAGGATATTGATGACACCTAATAAAAAATAAAGATCTAACAAATGTTTTAACACCTAAGAAAAAAGTAGTGGGAAATAGCTAGTGAAGTCGCAATAAGAGATATGTTTGACCAATAAGAACTGGTTTTACCAATAAGAAAATGGACCAATAAGAAAAAGCGGGGCCTGGAGAGGCACTGTGACAATGAGCAGTAAAAAAAAATTACTTACTTGACTTTTTATCTACAAGCACATGTTTTGGATTCTTATATATTCAGATGTGTTTTAGCTGACATGTTATTTTAGATTTTTGAAATTACAGCATAATGGCAAATTACCTCCTGCGCCGTGCGCTGCTAGATGCAGTCCGCGTACCTGTCGGCACTCGGGCAAGCAGTGAAATTGCCAAGGTAAATGTTAACCTTATATAAAGATAAAGATAGCCTTTAATTGCAAGAGATCCTAATACAGAGAAATAACATGTTACATTACACTACTTAAATAAAGATATTTTCTCTTTTATTAGTCTTCCTTGCCTGTCACACGACATAGGCCTCCTCTAAGTTCTTCCACAATTTCCTGTCCTGTGCCTTTCTCATCCATGTTGCTCCTGCTACCTTCCTTATATATTATGAGTTATCTCCTCAAGCATCCATTGAAATTATTTTGCAGTTAAAAAGGAAAAAAACATCCTTTAATTAAAAATGAAGCCATATCTCTTTATTATTAACATTTTTAACAGATTGGTGACCGAGAATGGGTGGGGTACGGCCACAACGGTCAGGCGAACTATGTAGACCGGCCCGACTACCCTTTCCCAGCGGTCAGATTCCGACCGGACACATCCGATGTGAAGGCACTCCGCCAAAAGGAGAAGGGAGACTGGTCCAAGTTGACCACGGAGGAGAAGAAGGCTTTGTACCGCGCCAGCTACTGCCAGACCTTCGCAGAGTTCCAGGCTCCGACCGGGGAGTGGAAGAGCATCGTGGGATGGGCACTGGCCTTGGCTTCGATGTCCGTCTGGATATACATGGGCATGAAGACGTTCGTGTACTCTCCGTTGCCGGAGACGTTTAGCGAGGAGCGGCAGAAGGCTCAGCTGAGACGTATGCTGGACCTCAAGGTCAATCCGGTGGACGGTATGTCCTCCAAGTGGGACTATGAGAACAACCGCTGGAAGTAAACTGTCAAGAATGGGTCTGTCCTTGTTTTATTTATCACACTATTCATTTTATGTCATACTAGCTGTTACACGCGACTTCGCCCGCGTAACTTTATAAAATATAGCCTATCTAACTGTTTGATAATGTAGCTTTCTATAGGTGATAGAATTTTCAAAATCGCTCCACTAGTTTTTGAGTATATTTTTTGTGAACATACAAATCGTCTCATTATAATAGTATGTAGATAAGAATTTTTCTGGTTTAAATTTTTTGAAATGCTCCATATATCCTAAATTTTTGGAGTTAAGGACAATGAAGCCACTTGGTAGCCCTAGTTAGACAAATAATTTTTTTTCAGATTAAAATGCAAAAAATTGAAGTTAATACATCTGCAATTTTTTTGAGTTTTGTATACAAATCGAAGTTGAAACTCTATTTTGAAATAATATTTACTTTGTGCAACAGAATAAGTATTATTTTCTAAAATATTTTCACATGTTTCTTTAGAAGAATAATCTAATATATAAAACTCTCGTGTCGCGGTGTTTGTTGCCAAACTCCTCCGAAACGGTTGGACCGATTTTGATTAAATTTTGTGTGCTTATCGGGTAGGTCTGAGAATCGGCCCACATCTATTTTTCATACCCCTAAATGTTAAGGGTGGTCCACCCCAAATTTTTTGGCAAAACAACGTTTGCGGGGTCAGCTAGTAATATATATTTGTTTTGCAGGTGTTTGTAGGTGCTACGTTCGCTTCGGACTCTTGTGCGACAGTAGATTAGATTGATGCCTATTTATAAGCTAAAATATATGTGTAAAGTTAAATAAATTGTGATTCCAAATGCACTCTTTTTATTTTTACCACTCGACCACATCAACAATTATTTAGGAAAATCTAAATAACCTTTTTAATTCTCTTATAAATGATTTTGAAAATTTAAATATGCATTGCAACTATCCATCATATCATAGCCTATTAAATGGATAAATATTACAAGATAATTTATAGCAAGCAATATCTCCAGGTTATTCTTCATCTTATACAGCTATAGGATGTACACTGCTGGACATAGGGCTCGCCCTTTTCTATAATAGGATAGGATTCTAATAGGATAGGTCCGACCTTTCCTATAAATATATGAGAGTATATAGCTTTTTATAAATTCTAAGACCTCCTTTGCTTTTAGACAAGTTGTTTTATACTATTTTTCATTTTTATAACTGCTCGGCAAGGAACTGGTTCTTTTAAAGTAATGTCATGTTGTATAGTTGTTTTTGACAAAAAAAATCTTTTTTAAATCTAATATATAAAATTCTTGTGTCGCGGTGTTTGTTGCCAAACTCCTCCGAAACGGCTAGACCGAATTTGACGAAATTTTGTCTGCTTATCGGGTAGGTCTGAGAATCGGCCTACATCTATTTTTTATACCCCTAAATGTTGAGGGTGGTCAACCTCAAAAAAATTTTTTTTTTGTTAAACAATGTTTGCCGGGTCAGCTAAGCTAGTTTTATTCTTATATTTATTTTATTTTAAGGAGCACATGCATTATGTATGTTAAACTAAGGGTTCCAGAGGAAGATCTGGGCCCGTACCATCACCTCTTAAAGCGATGCAAAGACGATTGAGTGAGGGAGATGTCGCCTTACATCATGTATTGCGCCATCTCGTTTACTCACTCGTTTTTGCATCGTTTTAAGAGGTGATAGTAGGCCCTCTGAGTTTCTTCTCAGGATCGTCTTCTTGGCCTTTTTTCCGAAACCCTGGTAAATTTTAATTTATAATGACAATCATGTCATGTCATGGCTTATGTCAGCAAAATACTGAGTAGGGGATTTGATTGATTGATTGAAATAACACTTACTATAGCTCATTGATTGAGCTTTAACGAGCCCTTTATTAAAGAAATCTAAAATTAATTAATATTGAGCAATAAAGGCCCACTTTAAAAGAACTTAGAATTTTTAGAATATCAAAATCATTTACTCTTCAGTTAGATTTTTTAAATTTATATTAATAAAAAGGCAAATAAATGTTTGTGTACAGCTTCACGATGTATTAACTTTAGAAAAAAAAAACTAGATATTAATTTCAGATATTTATTTTACAAAACAATCTGTTAAACTTCATTTATCTAAATAATAATTTCAATTAGGACTAATTTCATTATTAATTAATAAAATTTTAGTTAACTTTTCATTTAGTGTTGTAAACCTGTATTAAAAAAAATTACGACTGCATACTTTGTAAACTCAAAATTGTACTCAAATATAAATATAATCAAATAAAACAATTTAGAAAATATATTTATTTTCTAAATATTTTTTTTACCACTGTTTTTTTTTCGTTATTCTCTTCACTTTATAATTAAATCATCAACATATACTTTGAATAATTCAAAAATCATATTCAAAATATATTTACTTCAAACACATTTTGAAAATTTTCTAAATTTAATTATTACACATTATATACATACATACAAAAATCAATATATTTCTTTTCTTTTACATATTCTAAATTCTATAATAATATTATACATACATACATTCTTATAAAATACTAACAAATAAATTACAACAATTAAAATTGTTATAACAAATAAACTGAAATTACTAAAACTAATATTATGTCTGAAATATTTAACAATCGAGTCTTATTATTATGCAATGGGGTCTTAAGACCCGGTTGGGTATCTATGGGGTACATTTTCAAAAAACCCCAAAAGCACAGGTAATGCTTTTGGAAAATATACCCCTTATATTATTTATTATTATGCAATGGGGTCTTAAGACCCGGTTGGGTTATCTATGGGGTACATTTTCAAAAATATACCCCATACATTTTTCCTTATGTACTGTTGAGATGAGATTTTAATTACAATTAAAATACAATTTAATTACTTTTTTCGTATTTTGTGACTAAACAGTTGAATAAGTATTAAAATCTAATTGATAGAGTACTATAATTTTTGAATTTTCATTTTGAGTCAATTTCCTATACTTTGAAGGATTTTACAAAATATTTTGTGACAAATTTATTGCTAAATTGTTTATTAAAAAAAAAAAAACTTTTAATCGCTGGTGTTTTAATAAATAAAATTAAAATCAAATAAAATCAAAACATTTTCACTAAACACCACAATGAAATGACATCTTTTTTAAATTGCGAGTTTTTCAAATCTAAATGAACGAAATTCATTAAATTTTTATTTTATTATAGCTAGCAATCACGGATCGTCTATATACCTAATTATGTTGTGACATACCTACCTATATTTGAAAAGAAAAAAGAAAACTGCATCACGTGACTCAAGTCCACGAGTTACTGGTAGAGTTTCCGGGCGGTGGGTCTGCGGCTACGAAGTTTCTTCTGCCTGGAAATTTCTGTAAAAAAGGACACGGTGTAAATTCTTTACTTCTCTTGAGGAACATTGAGAAACATTGGTAACCTTAGATTAATGATTGGTCTCGCTGCGCTCTACTAGATACTGTTACGTGCGGGGTGAGTAAAAATGCCGTTTAGGGGTGTAGAACACGATTTATTCTCGCAGACCAAGTTGACTTCCGAAGTTACAGAGCTTCTTCAGTTGAACCGTAAAACTTGCCAAAAGTCGTCACTAATTCACTCAAAGTTCTGGAATGCTATCGCTGTTAGTGGAATGTGAACCTTATGTCGTAATTGTAAGGAACAGTTTGGCCTGACACTAACAAAGACAGGTGTAGCCACTATTTACCTATCGTGAAGAGTGGAGATGTGTGCGAGCGAGACGGAAGATGCGAACAGGCGCTTGAAGTTTCGGGAACAGTCGACAAATAGTCATAACAATACCATTCTATCTATAAACAATAGTTCCGTGAATGCGGCAACTTTTTATTGTAGCGTGTATCAAACATCCGTCACTTTTTACACAGTTTCATTATATTTTTACACACTGCGCTCCACTAGATACCGCCGTCGTACTTGTAAAATGCGGCAAAAATTACTACGCCGAATTCGGCGTACCCGAGCCAGTCACACTGCAAGCTGTGTGCGATGTGTGCGTGCCGAATGTTTTGTTAAATTTCGGGCATAATAAAATTGCCAGTTTGTGTAGTGAAACTGTGTAAAAAGTGACGGATGTTTGACACACGCTACAATAAAAAGTTGCCGCATTCACGGAGCTATTGTTTTTTTGCAAAAGTCTCACCTCATCGATGATCAGTGAGCCCATATTGATGATGACGTTGAAATGCCTTTGCACTTCGTCGGGCAGACAAGGCCACGCGCGGCGTCTCGCCATCGAGTACTGTTCGGACTTTCTCTGCAACAAATACGTACGTGACATCGTCACAACTATATATAGGGAGATCATACGACATAACTGAAAATGACATGACATTGTTACAAATAATAATATGTATGTAAATAGATCGAAACATGACATTGTTACGAATATAGAGAAAATGACGTGACATTGTTACAAATATGAAGAGAAAATGACATGACATTGTTACGAATATACAGAGAAGGTGACATGACTTTGTTACAAATATAGAGAAAATGACATAACATTGCTACAAAAAAAGAGAAGGTGAGATGACTTTGTTACAAATATATAGAGAACATGACATGACATTGCTACAAAAATAGAAAAGGTGACATGACTTTGTTAAAATATATAGAGATGACATGACTTTGTTACAAATGTAGAGGAAATGACGTGACATTGTTACAAATATATAGAGAAGATGACATGACTTGGTTACAAATATATAGAGAAGATGACATGACTTGGTTACAAATATATAGAGAAGATGACATGACTGGGTTACAAATATATAGAGAAGATGACATGACTTGGTTACAAATATATAGAGAAGATGACATGACTTGGTTACAAATATATAGAGAAGATGACATGACTGGGTTACAAATATATAGAGAAGATGACATGACTGGGTTACAAATATATAGAGAAGATGACATGACTTGGTTACAAATATATAGAGAAGATGACATGACTGGGTTACAAATATATAGAGAACATGACACGACTTTGTTACAAATATATAGAGAAGATGACACGACTGGGTTACAAATATATAGAGAAGATGACATGACTGGGTTACAAATATATAGAGAACATGACACGACTTTGTTACAAATATATAGAGAAGATGACATGACTGGGTTACAAATATATAGAGAACATGACACGACTTTGTTACAAATATATAGAGAACATGACATGACATTGCTACAAAAATAGAAAAGGTGACATGACTTTGTTAAAATATATAGAGATGACATGACTTTGTTACAAATGTAGAGGAAATGACGTGACATTGTTACAAATATGAAGAGAAAATGACATGACATTGTTACGAATATATAGAGAAGATGACATGACTTGGTTACAAATATATAGAGAAGATGACATGACTTGGTTACAAATATATAGAGAAGATGACATGACTGGGTTACAAATATATAGAGAAGATGACATGACTGGGTTACAAATATATAGAGAAGATGACATGACTTGGTTACAAATATATAGAGAAGATGACATGACTTGGTTACAAATATATAGAGAAGATGACACGACTTTGTTACAAATATATAGAGAAGATGACACGACTTTGTTACAAATATATAGAGAACATGACATGACTGGGTTACAAATATATAGAGAACATGACATGACTGGGTTACAAATATATAGAGAACATGACACGACTTTGTTACAAATATAGAGAGAACATTACATGACATTGTTACAATTATTTTCAAACAGCTTAAAATTTCTAGCTACAAGCTATATATTAACACACGATCAAAATATAATCACATAGTATGCAACTAAACACACGAACCACAACATTAAGTCCTACCATCTATTGAGAAGTAAACGAGTAAAAGAAAAAAAAATCACCTGCATCTCGGGGTCCTTATCGAAATGGTCAATGAAAGCTGTCACTTGGGGCGCAAACCATTTCTTCATTATGTTGTCTTCGCTAAACTTGGGCCAAACCATTCTCGCGTACAACTTTATTAGCTTATCCAACTCCACCTCTGCACTGAAATACAACATTACAGTATTGTAGATATATTCATTCTTTATAAGGTGTTCAGTACGATGTAAAAGGTGTAATACGATGTAAAAACAAGGTACATGACGATGTAAAAATAAGATTATATTACAATGTAAAGGAATGGTACATAACAATATATAGGCAAAGTACAATGCGGTATAAGGCAAGGTACAGTGCAATGTAAAGGAAATAATACGATGTAAAGGCGAGGTGTAATACGGTGTAATACCGTATTGCACCTTGCCTGTAAAGGCTAGGTACTTACGATGTAAAGACGAGGTGTAATATGGTGTAAAGGCAAGGTACAATACAATGTAAAAGCAAAATACAGTGCGATACAAAGGCAATAATACGATGTAAAGGCGAGGTGAATATATGGTGTAATACGATGTAAAGGCGAGGTGTAATACTGTGTAAAGTCAAGATACATTACGATTTAAACGCAATAAGGTACAATGTGATGGCACAATCTAATTTAGTCTTTTTGAAATTAACTTCACTTACGGATGAGGTTCGAAGAGAGAATGTTTCTTGATCCCCTCCTCGACTCTGCCGCTGGCGAATTGTATTATTTTGATTGCCACTTGAGGGAATCGCAGTATCGCCTCCTTCAAAACTTCATTCGCCACGTCGAGCTCAACTGAAAAGGTAGAAAAACATTATTATCCCACTAATATTATAAATGTGAAAGTTTGTATGGATGTGTGGATGTTTGTGACTCTTTCACGCAAAAACTACCGAACAGATCAGCATGAAATTTTGCATACACGAAAGGACATAGGGTCCACCTCTCATCCAGAAAAAAAAGTACAGCTCCCGAGGGATTATCTAAAATTAAGGAAACTAACTCCTGGCTAAGTATAATAGCAATAACGACGTCAGGCGATATATTGCTTTTTCAATGCGGTCGAAGTCGCGGGCACCAGCTAGTAATATAAATGATAACATTTCATCTATGTTTTTATTTTACAGCCACCTAATACCATCAAGTGAACCGTCAGCCTGTCTGCCACCTTTATATTATATAAAAAAAAACTATTTGTACTTATAAAATAGTTTGTGTACTAACTGACAATCAATGTACAGCCAAAACTACTAAACGAAGAAAGCTGAAATTTGGAACATATTTTTATTTGATAACGTAAACATTTGTTATGAATATAGATAAAAAAAAACTAGATAGCGACTAATATGATTGATTTATTATAAAATATAATTAACTTGATATTGTTATAGTAACTGATTTGTAATACAATGAAAATTCATTCACTCACGCTTATTTTTCTTCGCCACATGGTAATTTGCCAACGCCAATGAATACGCAAAGTTTGGTAGGCAATTTGTTTTCCTCGTCGGTGCCCAATGCTTGTCTATGTCCATCAGCCATTGGTGCTCTCTCGCCCTCAGCGCCAACACGTCAATGATCGCCAGGACCGCCAGCGGATCCGCTGGGTCCAAATTGAGCAGCATCTTGGCGCACTCGAGGGCCGCGCGATGGGCAGCTTTGAGCGTATGGACATGGATGTACTTGAGTATGGACACGAAGAAGGGTCGATTCGATTGCACATTGTACTCTAGACGGACGGACATCTGAAATAATTATTCAATAGACATCAGTCACAGTTTTACAATCGATACATTTGTGAAATGCCTTTGCTTTCACACAATCAGTTGCACAAAGGTTCTTTAAAATTGGCATTAACTAACGAGTCCTTATCCATAATGGGTACATTAACTTTAAAGACGTTTCACAAAACGATTGACGGCCCCTTTAAAGGTTCCTAAGGCGCTAACGTCGCTTTGCGCAACGCTTTTTCTCTTAAAGATAAAGGATAAGGTCTTGTTTGACACTTCTTTAGTTAAATTTTAATGAAGCATTAAAGTTGACGTTAATGTAGCTTTGTGCAACACTTTAATGATTCCTTAGGTTTTAAAGGTGACTTTATAATTTAAAGAACGTTTCTGCAACTGGCACTTATTATTTACGAAAATAATGTCTTTATTAATTTGCGTTAAGTTTATTTTTATTTAATTTAATCAATCTGTCATTTAAAACCAACTAAAACATGTATCGTTTAAAGGAAATGTGACTTTACGTCAACGCGTTTGAGTTTAAAATGAATTGTAGAACTTGTTCCTCTATTGACTGTCACTATTCCGTTTTAGGCGCACTTTTCATGTTCCACTTTGGCGTTTGTCGCGCTAAATCCATAGCTTTGTAGTGTTTCGATGGTTATTTGTTATTATTTTTTAAACTTACGTCTGTTATATTGAACAAATGGTGTGTAGCGTTCTGCAAGACACAAATACAGTACTCCAAGATATTGTAGCCAGCCATATATTCTTCTATTTCAAACAAATAGTCCACTTGCTGAAACAAAAAAAAAATTGAATAACTTCAATAACTTTTCAGAAAACTTTTGTTTTGCGAAAAAATAAAAAATAAATTTTTGGGATGGACCACCCTTAACATTTAGGGGTATAAAAAATAGATGTTGGCCGATTCTCAGACCTACCCGATAAGCACACAAAACTTCATCAAAATCTGTCCAGCCGTTTCGAAGGAGTTTGGCAACAAACACCGCGACACGAGAATTTTATATATTAGAAGATTTTCACACGTTGGTCTAGTGGCTAGTAACACTAGCTGTTAACCAAACGGTCGCAGGTTCGAATCCCGCTAGGGGCAAATGTGTCCACGGGCCGTATATTTCAATTTTACAAATTTATTCCCAACACTTGACATTTTCTTACTGTGTGTGTGTGTGTGTGTGTGTCATGTCAGGGACCTTTTTTATCTAAATATTCTATATAAAATATCTTCTTTTATTATCCATTAATCAATACAATTAAGTTCTGTCAATCTTTATTTTAATGTACAGACGGACACGACGCTCTTTTATGATTTTTATTATATGCTATAGACACATTCAGGGAAAAATCATTAACTGTTAAATTTTCCCAATTATTATTATTGTAGTTTTCTGATACTTTTACTACTAATAATGTATGTTTACTTGTCTCCAAGGTGTCTTTTATTATTGAAAACAAAAGCATTTGCAATTACTTGAGGCTTTGTCAATGTACAATACCTTTCTTAATTACAACTTGTACAAATAAAAAGAAAAAAAAACAAAGAAAATTAATGACTATACATACAACTTGTTCACAATGTTGAACAAGATATTAATTCTTATCCATTTTTTTTAATTATTTTAATCTGACTTTCATATCGGATAATTTACAAAGATAAATAAAGTTACATAATTATGACGGGTTTAAAAAAATCTTCTGAAGATTTGCCTAAAACCTAGGCAAAAAATGTTCAAAACTAAAATGAAAATTTACATCCACACTTAATATTATAAATTTAAAAGTAACTCTTGTCTGCCTGTCTGTTACCTTTTCACGCCTAAAACTCACTCAACCGAAATATAATGAAATTTTGCATACACTTTGTCAGGGATACAAGAAACAACAAATGTATGTATGTATGTATGTTTGTGTGCATGCGTGTATAAATATATATGTATGTATGTGTATGTATGTATGTATGTGTGTACGGTCCATTTTTATTTCAAAGATAAAAAAGGTAAACAAACAATTCACGACATAGAATTTTCCAGTTTTTACCTTAATTACACATTCATATAAACACGAATTCATTCACACTCACTAAACATAATATTCTTTACGATATGTATTCAAAATTATTGCATATTTTCAGAGGAAAATGCAAAAAAACTTGATAAAATCGTCTCACAACCTACAATATCAATAGACGTCACAGAGATTTTGTCTATGGTTTTAGAGACGGGACATGTACACGATCTAAGTCATTTGGAGTCACATGAGGTTTAGATTCGTTATACATCAATTATCAAGTTCACAATTCTATATACATTTTTAAAGTTTTAGTTTATCATAATTCATAATCGTAGACGAAACACTTTATGAAATTATTTTTGATTAAATGGCATTAATTAAATAGATTACTTACTTAAAATTACTATTAAACTAATAATTCGTATTTTATTTCGTATTCTTATTAATATAATAAAAATAAAAAGACAAGAAATTCATCACATTAAACAGTACGAACAAGTTCTAAATGAGTTACTCACTGAGTCAACTCTCTTTGATATGTCTATTGTACAAATCCCATCTCTAAAACAGGTCAGTGACCCTGGCGACGCCATATTTGTTTACCTTTTTTATCTTTGAAATAAAAATGGACTTTATGTAGACTTTTTCCACGCGGACAATGTCGTACGGGTCAGCTAGTATTTTATAAAGTGACGCGGGCGAAGTCGCGTGCGATAGCTAGTCAGGTGAATATTTGTGTGATCTAAAATTAGAATGAAATTACAAACCTGCAACATGGCCTCCACATTGTTACTATCTCTCGCTTCGCTCAAATAAGAATCATCAATATTGGTTGTCGTAGCGTTTGACCAAAATTTCCTTTGCATGTCCAAATATCTGCTGCTGTGATCGAATCGAAAGTAAGTTAAGCCGTCTCGCTTCTTGATTATACTCATTCCTAAGCCTGCAACAAATAAACTTACTAAGTACAAATAAATAAGTAAAAGAGTATGGAAAAACTAAAAAAAAAAAAATACATTGGTTTGTTGGAAGAAAAATTCAAGACTTTAGCCACCAGAGACGGATATATACGACAAATTCCTCTTCTACTTGTATAATGTTTATTTTTAAATCATTAAGTTAATTTCTCTTAAAAAAATAATATGAGGTTAACAAGTTTATTATCTAGAATCTAGACAAAATTGTAGAATTCTATAATATTTATTAATTTAACTGTCAAATAATATATAATATTAGCTTATATTGATATATATAACCTAGAAGTGGCCCCAAAGGTCAAAATTCAAAAATATTATATAAAAGTATTATCCTTCTCCATATAAACATAATAGTGCATCAAAGATTTTAAATATACATACAGATTAAGATATATTGTTTGTAGTATTCTTTAAGGTATAACTTTCAAAATTTCAATAAAAAATGTCATAAATATATTTACCAGGACTTTTTATATCAAAATTCTTGTCAACGATACGAGCTCTCGTAATGCATCCACGGACATGTCCTCTTCTGAAAATTTTAAAAAAGATTTAATATATTACAAATATAAAAATGCTAAATAATATTAAATGCAAGAACTAACTCAGATTTTTTCTTATTTTCCATTACAGCATAAGTTCCCAACAGCTTCGTATAATCATATTCTCGACTGAAATATTTCTTTGTAGTTTTCATAAGTGTTTTGTAGTCCTTCTGTTCATTGTTCTCTGAAGTTTTTTCTTCCGTTGTCTCAACTGGACCTAATATTTCATCGACTTCTTTCAAACAGGCATCAATGTCATAGACCTGCAATGGAGGAATCAAATGTAACATAACATATTACTTTGAAATCTTTCTGGCTGCGGTAAACCCAATTAAATAAGATGGTAAGTAAGGGATGCCAGAGCCCATTACTCTATCCCTTGTCCTTAATCCTACTATAATAATAATAAATATCTTCACACATTCCACACAGAACCATTTAGTAATAATAAATATCTTCACACATTCAACACAGCACCATTTAATAATAATAAATATCTTCACACATTCCACACAGCACCATTTAATAATAATAAATATCTTCACACATTCCACCCAGGACCATTTAATAATAATAAATATCTTCATACAATCCACACAGCACCATTTAATAATAATAAATATCTTCACACATTCCACCCAGGACCATTTAATAATAATAAATATCTTCATACAATCCACACAGCACCATTTAATAATAATAAATATCTTCACACATTCCACACAGCACCATTTAGTTCCACATTAAGCAACTAAAGCAACTCATGCTTGTAATATGGATACCAGACAGTTGATATACTACATACATTACTTTTATAGATACCCCTAGCGGGATTCGAACTTGCGACCGTTTGGTTAACAGCTAGGGTTACTAGCCACTAGACCAAATGTGTCGTCAAATGCAAGTGAAAATATTGCATTGAAATCCATCTGGTAGCAGTAGCCACTCCCTTACATAAGATGGTAAAGAAGGTATTTAAGTGAGTAAGGGATGCCGGAGCCTATTACCCTATCCCTTAACCTTTATCCTACTATGGTCCTCGGAGAACTTGCAGCAAATGTGTCATTGTTTGTGTTACAGGTGATAGTAGCCATATATATAGGTGATGTCAGCCTGTAATGCAAATTAACTACAACAAAGACTTACATTGGCCATTTCATCCTTTTTCTTTTGGTTCTTTTTTTTTCTATTTGATTTCTTTGTTTTCATTTGAGATGGGCCCGGTGTAGGTGGCGAGTCTTGTTTCTTGGTTTCCATTCCATTTTCTATTTCATCTTGGTCCTTGGTTTCCATTTCATCTTCTTGTTCTGATTCCGATGAAATCTGCAGCTATATTTGGAAATTTTAAGTTTAGATTTTCTTGAATGAGTTTTATATATTTATAAAAATTTCAAGTTGGTGTTCAAGCTTCGAAAACCCAAAAAGTGCTGCACCAATTTTAATTAGGTTTTCTTTTATGGAAAGAGAGATAAACAGGCAATATAAAAATTTCCCCTTGTGTAAAGCCGAGCGGGTCGCTAGTCTTAACTTAGTATAAAACATAGTCACTTCTTGCTATCTATTCATCTGTATGTATGCTTAGGTCTTCTACGGAACCTATTTTAATGTGGTTTTCACTAACAGGGTTAACCTTACCTTAGGCTAAATACCTAATTAACCTATGCCGTTTTGGTGAAAATTTTTGTATCATTTTATTCATTAACATAAAAAAAATCAGATAATGCATATTCAATGTCATACTAGTTGATACGGTAGATTTTTTTTTAGTAATATTTAAAGATTTGCATAAGACGTACCTGTGAAAAAAAGGATTTCTTTTGGAATACAGGTTCAAATTCATCTTCGGAATCGTTTTCTGCAGTCGTAGATTTCTGGAGCGAGTTCTGAAGTTTGCGCAAATTTCTTAGCGACATGTTTTTTTTTTGTTTTCAAACTTTATAACTTTCTTGCAAGTAGTTTGGGTGACACGACTGCTGTCTGAAAGTTGAATTCCAGAAAATCCCTTGTATTTTTCACAAAAACGACACTGCTCTTATGTACATACCTAGTTGTATATTAAACCTAGTCTAGTAGTAAGTACAGGTGAGACCCAACGATTATAAAGTTATGTGAGACCACGTCCACTCATGACACAATCAATCTATCTAAACGTAAAAGATACCTATGTAATCAAAAAATAATAAAATAAATAAAAATAGGCTATGTAACACAAACCAGCCATAGAGTAACTTATAATATATACGGAAATAGAGACTTATCTTGGCTGTCTAAACGGGTAACAGCTTTGTGACGCCATCTGTATATTGTATCCAGAACTAACACGTATGCGTCACAGAATAGGGTGGTAGTTATTTCATTATTTATTAATTGTCCTATAACAAATATGGGAATAATGCAATGAAACAAGTAGTAAAATTTAAAATTTATTTATTTCTTACTTTTAGGAATAATAATGCGATTCTTTGTTATGGTGTTTATTCTTTGAACTTCTTCACATCTATATCATCAGGATACCAATACATTAACAGAACAAAAAGCACATAGACATCCTATATTCAGTTAATATCCATAGTACAAGATACGGCCGTAAGAATATGTACCAATCGAGGATTAAATAAACACTTTTTTGTCGGAGCGGAGCCCGATATGTCCACAAAAATAATAAGAGTTCTATCTCAATTTGTGCACTACGCCATCACTACACTACACTATCGAACCAAACCGGAGGAGCAGAACTCAACTCAACGGACGAAAAACCAACACAAAACACGGAAAAATATGCAAATTGCAGTAAAATTGGGACAAGAAAAACGACGCGTACGCTGTTCTTTAAACAGACATTTTGTTAGTCATGTTAGTGTTGCTAGTACAAGAACTATAATATATACCCAGCATGTACGAAAAAAAAATCACTATATTAGATTAAAACACAAGTATTCTAAATCAAATACGACAAAACCATGAAGCTATCTTTATCTATAGCTTCATGCATAAAACAATACCGAAACGGTACCATAAATATAAAATAGGTAATCGAAAGTATAAAATTTAATATTACAATAGGTTATTATTGTTAACAACACGATGATATTTTAAATAAATAAAAAACGACTCCAGCACAGAATTGGACCGGCGCATTATGAAAAAGAAAGTAATGACTATTCTACCAAAATTTACCAATTTTATTGGTAAGTTTTATCATACGTTATATAGCAATTATAAATTATTCATAAAAAGCGACATCTACCTGATCATGCTCGAACTTAAATTATCTTAATTTAATAAAGCTGAAAGTGCTGCAATCTATTAATTGAATCTTGAACGATTTTTTGTTACACTACATCGTGTTCTAAGATAGTAGGCTCTGAAACCAGCCAAGCAATGGCAAGGCCTTTATTTTATTTCAGTGATATATATGTTACTCTATGTTTATTACTTACTTACTTCACTTTACCACAGAATAAGTAAAAGTACAATCTTTACTTTTTAGAACACCACAGAATAAAAAGAAACATTATAAAAAAAAGAAGACAAAATTAAATGTTTCAAGTTTTACGGGACAGTGTAAATATTAATAAGATAACTTTTTATATATAATAAATAAATAAATAAAATCATAAAAATATAGGTAGGAAGCGCTGTAGTAGCATTGGGGTATGGCTAATGATTTCAAAGTAAGGATCACCAAGGATACGCCTAACGCCATCTGTTAGAAAATATTAGAACTCGTACGATCACCACAGATACGATATTCATAGTTTTTGCAGCCTTTTACAGAACAACTATATTTTTATAATAATTTAATAAAAAAGTTCTCTCAATCAACCACAATCTTGCGCGGACGAGGGCCGATTGCCGTTAGTTGGCCCTAAATTGAGATTTTTAGAGCCAAATTAACCACTATTTATTAATCGTAGCATGGAGAATAGCACTAACTAATATGCAGTTATTAACTCAGCGTATTTTGTCCACTGTCCAGTGTCTATGCATTTCGACTTTTTTCGTTTAAGTGTTTTTCCTTATTTTCCATTTTTTTCGTTGAGTTATAGTGCAATTTTCAAAACTTGCATCAATTGGAAGCTATAGAGCAATTGCTATTAGTGTAGTGTAGTCAAATAGTTCTATATTTCTATTGCTCTTTCAAAAAATGCGCGCCGTGCTGCTTTCCGTTGTGAGCTGACTCTTACGGAAAAATTAGTAGGTACATTACGTATAATGAAACAACTAAATTGGGAACATTTTTATATTTTTTATAAAAACATTTTTAATTGAATAAACATTACATTTATCCACTGAGTTTTGAGAGAAAAAAAAAAACAACAATCCACATTTCCAATAAGGGTTGTCTGACATTTTTGTAATGAGTAAGTAGCACAAGTTACACAATTATTTTATTTGAATAAAAAAAATTCCTCCCTATTTAGAACAGGATGATATAGATTTTAATTTAGGCATTAATTTATTGTTTTTATATCTTTAGGTACTATGACAGTTAATATTTGTAAGTTATTTTTAACTACAAAAATATGTAGGGACAAAATACAGCCTGCTTCTCTAAAATTTACGCGACAAAGTTTTAAATTTTCAAAAAAGTTATTAATATAAAAATCACATTTTAAAATAAAACCTATCACAATATACTTTTTAGTCTCAACATCGATCCAACTTTTATTTAACAATTATAATAATTTTTTTTTAGGAGAAGATTTTTATTTTCTTATTTTTAAATATAGAAGATGAAGATTAAAAGGATTTAACATTTATAACTTAGATATGAACATGACTAGAGTACGTGGTGACTAGAGATATATTAAGATCGAACGTCGCTAGATGGCGTTGTTGTGTAATATAGGGGCGTGATTTTTTTTTTATTAGCGACTAGCTGGCGCCCGCAACTTCGCCCGCGTGAAAAAAGTAGCCTATCCTGTGTCCCGTACGTCTAAATGTTTATCTACCAAGTTTCATGAAAAGCAGTTAATTCGTTTAAGAGTTATGGAGGAACATACATACAAACAAAACCTACACTTACAGATTTATTATTAGTATTGATTGATTTGCACAAATATTTCGTAATTCATAAAATGTAATATATATTTTTTTCATTAAAATAATTAATATCGTAAAGGTCAATTACGATCATATTTTATTTAGATGATCATGCTTCTGTTATCAATCCCAAGACAATAATTATTTGGTTGCGTGACTCCGTTTCACCGTTAATTGATGAATATACATAAGTAGTATTAATATTTTTACAAGGCCTAACAGAAATTGGGATTTTGTTGTGAAGCATAATGTACATATTGCATGAGTTATATATTTTAACAATAACTCTGAATCGTGTATACGAGAATGATTATAATCTATGACTACTATACTTAATGAGCAATATTTTCACTATAAACAGCAAATTTTCAAACTTGCATAAAAATACTGGTAGTTTTCTAGACCTTTTCAAGTTACAATTTTTTTTTAAATTATTATGATACAAGCCATAAGTGCCAATACTATCTGTTAGGGTAGTCTACATATGGAAACGCAAACGTTATGTCGGTTTGTTATAAGAAGCAAAAAGAACTTTGAAAGTGTATTATGGTATGCAACGCCATCTAGCGGTATGACATTGCGGCGTGTAGTGCGCCTCACTAATATTTTTTTTTTTCAAAATATGACTCATTTCCATCTAACTAGAAATATAATTGTATCTAAATACATATTTTACTATTCCGATTAGATCTCTTTTAAATGGCTAATGATACACATGCAACGCTTTATAAACAGGAATATTTTCTAAGCTCAATTAACTAAACAATAATCATAAAGAAAAACGAATCAAAAGACAACATTCATTAGAATAGAATTAGATAAAAATAAAAGAAGTACTTTAAGTACAAATGCACTAAAGTCAGGGAAACGGTTGCCGTTTTAAAGCTACAATACGGTATCATTACAATGACATTGAAAGCGACATAGAAATATATAGATAGAGATGTTTTACACACTAGTATATAGAATTTCCTTATAATATAATCATAAGAAAAGTTCAGGAGCTCCCACTCCTAGTTACAGCGCAGTATGTAAATAAAAGCCATTTCAAAAATAGTGTTTTGTAGAACTTACGAGTATATTGCACGGACTATATTTTTGACATTTTTCATATTTTATTTGCGGTCATTATAAACTCATGCTAGGCTCACTGCTCACAATTTAATTTTGATACTGAGTGTGTAGTGCGAGTTTTACTCGATGAAACGCATCGAACCAACGAACGCGTAAACATGAATTTGTATGGGAATGAAGCAACGCCACCTAGTGGCTGTGTAGCGTACGCACTCTGTGCACGCAGCAGCAGTGCACGCGTTTATAGGATTTTTCAAAATATCAAAAAGCCTGATATTACATCAATAATACAAAAAAAAAGAAAGAAAGAAAAATATATTTACAATTCACAGTGATCTAAGTCGTTGGTCTTAGGTGGATATTCGTATCTCTTGTTTCAACACTTCAATGTTAGTGAATATTATGTAATCATTATAATTTTGTACAATTATTCACATACTGCAACTGAAATTTATTATTATAATACAATTAGAGGGTTGTTCAAACATCAACGGTCATAATATTGTATTTTTTGTAACTTTTTCACAATTATACAGCGACTTTTTTTATTTAGGCTCACTAACAATACGAACTTTTTATCTAATTAATACTTTAAACTACCTTTAATGCACCATTATTACATTTAATACTTATTTCTTTTGTTTTTAACTCCATATAGATTTACTATAAAAATAATAATAAATAAGCAAAGTTTAGCTTAGGTACTAAGATGTAACATACAGGTACACAACTTACACTATAATACTAGATATCTGATATCCATTATATTTCCTTTACAAGGTTAAGTATTTCCATAAAAAAAGTTATTTAAAATAGTTTTGGCGTCAAAATAATACTTTTTTTTCTATTTAGTTACGAATTAATTACATTCTTTAAATTAAATGTAAATTTAGTAATATATATGTAAATCAATAATGAATTATATCGCAAGTATAACGTTCTGTTGTTTTATAATGATGTAAATATAAAGTGGAACAATTAGAAATTATATTACATATAAATATAAATATAAAAAAAATCTGGTTATATTCTGGTTTATATTAGATCTCTCTGAAATTCTCCTAAAAAAATAAAATATAATATTGTATTTATATTGTAATATAGTTCACTATGTTTCATTAGAAAGTTTGTTGATTTGTTTATTGATAGATAATTATAAAAAAGAACTTATGATTTTAATGAAAGTGGGCAAAAAAACAGTAAATATTCTCCCACATGAATCGCTAACTCCGTGTAAAATGATATGGCCTACCTAACTAAAATCTACCTTTACTGATCAAAAAAGTGTCTTCCATCTCCGTTCAGTAAAAATATTATGGAGTTAATAAACAATAGTTATTCAAGCAGTTATCATGCATTAGGGATCTAAGTACCACTTGTCAGTAATTTTTTTGTGGCAATAAATTTTTTTAACTGCCAAATGTAACTCTTCAGAATAGATAGAGCATTCTGTAGACAAATTGATTACTACCATAGACACCAGCTTTAATAACAATTTGGAAGTAAAATTTTGGCTTTTCTTCATCGATTTTTTTTCCAATGCACGACATTCCACGCTTAATAGTCATCGCTTCAATATTCATGACCTTTTTATACACATTTTTAAGTTAAATTTAAATTGGGAAAGTATATCTAGCTTGTCTAAGAATAAACAAAGTACTAAGTACTTATTCCTCTTTAAATGTATCTAGGGTTCTTATCTTTCATTTCTTATTTTAAATAGGATCTTAAGTGACATTTGATTGTATGAAATAAGCGCCATCTACCCGAATCAAATGTACGTACTTCTTGGTAATATATGTTATTGATAATATAATATATAAATTGGTGATTTTCTTGGAAAACAATAAACTCAACTTCGTCAAGAGTTTGTTAGGTCAACAGATGGCGTAGTTTTCACTTTTGACGTACAGTCCTACGACTTACAGTTTTTTCATAGTATTTTGTACTTTATGATATTTTTCATAGTACAATGAAATTTGAATTATATTAAAAGCTTTAAAGTAGAAAATACTACAAATATTTTTAATTTCTTTGCCGTGCCGTCTTCCAATGTGCGTTAACCCTAAAATAATTTTAAGTGACGGCGCGGCGTCGACGTTGCGTGGCCAAAATAAATAATATATATTTTTTAACTAAGAACTTACGAGGAATGATTCAAGATCTTACGAAAATAAATTTCGATATACGTATTCGAATTCAGTTAATTCCAATAACGGGGTTATACAATTTTACTGGTTTATTCCCATCTCGGCACCCTCGATGTTCAGGAATTTAAATCGACGAGGTACCATTTCGAATAAAATTAATAATAGATTTTTTTTTTTTTATAAGAGATGGGTTAGCCCTTGACCAACAACCAGCCATGTGGCAAGGATGAGGCCTAAGATGGAGCGAGCTCACCCAAAGAACCAAATGAATGATTTCTATTTTTTCATTGCCTAAAAGTATTAGTAACATATTTAGGTATGTTACTAATACTTCATTGTGTTATTTATTTTAATAAAATAAATCTTTAAAACTTGCAAATGGTACCCTGAGGAATTCTCAAAAGTATTAAGTTTCTTCGTTATTGTTCATTATAAAACCATGCAAATGGCACCGGAATGCTACAGCATTGTAGGAGCTAGTCTCGTGAATTATGCACTATTTTGAATTTGATACATCAAAAATATGATACTTATATTTATCGCCAATAGAGTTTATCGAAGATTTCACTTTAAACAGAAAAATAAAGCCACACTGTAAGAATGAATGAAACCTTATAAGTTTTATTGCGTAATAAATTTCCCGAGACTAGGTCCAACGACATCTGTCGTCAAAACAAAACAACAGTGCGACTGTCGCCACAGTCTACAGGAAAGGGGGTAAGTCTTCCCACGGATGTATGGCACGGGGGGATTACCCCTCGAGTGGTGACTAGTCGCGAAACGGGAACAAACCCCCCACTCCGCCCACTTCCCAATCAGCCACTTCGACGGGACCGAAGCATTCGTCGAAGAACTGCTCCATGGTTTTGTGAAGGTGGTAGATGGAACGCTCGAAGCTATGGCCTTCATCCGGGTACACCTGAAAGTGTTTAAAACCAGCATTTTAGTTAACGAGTGAGGAGTGCTATCTTGAATTTTTGCAATTATTGAATGTAAAAAAAGGTCATACCTGATGGTTGTAAAGCGCGCCGACGCGTACTAACGCTCTCGCGAGCGCCATAGCGTGTTGCTGTGGGGCCAGTAAATCGGCGGTGGCGTGCGCCAGCAAGAGGCGACGCGGAGGAAGATTGCCAGCGGCACGCCAAACCGCTCCCGCGCGCATCGCTCCCGCTCGGGCGGCGCCCGCTCCGCCCCAGCGCTCCGTCCAGAAGGAGCTGTGCTGGCTGAGGTCGGTGACGGGCGCCAACGCGGCCAGACACCGCGTCACGTTGCGCGCGTCGCCCGCCGCCAACGCCACGGCGGCGCCACCGCCGTAGCCGTGGCCCCACACGCCCACCCGACTGCCGTCCACCATTTTCAGGTTGTCCCGGAGATACCTTCGGAACCAATTGAATATATACAGTTACAAATAAACCTTCTGTAGAAACAGCTTTCCGAAACTGAAAGAACTTTTGTTAAAAACTTACGATAGAACTGCTATCTGGTCCTCGACATCCACAGACATCAACTTGTGGTACACCTCAGTTCTAAGCTCCTCACCCTGTAAACATTCCATATTGAATAATAAATTTCATTAGATAGCTAAACAGTGCAAGCGCACATACTTAATTTCGCAGGCATAAATAAGGACTCTTAGTGTGTCTGCGGAGCATTATTTTAAAAAAAATAGGCCTTTAACCTGTCCTGCAGATCCACGTGCGTCAATTTCTGCTACTATAAAGTTTCTGGCAGCGGCGAGATACCAGCCCCAACCCGGTTGCCACTTTTCAGTCACCAGTTGACCACCAGGTCGAGTAGAACTGCAAGAAAAATATTGTAACGTGCAATTAGAAAAAAAAAAATATTATAAAAAAAGTACATATTCTTTTATTTATAATAATTTGCTTCAGTTGTCTTATTTTCCTTTGTTTGTGTGAATAAATTGTCACTTACACATGTAGAACTAAAGGCAAAGGCAAGTCGTCCGTTTCTCTGAATCCTGGTGGTAACAGGAGACGCACTCTCGCCTCCCGATCCGCTTGGACCTGCCAAAGTTTTGTTACATTACATATAAGTCTAGTTGATTATTTAAGCGACAATGAAGACTGGATTTAAGCGATTCGGAGCTCATAGTCATACTATATTTAGTATTGTATGAATACTTTAATTTTTTTTTAATAAGTGTAATTGTTGTTATTTTATATTTTAAAGATGACAAAAAGAATAGTATCCTGAGTTGCTTCAAAGGATTTTTTTCCGAACTCCTTGTAAATTTAAATTTATAATGACGATCATAAGAATTTCTTGTAGAAACCTAATTGATAAATAAATATTTAGATTTTTTGATTTTTGATTTTGTCATCATCATTCTCACGCTAGATTTTGGACCAGGTTATAATTATATTATAATACAGTCTTTACAGTAAACTAAAAGTAATAAAATAGGCGATAGAGCACCTCAACTCTGAACACTTTGGCCATAGGCGCAGCCAATTCAGCGAAGAGGCGACGCAGAGGCTGCCCGTCCCACAGAACGGCGCGACGCTCTCCTCCCGACCCGCATAGGAACGTCACCGGAGAACCCGGACCCAGGCACTCCTAAAAGACGTTCAAAGTTCAAACACTTCTTACCTAGATGGAGCTAGGTGTCCGCAAATCTCATTTGTCATTATCACTTGCTTACCTAGATGGAGCTAGGTTGTTCAGATAATCACATAATGTAGATACGGTAGTAATACCAAATTACATATGTCATTGCTTTCTATGATATAAACACTTGCTGAAACGGCGATGGGAAATATCGAAGGGAATATTTTTAATCTTCTGAGACAAGTAGATTCCTTGTCTACGAAGATTAAAAATATTCCAAAACAAGCAAGATGTTTTTTTAATGACAGATCTAAAGAATTCTGTCTAGCAAAATATGTATGCATATCAATGCATTGTTTAGCCCGTCTTCACTTATTCATACTGTGATCTATCCACCATTGTTTACTTTGATCAGCTTGGCGATTCAGTGATAAAATAACGATCGTTTTCCAAAGCCAACCAAGCCATCGTAAATTTACCTGAACATAGTAAGAGTAGTTCTTGCTGAACATGATCCTGTTGTAAAGGCACTCCGTGGGCATAGTGTCGTTGTCGTCGGTGACGTGTGGCAGAACGGTTGACGATGGCCACGCGGGCAGAGATGACGTCGTATTCTCCAGCTCCTGCAAAAATAAATATAATTAGCAACTGAGTCCAATTATTTAGTGGTTAAGGTGTGTAAGATTTCGCCCTATAGTCCGTTGTATGATTATCGATAACACAAGCTCATCTTTGGAGGCCTTTAAAGTTAGAGCAAATCCTCTTCCTCTGTATTAGAAATCTCTCGAAGGAGTATTCTTCTTATTCTAAACACCATTTGACTTTTTATTCTCGATTGTGCTTTTACCGTTTGTAATTCTGACGATTTGAAAAACTGATCAACTGATCAAGTTTCAACTTTTGAAAATCTGACCTGCATATGAGACATGACATAATTTTCAGCACCTCTTTGGAAATATTTTCAATATTCGAAAAATACATTACTTCAGTAGTGTCTAATAAGTGAGTAGTGGTACCGGGTCCTCGCTGGTAGGCTGTTCGGTGGCTTCGGGCGGCAGTGGGTGGACGCCCGGGCAGGTGAGGCAGTGCGGAGGTTCGGGCCACGTGGCTGGCTCCAGAGGCACTTTCAGCCGGTACAAATGCCTCTCGCCGGCCCTGTCTGGGGCGGTGCCCACCGCGTACCTGAAATTTTAAACTTACCAATGAAGAAACGTACTAATCAGAATACCTAGCTTGTATAAAACTAAAGACAGAAACTCACAGAAGCCGCCTGGTCTCGTCCCAACCGAGCACTTGTGTGAGCTCGTAGTTGCCGTGCGTGAGAGCCGCCTTCGAGTCGGAGGTGACCCTGACGGCGTGCCTCCAAGTGCCCCCCGTCTCCGGCACAGGGGCCGTAGTGAACAGTTCCCCCCGTGACCCCACCACCGCCGCTCCGCCACACCACCCGCATTCCTCTTCCAAGGGCTCCGCTCCCAGACCAGACCATCGGGACCCGTCACTCTCGTCGCGTATCAACTGGAAACCGATAAATATGCAGGCGACATCTGTGGTAAAATTTTTAGGATTAAACAAGGCTGCAGAAAAGAGGCTTACTTACGTAATGTTATTAATTTAAATTAACAGATTTCTCTGACGCGAGATATTTTTATATTTATCCTTACTAATACAACGTTACAAAGTTACGCGGGCGAAGTCGCGGGCAGCAGCTAGTTGTTTTATAACATAACTATAAATGATTGGATTACGTACATCGCTGCAATTGTATGTGGCTGCATTGCAAAGGCTGATGATGGACACGTTCTGAGGCCTGTTCAACAGCAGAACTACGATCTGTCTCTCCGAAGTCCATCCGCTCCAGCGGACGTACCAATCTGAAAGGTTACGAGTACGTTCAGTGGTTATTTTGTTAGCTTCCTGTTTCTAGGGTACCAGATTCGATTAATGGCATCATTAAAAAAGAAGTTCTTTTGCCATAGGTATCTAGTAAGCATGAAAACAAGGAATTATCGGTATTTTTAGTAAGAGTTGTTTCGATATTGAAATATTATGATTTAAATGATTGAGAAGATTTTTAAAAAAGTTTTGTTAATTTTTATGTTCAATAAAAAAAAAACAAAAAAAAATATCCTCTCACCTTTGTCAACTTGAGGCGTGAACTGCAACGCGTGTGGAAAGAGAAATTTAGGAGTTTTCAAACTCACCACGTAGACAGTCACCACAGGATTATTGGTGTTCACCTACAAATAAATAAATAAATATAAGTAAATAAATATATTCACACATTCCACACAGCACCATCAAGTTCCAAAGTAAGCAACTTAATGCTTGTATTATGGATACCAAACAGTTGATATATTACATACAATACTTTTTTTTTGTAAATACATACATATTATAAATACAAAACATCCATGACTTGGGTACAAAGGTAAATGTTAACACATAAACATTTGCCCCTAGCGGGATTCGAACCCGCGACCGCTTGGTTAACAGCTAAGGTTACTAGCCACTAGATCAAACATGTCGTCATGTTTAAACAATGTTTAACAAATAAAACAAGAATTTCAGTCTCATAACGAGCCCAAGGGATAGCCCAATGGAACGAATGAATAACGAGACAAATTTAAGACATGTAGGTACTAAAAAAATTCAGATATAATAGATAGGAGATAGGTAGGTCTAACTAAGTAGGTACGTCAGAAATTCTCATAGAGACAACTAACTAAGAAAAATAACTGACAAAATATATGAGCGATATAACGATTTTACTTTGACTAAGCGTTGGATTTATAATATTTTTACATGATCCTTTGGGAACATTCTTTGAATGAAAGAATCCTTCCTTATGCGAATAAGCCAAAGTAACCTATGTCCTATTCTGCATCTCTGACAATGTGTATGGAAAATTTCAAGATGATCGCTTGAGTAGACAGACAGACAGAGTTACTTTCACATTTATAATATTATAGTATGGACTAGCTGGTGCCCGCGACCCTATGTCTACCCTATGTCCTTTCTGGTGTCCCAGACAACGTTTATGCAAAATTTCATGGTGATCGGTTCAGAAGTTTTTGCGTGAAAGAGTTACAAACATCCATACATATACATCCATACAAACTTTCGCATTTATAATATTAGTACGGATAGTTTAATAGTTCACATTGCTTTATTGGTAAGAGGTAAAATCAGCCTAAATTTATAATCTAACAAAAGCCACACAACATTTACCTTCGGATACCTCAGCGTCCTGACAGTGGGATAAGCTGGAGGTTCCTGTTCTTCCAGTCCGTACCAAGGATACTTCTGCTGCAGAACCTGGCTGTCGTTATACGTAACGTACATGAGTATCTGACCGTCCGGACTGAACCATAGCGCCCGGTCTAGTTGAACTATTTCAGTCTCATACAAAAAATCTGGCACGCCGTTGAATATTACCCCGGGCACACCTGAAATCAAATTAAGGGCTTATAAGAAAAATGTTACAAAATATTATACTTTTGATGCAAAATTTACCCTGCAAAAATCGAGTCCAGGACCCCTCAGCCTCAGATGAATGATTGGTCTCACTACGCTCGACTAGATACCGCCTTTGTACTTGTAAAATGCGGCAAAAAAATACTACGCCGATTTCGGCGTACCCGAGCCAGTCACACTGCAAACTGTCTGTGATGTGTACGTGCCGAATGTTTTATTAAATTTTGAGCATAATAAAATGCCAGTTTGCGTAGTGAAACTGTGTAAAAATATAATAAAACTGTGTAAAAAGTGACGATGCTTTACACACACTACAATAAAAAGTTGCCGCATTCACGGAGCTATCGCTTTTGTATAGCGCTCTATCTAGTCAAGCGCAGCGAGACCAATCAATTATCTTTGCCCTCAGCGTTAAGGCAAACATCCTTTTTTTACAAGAGGAATCCATCGTGGATACCCACCTGTCTGAGGACAGATCGGTGGGTTATGTCAAACTCCTGTCCCGAGATGGTATTGGGGTAGACCTACCGAGTATGGACTAAACCTCTTGGCGTTCTCCGCGTCCGCTATACCTAAGGCGAAGTTGCGAGGTCGGACAAACACTACCGCAACTCCGCCCCAAAGGCAAGCTTTCTTTATCCAATGCGCTCATCATCAAAATATTCAAGAAGTTGTAAGAAGTTGTAAGTTCTACTTAAGTTGTAAGTTGTAGTTCTACATTGTATAAATAAGTTTATATCAAAATATGACTGTGGTTCTTACAAGCACATAACTAAGTACTTACCATTCTTAGTAATTCTACAGACCAATGTCTTTAGCACCCGTGGTTTATAATAGATATCATTATCGTAAACGAAGACCAGACTTGAACCGACCGGGGACCACTCGGCGTACTGCAAAAGTGGCGCAGTTCGATCTTCTTCTATCGGAGATATTGGTATCTTATTCCTGAAACGAGAATTTAACATTAAAAACAAACATAATTGATTGGTCTCGCTGCGCTCGACTAGATAGAGCTCTATACAAAAGCAATCAGGTCCGAAAATGTGGCAACTTTTTATTGTAGTGTGTGTAAAAAATCGTCACTTTTTATCACTTTTTACCCAGTTTTTTTATAATTTTTACACAGTTTCACTACGCAAACTGGTATTTTATTATGCCTAAAATTTAATAAAACATTCGGCACGTACACATCATAGACAGTTTAGAGTGTGACTGGCTCGGGTACGCCGAAATCGGCGTACTATTTTATGCCGCATTTTACAAGTACGACGGCGGTATCTAGTCGAGCGCAGCGAGATCAATCATTTATCTATGATTAAAAATATGCATCTTAATTGAAAGGTTTACCTAAAAATATCTTTGTTACCTGTTAATGACATCAAAAACGTGGTATCTGGCCAGTCTGCTATGTCTCCATCCCGGTCTGACGTCCGATATTAATAATACGAACTTAAAATCTGCTGATACTTTGTAGTCCACCGCGTTTAGTTCTCTCTGTGGACAAATTGAGAAAAATTAAAGTTTACTAGTAGTTATTGGTAGTTATTATGTAGTCGACAGTCTGGACAAAGTTTATAATAAAAAATAATAATCAGGGAATACACTAGAATAGTTAGTTATTCTCTCTCTCTCTCTCTCGATTGAAAGGCGAGCTAAGAAACTCATTGGCGACGACTCCCTTGTGGAATCTCAACTTCAAAGCCTACAGCATCGCCGAAAAGTAGCATGTCTATCAATTTTCTATCGTCTGCACCATGGAGAGTGTGCGTCTATTCTCTTCGATTTGATCCAACCGGAACCGTTCCACTTGCGAAACACGAGGCGCGGGCGGGGGTTTCATCCCTTCGTGGTTGAAGTTCCTCGGTCACGCACGAAGCGTTACAGTTCCACCTTCCTTGTCCGAACTGCTAAGGAGTGGAACTCACTGCCTGCGTCTGTGTTTCCCCAAAATTACAATCTCGGGGTCTTCAAACGTAGGGTAAATGGGCATCTACTAGGTAAGCGTGGTCCACCTTCGGCCGCATCTGCACCTAACATCAAGTGAGATTGCGGCCAAGCGCTGCCTTGACTTATATTATATATATTATTATTATATGTATTCTGTGATTATATAAAAAATACTATCGGTGTCCAAATTATTAGGGACAGTGCTCATATTCATGTAGGTAAATACAGGCATAAAAATGTAGGTACTGACAACTACATATTCACCGTGTCACAAAGCCAGAAGTGTACTGTATTCTTGGCTGAAAAAATGTTTTGACTTGGCCAGGGAATTCCCTGAATTCTTCCTTCCTTCCTGAATTCTTCTTCTTCTTCTGAATTCTTCCTGAATGAATTCCCTGGCCATGTTGCACATGTTGACTCACCAAACGGGCGATGCTGAAAGAACTGATTACCACCAAGCGCCAATTCATTGAAACTCTCATCAGAGATTGGAATCATAACTCCACGCTCCAAGAGAATGCATAAACATGTATTGAAAGCATGCCCTGACGAATAGAACCTTTTATCAAAGGGAGGCATAACTAAATATTGTAACTTGTTTTATAAATTTTTATCAATATTAATATTAGTCATACGAAGAATATAAATTTTTGTGGTTTTTATGATCCCAATAAAATACAGATATGGGTGATTCTACAAAAGTTGGGTAACTTTTGACCATATTTTGTTTACTGTAGTTATTGAATCAAATTTCTACAAATTCGGGTGTTTAGGATAGCTGATCTAATGAATATATTGTTCCAAATCGGGCCAGTCACTTTTCGGCTCTTTTTTTTAAATATAATCCTGGTCAATTTTTTTAGCATGCCGCATGATGTTTTAAACTGAAATATGAAATAGAAATGCTTATACACGGTAGCAATTAACATAAAAGTGCTCTAAAACAAATAAAACATCAGTATAACTGACAACGGACTGACGCCAACGGACTCACAAAAATACATAAATTTGATGTTATAATTAGAACTAATGTTTCTTTTGGTAATTTCGAGTATCAACAAGCTACATTTTGACAAAACATAGTTAACTATGTATAAATCAAAATAAACCTCAGGTTAACAAGAAAATAACGACTCACCAAGAGACTGATATTTTGACTGGATCCGCACGTGTATTCCAAGGTAAACACAGCTCTAGCACTGGTACAGCAATAACAGCCATAAAATGGTGCGGTCCGCAGCTAACTTCATTACTAACTTTAAAATTCTAACAGGGATTTCACCTTGAGTTGGTGATATTTGGCGAGAATTTCAAGTTTAAACAACACACAACGGACTGACGAAAAAAACTAAACACAAAGTTTCTTATTTTTTTAAAAATAAAGTGGAGAATATTACATTATGAAAGTTGTAGTATACATTACTATGTACTTCACAGATTGTAGTGAATTAATAAGTTTTCTTAAATCGATGATAATGTTTAACAGACAGTCACTTGACTGCTGGTTTTCGGGATTGTGACATGCCAAAGGACTGACTTTTTAAACATTTATTGTGTTTTTTTACTAACTTGTATTTAAAATAAAGAGCTGAAATTGGGTGATCAAATAAGGGACTTTTAATTATTTTAAAATAAAATGTAATAACAATAACATATAATAATACTTCGTATCTATTGGCTGATGACATTGAGTTACCCAATTTTTGAATATTCACCCATATACTTACAAATAAAAAATACATAAGAGACCTACAACAAATCATTAAGTTCGACCCGCTCTATGGAGTTAACAAAACATACCTACCTACAAAATAATTTGGAAAATTCGTCAAAACAGACAAACCTACCTATCTAACTACCTGGGTGGATTGAAAAGTATTCGGCCTGACATAGATCCAATCAGTTCTTAAAATTAAAAGTACCCACATTATTTAGTTCAGTTCATACTTGTTTACTGTGCGTAGTTTGAAACGTGTGCGAGAATTAGTTGTGTTTTTATCAAGGAACAGTGAGAGGTTTTCATAAATTCATATGTCAAACAATACGACGTGATTTCTGCAAATGGAGCAAATTGAGCACTCGTATCCTACATGAACGACCAGAACGACAATACATAATCAAACAATTACGATGGCTCAATTTGCTCAGTACAGCGAAGATACTGCAAAGAACAGCTGAGCCAGCAAACCTAACTGCACATATACCTAGGTAGGTACTACGAATTAGTCGTGGAACAAAAATGCTATGTTTACACTGTTGTATGATTTCACTCATTTTCCAGAACTCAATCTGTATGCAAATAAATCCAGTTTTTTTAATCTTCGAACAAACATCGCGCCTGCAATAAACATTTACTGCATAAGGACGTGGTCGCAGTTACTGTGTGAATAAAATTGCGCGGTGACGGAAGCGTGTGAAAGGTACACTTGAAAAGTTCATAAAATATCATTAAATTTATACTTAACTTTAGCTTATCACTATAATTTTTATATGTAAAAAAAAACTTCAGATAATATCCTCTTTTAATTTATTTTTGATCCAATTTTCTTTTTTTATTATATAGCGGCTATTAAAGAGCTTTAATGTTATCAACAAAAATATTTTGAAAAATTCAAAAATAAAATAAAAACTAATACATATTGTGTTATTATATCATTATAGGCAATACAATTTGTCTGAAAATAAATAAATTGTTATTATTAATAGGTACATCTGAAATTCTCTTTGGGCTAAGTTTTTGGCTTAAAGACTTAAAAACCGAATAGTTATAAGCGAATGTATCTACGCATTTCCTTTAAAAAAAGGGCGGCAGATAGCCTTAAGACTTATTGTAATGATTGCGCGCTTAATTTTGTCGCTTATGAAAATCGCTTTCAAAGGGACCATACCCAGAGCTATGTGGATCGTAGCACGGACGATTAGACACCCGTTTCGTATATAAATGATACCGTTTTACATGGCGATGTTTTTAATGTACACACATAACTGACATATTGAAATGCAACGAGGCTAAAATGAAGCAAATATATTGCGAGCCAATATTATGTTTACTCTTTCTGTAATAATCGAACAAAGTCTTTGCAGTAAATTCTAAAGTATACCTATATCTATCTGCGGCATGTATTTCAATCGCCTGAGAGGATTCTGATGAACCAAAGAGTTTACTGGGATTCTCTGGAGCATTCAGTTAGTTAGTTATCTTAGTGGAATCGCTCATTCAAATGTCTCTGGATTATTAGGTATAAAAAACTCTGGAATATTTTTCAAAGTTGCTGATGTCTGGAACACACTTAGTTTTTAGTTGTAGGGTCATATCAAAATGAGTGATATTTTTTATAGATATTAAAGAAGCAATTTTGGATTACCTTTTTGCTGTTATTTTTGCCCCGACAAATTATTTTATAACGATAGATATATATTACAAAAGTATAAAAACAGTTAATTTGAGAGACAGTACATACTTTTGAAGTTTTTTTACGAAAAGAAAGAAAAACTCGCACGAACAACCATAAATTTAACTTCTTAGTACTTTCAATTGTCAGACAGAGCTATCTTTGTTTTGTAATAGCATCTTGAAGTTCTGAAACTTATATATTTATTTCAGCATATTGTATGTAGGTATATTATTATGTAAAAGTCCTCTCTTGAGGTCTTCAGTACAGCGAACCCCACTTCAAGACTCCTCTTACCCCTAACCATCTTGGTTTTCCGACAGATCTCCGTATTTCAAATAAATAAATATCATAAAATCTATATACATCTATATATTATATAAATATTTCGTGTCATATTTTTGAGGCCAATGAACTCCAAAACTACTGAACCCATTTTGATAAAACTTTGTAATTTGGTCCAACTTAAAAGATTGCATAGTTTTTATTTTAAACCCTAGCGATGCAGGGAGCATGTAGCTAGTATGTTATATTATTTAGAATGTATTTTGAATGAAATTCACCAAGACCAAGAAGATCGTGAGGCTATCAAAGCTTAATATTCAAAGTTTTTTTTTATATTTAACTAGAGTTTGCTTTTGGCCAGCATCCAGCCATTTTCAAATTTTTCAATTTTTTGCAAGCGATACTGACGGCAGACAAGCTTAGATGGGATATAACTAATAGATCTGTACCTTTACCATGAGTTTACAATGACCGCACTCGCTAGCGAAAGCGTAAAATATTTATATGGCAAATTGTCAATTTGACATTGACAGTTGACAGTTTTTCATATACATAAATGTTTTACGCTCTCGCTAGCGAGTGCGGTCATTGTAAACTCATGGTAGAGATACTGCAATCTGCCATCGATTACTTAGAATAGAGCAATGAGCCCTGTCACTGATTTAACATAACAGCGAATTACTTTGTGGTTGTTTTAACTGTCCAGTTATTGACTGCAGAAAAAAGTGTCTCCGCCACAACAAAGTTTTTCTCAATTAGTCTTATTTAAATATACCATTCTTGAAAAGCAGATTACAATAGAATGTCAATGTTACATTTGTTTTGATGTCCTCTCGACATTTTCTTATTGAATCCTCCCCAATTTTCCTTTCCGAACTTACACAATACGAGGGGCTCGTACAAAGGAAACACATTTGGCGATAACGTTATCCAGATTTATAGCTTCTCAAAACCGTAATATTGTATTGTATCGAGCATTGATTCGTTGCGCGACGCATATGTATCGCGGAGTAATCCACGCGTATAAATCTCACCTGAGCTGAGAGACACCTTAATGCTGCTATCTGTTTGAATACAAAACTCAAGTAATTTATCAAAATTTTTGGCGAACAGATTGAAGAAGTAAAACGTCGTAAACTGGTGGTGTATGTTTTTAATATTGTTTTGTGTTGATTTGTTGAAATATTACGATTAATATTGAAGATACTTATAATCGAAAGCACTGGCTAAACCGTTTGAGATAAAATATGATTATACCTACACATGGAATGATATTTTAGCCATTTACCGATCATAAAATATATATTACTAGCTGGTGCCCGCAACTTCGTCCGCGTTGAAAAAGCAATATATCGCCTGACATCGTTATTGCTATTATACTTAGCCAGGAGTTAGTTTCCTTAATTTTAAATGATCCCTCGGGAGCCGAACTTTTTTCTGGATAAAAGGTAACCCTATGTCCTTTCTGGTGTCCCAGACAACGTGTATGCAAAATTTTATGGTGATCGGTTCAGTAGTTATTGCGTGAAAGAGTTACAAACATCCATACATACATCCATACAAACTTTCGCCTTCATAATATTAGTACGGATTAATATATGAATTTTCAAAAATGTTAATAAAAATCTGAGCTTTTTTTGTCAGTTAAATACACATGGTTAAATGCACTGATCTAAACCGATATACATACTTATATAGTCTTTGGGTTAAATGTAGTTGATGCTGGCATAAAGAAAAAGCCACCTGAGCAGTGCTATTATGGTTTAAAGTTCCTTGTGCTAAAAGAGACTTCAATTATTTAGTTGCGCTGTGCACAAAGTGAGGTCTTCTCTTTGATAATCTCTCGGAGCGCTCTCGGCGTATTAGTTCGATTACCTACAACTACACTACAATGCTTGAGCGGTTCGGATTACTATTTTTCTGCACCAAGTCTGCAATAAACTAGCTGTTGCACGCGACTTTGCCCGCTTAACTTTATAATATAAAGTTAAGCCTTTGTTGCTCGCTGATAATGTAGTTTTCTTGGTAATAAAATTGGTCTAGTAATTTTTGAGTTTATTCATTACAAACATACAGATATTCTCTCTTTATAATATTAGTATAGAAAAAAAATTATATAAGTGGATTCGTTTATATATTTTTTTAACATAAACTGTGTTACCTATTTATGAGCTAATCAAGACAGGAATTATTTCGGCACCTTTAACTGCGTTGTATTAAATGAATTTTAGTCTATGCGTTTCATCAAAATCTACTAGTCAACATAAACAGACAAAAAAAGATAAGATAAAAAAGATAGATCATATTATGCACATAAACAGACAAAACATAAAAGACAAAAAAGATAAAAAAAGGTACTTAGATCATAATATGCACATAAACAGACAAAACATAAACAGACAAAAAAAAAGATAAGAATAAAAAAAGATAGTTCATATGCACGATATTAAGTTGAATTGTATTAAAATGAATGGTACTTACAAAGGTAGAATTTGTCATGAGCAGCCTGGTTGTGAAATTCCGCACGTTGAACAAAGTAAGGCCACCCCATCTGTCACGGAACACCAACTCCTCGTCTGAAACGAACGTTAAGGACACTTTATAACTTTTGCAAGCTACATAGCATTTTCTCTAGTATAGAAATAAAAAGAAGACAGGTTGTTTTTGTAGGAAAGGGAAGCAGAAATCGGTTCAGTAGTTTTTACGTAAAAGAGTTACAAACATCCATATAACCATACAAATTTTCGCATTTATAATATTGGTACGGATATATATTTTTCTCAGGCGTTGTCAGGCGATCAAAAAAAGCCAAGATGTTGATGATCCTAAGAAGAAACACCGAAAGAAACTCAGGATACTATTCTTTTTGTCCATGTAATATGTTATCGAATATATATTAAATTGATTTCAAATTAATGTTGAGTAGTTAAGGCGTAACAAACAAACAAACAAACAAACTTTCGCATTTATAATATTAATAATTAGAAAGAAATCTTCACTTGTCCTAAAGCCCACGGAGCAAATAGTGCGTCCTTCCCTAGTCCTAAGGCCATCATTCACACGCACTCCATTTGGAAGCGCTCCACTCCATCACGACATTATGATTCAATTTTCATTCAATTTTTCAATTGAATCAATTCATTCAATTCAATTCAAAAAACGACATCAAAATTCACGTGGTTTTTTACATTCACGATGAGATAATGCATGAATTTGGAGTGACGGAGTTGGAGCGCTGCCAAATGGAGTGCTCGTGAATGGTGACCTTTAATTTAAGGTGAGCTACCAATCCATGTTAATGTAGTGACGTCAGCGCCAGGCCTCTCAACCTAACCTTTTCGCCCCTTACCCGAAGTGTCCCAATTAATTCGCGACCTTCATTACTTCATCCCGAACATTTTAAATTGTTTACAAAAATTTACACAGTCCAGATCAAAGGTTTTTTTTCACAGTATCCCAGTTTTGAAAGGTAAATTACCGGGAAAATTTTTTTGGAATAGATAATGTAGCTACAGGATCAAATTTGGTTTTGGTATCACTTTTCTGAATTTCCTCCCCTATGGAATAAAAAAAGACAAAAAAAGAAAAAACTCCCCTAAAGAAAGACAAGTAAGTATGTAATAACGGAATTCCATTAAGTTAACAATAATTTTATTGAAAGCAGATCTTTAGAATATGGAGTCCATTGATGCGGTAGAACGCTTTAGAAGCTACGTATCTGAAATGAATGTGGCTGCGGTCAGTCCTCTGCGGCCGATGAATCTAGAGAGTTTATTCAGCAAATACCGGGTTCTGGGATTCCGATTTTCTCTTTTCATCATGCAAACAAGTTAAAAGTAGGTATCTCTTTTCACGGGTGAAAAGCTTTTTTATTAAAATTTTATCGTTGATATTTATATTGCTGTAGAAATCTAGCCAGATAATTGTGTTTTTATTTATTCTAGAACCGTTAGTGTGTGTTCTAGTGATTACTGCCACACACATACACAGACACACTTCATCATCATCACCATCATCTCTCCTAATTCCCAATCAGATACGCTGCGTTAGCCGGTCCATCTCCTCCACTCGAGAATCTTCAGGCCTCAGCGGCCCAAGGCTTTCAGTACTATGTGTCCTGCCCAGTGCCACTTCAACTTACCAATCCGCTGGCTTATATGTCGGTAACTAATCTGATTCGATCTCGCAGACCCCGAGCATAGCTCTCCACATAGTTCGTCTTATAACCTCTCTTTTGCGTCGGGCGTCGAGGGTTAAAAAATGGCTTTGAAATACAAGTTATTTATCTAAACACCCGATTTGAACAAACTTTAGGAATCCAATTAAAAAGTTTCAGGTACCGTGTCTTCTGATCGACCAGTTTATGTTGATCTCTAGAGAGAATTGCATTAGTTGTTATCGGGAATATCGGCGGGATCCTTATTGGATGGTTTTGTTTACATCTCGCACAGGAAGCAGGTGTTGGTAATGATACCGAATGGACTTGCTGGCTTTTAAACATTATCACGGCTATGTTATTCCCACAAATATTAGAAACTTTCGCCTGCTACTTTTTCTGCGTCTATTTTTCATTTTGGCGTTATAACAACTCTTATTGATAATATTTTTATTCTAACTTTAGGTGATCCCCAGGGAACAGCTAGTACTTTAAGTTTTTCTAGCTAAGTTCCCATGTCCTCTTCTGTATACCTGATAATGTCCGTTCAAAATCTCATGATGATCTGTGGTGTACTTAAGGTGTGAAAGCGTAATAAACAAACTCACTTTCACATTTATAACTAGTTGTGCACGCCTTTTCGTACGCGGTGTACTTCGTTTTTTGAAACTTAACATTTTTGCAGTATACAAACTTTCTTGTAGTTTAAACCAGGCAAGCATTAATGTATCAGTGAAAACCGCATTACAATCAGTTTAGTCGGTTCTGAGATTAGAATACACAATCAGACAGACCTGTACAAAATGTTTTTTTTTTTTTGAAAAAATATTTAATGCACAGACTATTTTATTATATGTAATACTAGCTGGTACTAGCTGGTACAGCTTCGTCCACGTTCTGGATGAAAGGTACCCTATGTCCTTTCTGGTGTCCCAGACAGCGTGTATGCAAAATTTCATTGAAATCCATTCAGCAGATTCTGCGTGAAAGAGTTACAAACATCCATACATACATCCATACATCCAAACAAACTTTCGCATTTATAATATTAGTAGGATTAGTAGGATTAGTACGGATAGGTTAATATGAAGTGTCAGTAGACGCGAACGAAGCAGTAGGCAATATCTAGTTTGCTTTTAAAACATATTATCAAAGATAATCATGAAAGGCGTGTGTTTTTCTATGTACCCCTTAACCCCTGTCTCCGTAATAACTTTGTTAAGTACTTCTGAAAAGAGCTGTGTAACGGTGGGGAGATAACCATCTCATTTTGCACGGATTAATAACATTAAATGTTAAGTAAAAAATCTCATTTCCTGCCGGAGCTGTTTTACCATTAGCCCAGGATACCAACTGAGCCCGGACAAGCTCGCTTCGTATTACTAGACTAATTCATTTCGAGTACACCGCTACTAAGTATTGCTCTTCTTCCTAAATTGTTAAGGTAGTGGCCTGATACACTGTGATTCGCATTTGTGCAGTCCGTCTGGCGGAAGTAACCACGTCCTTACAGAAGACCACAATAAAATAAAAGCACGTGTGCTGTTGTCTTTTGGTAAGTGAGCAAGGCAAGCTAGAGCCTATTTCCCGAACCCTTCACAACCTTATGTAGTCGGCAGGGTACTGCCCCCTGCCGACTACATAAGGTTGTGTTATAGGCCGACTACATCGGATTGTGTTATAGGCGATGGTAGCCATATACCATCAAGTGGACCGTCAGCCTGTCTGCAGGCCTTAACATTAAAAGTTTAATTAAAATTGTATGTAAGTGTTCCGTGAAAATACAGTTGGTAATTTTATTGATTTCTTAAAATTTATTTGTGAGCGAATATAATTATATTTAGCACAAACAGCTAAGTTCTACAGCATAAATATTGAATAACTTATCTGAGAAACACTTCCTTACAATAGTTTACAATAACTGAGCGTTGCAATAAATATTTATTGCAATAAACTAAGTGCGTTTGTTGCAGACCTGATTTCCAATAAGGAATAAGTATTCCTTGCATCGAGAAACTTATGATCGCTCTAAAATTTATATAGGTACCCACTACTAGTTATTTCCCGCGACTTCTTCCTACCCTTTTTTCTTCGATGTTAAAACTTTTACTCAATATTTAATGGTCATGTATTTTGGGTCAAATGTTATTTTTTTATTTCTAGATTCTCTGGAACAGTATTTTTTTTCTGAATAATAGGTAACCTATGTTCTATTCCTAACAACTTATACATATATATAAAAAAAATTATAATAATCGACTGGGAAATTAAGGCGTGATAACTTTCTTATTTATAATTTCGCAACTAAGGAATTAGCCCCCGGATTTTTTTAGTTTAAATGGCACTGTTATATTTTAAGTGATCAAGTTATTCACTGTCGCACCTACTTACAAGGCAGAAGAAGTCGTAAACTCATATGACGCATTATGGTGTAACATAGGTATAACTTAATTAAGATTTTCCTGTAACATCACTGAGCTTGCCATTAATAATAAATGAAAAGAAACATTTCATATATGCACGTACTTTAGAAAGCGTAAAAAAGCATATACATAAAAGCATGTGTGCTACTTGTAGGTACCTGTATCTGTGGCTGCTTTCTGCAGCCTCTCTGACGTAAAAGAACAGCACTTGTGCTGTTGTGTGTTCATATTATGTGGATAAAGGATTCCAGAACCTATTCGAATTTCCTTAGTTTGTCGCTAACTTTTTTTTTTTTTTCGATCCTCAATACACATTCCGGGAATATTTTTTAAACAAAACTTAAATTAATTAACTTATTTTTTTTTTAAAATAGCAATGGAATGTTAACCTAGTAAAAGAAGGTCATAAAAATAGATAATTATTTTTTCATATGTCATTTATTTATGGCGTGCGCTTTCTGGGTGGCCTGGCAACACTGGTCCATTGGCTCGTCCGTATTATATTCTCTTAAAAATAGTATATGAATTGCTCATGTTAATTCTTAAACGTCCACTGATTATGTACAACAATATAAAATTAAATATATTGTGTCTTATTTAGTTAGTTGCAGCGGGAATCTAGTTAGCGTAATCTGTGTACCTACATATGACCGTTTTGTAAGAGGCTTTAGAACGGCCACAAAGCCAGTTATTAATGCATGAATTCTCACAAGATTCAAAAGATATACGTAAACTGAACACTTTTTTTAAAATTTATTGTCCAGTTGATGGTAGGTGGCTACGGTCGCCTAAGTATATTATTTAAGCGAGTATTATTTATTCGTAATTATAAGCATATATACACATAAAAAGGTAATTTCTTCCGTCGCAGTTCAGATAACTATATAGTATAATAAAAAAATACTCCGACCCCGATATATTTTATAATCATGTTGTCAGGGATACAGATAGGGACATAGGGTAATTATTATCCAGAAAAAGTACCTAAAGATTTCGAAGGATCATAAAAAATAAATATAAGAATTTAACGCTTGTCAAAATTATTATATACTAGCTGGTGCCCACGACTTCGTCCGCGTTGAAAAAGCAATATATCGCCTGACATCTTTATTGCTATTACACTTAGCCAGGAGTTAGTTTCCTTAGTTTTAGATTATTAGTATTGATAAGAGGCGGCCGAAGCCGCGAGCAAAAGCAAGTTGGCAATAAATAAATAAATAAGCAAATATAAAATTGTTTTTAAATAGATTTACAAATTTAAAATTTCATAAATCCATTAACATTCATGTAAAATGAAAATGTGTAAATGACAAAGACTTAAAACCGTATTTAATCTATGTCACTTTTGCAGATAAATTAATGAAAGCATGTTCTGGACAGCTCATTCGAAAGGCGGTTGACGCTTTACTGCTCAAAGGAATCAGGTATTGAAACAATATTCTTTTATTTCGCAAAAAAAGTTATTTTTTACTAATGTTACCCTGATATAGAGTCTAGACATGTCTAGATAGAGATAGACAAAGATATGGGAGAAAATCTGGAGGTCTATGTCAAAGTGCAAACTAATCATGAAGAGACAGACGCTGATAAATAAGAAAATAAAGAAACTTAATTAAGAATCGATTGTAATTAACATAAGGCTATTTTAATTTTACTTATTACATTATTACTATATCCGTACTAATCCTACTAATAATATTATAAATGCGAAAGTTTGTTTGGATGTATGGATGTATGTTTGGATGTTTGTAACTCTTTCACACAAAAACTGCTGAATGGATTTCAATGAAATTTTGCATACAGGTTGTCAGGGACACCAGAAAGGACATAGGGTACCTTTCATACAGAACGCGGACGAAGTCGCGGGCACCAGCTAGTAATATAATATTATAAATGCGAAAGTATGTATGGATGTTTGTAACTCTTTCATGCAAAAACTAGTGAACCGATCACCATGAAATTTTGTATACACGTTGTCTGGGACACCAGAAAGGACATAGGGTACCTTTCACCCAGAAAAAAAAGTACTGCTCCCGAGGGATTATCTAAAATTAAGCAAACTAACTCCTGGCTAATAAGGCGATATATTGCTTTTTCAACGCGGACGAAGTCGCGGGCACCACCTAGTAATATTATAAATGCGAATGTATGTATGTATGGATGTTTGTAACTCTTTCACGCAAAAACTACTGAACCGATCACCATAAAATTTTTCATACACGTTGTCTGGGACACCAGAAGGGATGAAAGGACATACTTAGATTACCTTTCATCCAGAACGCGGACGAAGACGCGGGCACCAACTAGTTAGACATAAAACATTGTACTCATTTACTTTGAAAGTCATCTAATAAGATGTGGGCAGATCTATAGCAGAAGTGTTGATTACAAAGTTGTTATCGTAATGGAGACTGTTCTATTGTCTTTGATTCAGTCCGCTAAGTATTATTATCTCTGATCAGTTGTTCCGTGCTACAGAAACACAATTACTGGGAAATCCGATACATTGAAACGTATTCTAACGTAATTACATGACTACAGATTAGTTTTGGAAGCGATCAGCAGAGATTATTATAAACTAAAATACTATAGTAAAATTATATTTTACTATAGTAGGTACTTTAGTTATTTAGGATATTTTAGTTTAATAGGATATTTTATATAAAAAAAATGTACAATAATTTTCGACAGTCAGAAAGCCTATTCATAGTCATTGAGTGTTCCATAACGAACTGTCCGCCTGTCCATTATCTTTGTCATGAAAAAAATTAAAAACCAACATTCTTGAATTTCACTCACAATCACGAAGCTTGCATAACTTCGCAATCTTTCCGCAACATTGTGTCTGCTTGTTTTAATAAAAAGAATTCCGGAGCTCCCACTGTGTCAGCTGTCAGAGTCAGCCTCAGTGTTTACCATGATGAGGGGGTTTGGGAGGGGGAGGGGAGGGGGAAGGGGGGAAAGCTCTGGGTTGGACACGTGACCTAAATGTTCATATTGGGGAACATTTTGAAGTTGCATTGTGAAAAATGCGTGCCCATTTTAATACGTCATCAACGAGGGTCTTCGAAAGTGACAGGCGTTTCAAATGAAAATAATTAATATTATGTTATTTAGTTAGTCAAATGGTTAAGTTCACGACAAAAAAGCACAAAATTGCGAGTAACGAAATATTGGTTGGACACTCGCAACTGTGCTTTATGTGTGTTTGTTGCAATAAATAGGAAAGTGCTTTTGTTCGTTCGTTTGTTATGCTCTCACATCTTAAAAGCTTGTATACGTTGCCATTGATACAGAAAAGGATACAGGTTATTAAAGTCAATAAGACGAGAAAAGTACTATACTACTTTAGTGAATAAAAATCCAGTAAAATAGTACTGGTACTTCTAAAATAAAAGAAATATGAGGATTAAATAAATGTTTTAAACACCTAAGATAAAGGGTGCGGACTAAGTCGCGGGGAAAAGCTAGTCCGTTATATCCATATTTCAATCTAGCGTGATATTTATTGCTTGCGAGGATAATCCGAAACAATCAGTCAGACCAAAAGACAAAATATATTTTATCATAGGAGATTACTACTCTATCTTATCATAAATAAAGAATGTATATTACTGGACAGGTTTAGGTGAGACATAATTTTAACATATAACTGTATATAAAAATGTTTTTATATATTACTCATCTACAAGAGAAAATCGGTTGTTGTAATATAATTATGTATATTCATGCAATTGTAGGTTTTTGTAAATTTAAGCAAAGACAAAGAACCGGAGGCAGCGCCTCCTATTGGTTCCAATTGTGAATCTATACCATTACATTCCATTTTTGAATATTTTGGCCTACCATTTTTTAATTTCAACCATTCAACTAAATACAGACAAAAAGTTTCATCAAAATAGGTCAAGTCGCTTAGGAGGAATTTAGTCACATACATACGGACAGATTTTTTTATACCTAGTTTTAACAAGTTACCTAACGCCCTAAAACAATTACCAAGAGATTTATTTAAAAAAGACTAAGTATCCCTAAGGCTACATTTAATGATATTTCTTTAATTAATAGTCTTTTGATTTTTTTATGATTTATAAATGTACTTAATTAATAAGCATTGCAAATATGTTATGATTTTACACTTAAGACGTGGTAGTACATGAGGATTCATGCACAAGCCAGCAAATACTGGATCACATTAGCCCATGTTACTTGCAAATGAATAAATTTGATATGATTTGACTGATGAAATGAAAACTGAGTTTTGCGAATGCAGCATTACACGGTTGCAAAGTAAATTGGCACCAAATTGGAAGGAGCATCTGCAAAGATTACTGCAGACGACCTCGTCTAAGAAGTTAGCGTTCAGAACCAGTGATGTTAAATATTTCAATTGTGATTTAAATATTTAACACTAGATGGTTTAAAAAAAAAATAACGCCTGACAAAATATAATTAGCAAAAATTTATTCAATCTGCTGGATTTTTATTTTTGTATGATGCCTTGTGAACAGTAATAAAAATACATTTTTTAATAAACAGGAATCGAACCCGGATTTAAACGGTTTCGAGCGTGTTTTAACAATTTATCTCTTAATTATAAAATCGAAGCCTTAATTCCTTATCACTTATTTATCCTCACTGAACCATTTGGATATTTCACCCTATAAGATTCGCTAGTATTGTTAGCAATACACATCAAGGGAAGACAAGTGACCCTTTCGACCCAGATAGTGTAATGGTTATGGTTGGAATAGTACCAAATGGTTTCTAGTTTAGAAATGAATCAATGTTCCGCTGTGACATCTAGCTCCCTTCGCTAGTGCAACCCTCGTACGCTGTCAAGTAACCGCAGATCGAGACAGACGTTCTGATGTATAGGGCTGTTTCAGTTACCAATAAATCAACTGACATCAGTCGAGGCGTAGGGAATTGTACGACTGTATGTAGCGCCATCTGGTGGTGCTCCATTAGTACTAAATAAGACTAAAGGCGTAAACAGATACTAGACTAGAACCTAAAGTAATATAAAACATATAAATAAGTTATCTTCTACTGTCAAATTAAATTAGTTTAATTCTAAAATAATGATTATTGCATTAGTCTCGCTAGCTCGACTAGATAGAGTACTATACAAAAACGAGAGCTCCGTAAATGCGGCAGTTTTTTATTGTAGTGTGTGTAAAACATCGTCACTTTTTATCACTTTTTACACAGTTTTATTATATTTATACACAGTTTCACTACGTAAACTGGCATTTTATTATGCTCAAAATTTAATAAAACATTCGGCACGTACCTACACATCACAGACAGTTTGCATTTTGACTGGCTCGGGTACGCCGATTTCGGCGTAGTATTTTTTTGCCGCATTTTACAAGTACAACGGCGGTATCTAGTCGAGCGCAGTGAGACCAATCATTTATCTATGACAAAAACTTAACATTTATTTTAACTCTAGGAATTTTGAATTTACCCAACACAATTTCTTAGCTTATTACTCTTACTCATCACGTACTAGATATTATTTCTAATTTATTATATGAATATATTTTCGTCAAGCTTTGAATTTCTATTTTATTTTTAAATGATCCCTCAGTACTTTTTTCTGAATAAAAAGTCCTTTTGTGCCTGTAGGCAAAATTTGACAACATGCATGACGATCGCTTGAGTAGTTAACGCGTAAAAGCGTAACAAACAATCAATCAAACCAGTTTGGCATTGATATATTAATATCAGTTTTAGGCTATGTTCTTTATGTTTAGACCATGAGTGAGATACTTATATCGGATATTGCCAGTAGTCTACCTACTTTGTCCACCTGGATGGACTTCGGGCAATTTTTCTTGCCCGTAGTCCACTTCTATAATATAATATTGGAAATTTTAAGGCTCATCGCCTGAGATCCACCCATATTATGTAGTTCCACTTCACTTTTTTTTTATTAATGATACCTGCTGCGTCTCAATCTGTCTGTTTGCAAAATGTGTTGTAAATTTCCCGAACAAAATTCTAAGTAATATTTCGTTCAGCATTGACCATTAATTACACAGGGTCTTTGAATTACAATTCATTTTGCGACTTGTTGCTGACTCGGTTCAAATTTTGATAAGAAAATTTACTTTTACTTTTGCCAAACGGAATGCGACCGTTTCGTGTGGCAATAAACTTAAATTTCGAATAGCAAGTGCGAAATTAGGTCAACACTCGGTTCCTCTTTTGTCAATAAATCTTGCAAAATTCCAACAAACTGGAACAGAATATTTTGAATTGTTCTATTGTTATTTATTTCAATTTTAAGCTACCTAATGTACTTATTTAACTTATGTTTTCATATATAGAAATGCTTCTACTATTGTGATAAAATTTTATACATATTACGTGCTGTGGTGACAACTGTGACAAGTATCATAAGACTGTAGCTATCATAGTAATCAGTTAAATAGAGCCGTGGACGGCAGAGTGAAGCCTGTAAAACTACGCCTTCGCTGTGAAAATGAAAAAGATTTACTAGTGAAAGGTTGTAAAAACAAGTCTTAAAAAAAACAAATAAAAAATTAAGTAAACTTGGAAACTAATATTTTCAATAAAAATATACAAAAATTAAGGTTATAGCTTGGAACACAAAATCTCAATATTTTGTATTTTGGCTTATTTTACACTAACTTTTGCACTCTACTTCACCCGCGTGACTTAATAAAACATAGCCTATGTTACTCGCTGATAACAATGTAGCTTTCTATAGATGAGAGAATTTCCAAATTCGTTAATCGGTCTAGTAGTTTTTAAATTTATTCATTACAAACATACAAAAATACAAATTTCTGTCTTTATAATATTAATATAACCTGTCCAATTTGTACATCCAACTCTCTAGTAGGTACTCTAGTAGATATCCAAAAGTTAGAAGGGCCTAAGAATTTGTAACTGTGTAACGCAATCTGTTACCATAAAATACTTACTACTTTTTTCAACAAAATTTTCAAAAAAGAGAGGCAATTTTTTAAATCGAGTTATTTACACTTAGCGAGTAGTTAAACTTTTAAAGCTCTCACGAAAAAAGCTTTTCTCTCTTTTCCTTTGAAACCTAAACCGTTCCATCGATTGGCAAAACCTGCGCTTTAAAATACTTTCGGCATCCAATTCCGTCTCCCCCATACTAAAGAGGCAGATTGGAGAAATTCTCTTAAAAGCAATATTAACGCGGTGACGACGTGCTAGGAATTCAAACAAGGGACAACAGTTACAGTTTGATGCATTGAACAATATTTGAAGAGAAAATAAAGAAATGTGTATTTTTATAATCTTACTAATATTATAAAAGCGAAAGTTTGTATGGATGTATGTAACTCTTTCACGCAAAAACTACTGAACCGATCATCATGAAATTTTGTATACACGTTGTCAGAGATACAAGAAAGGACATAGGGTACCTGTCATCCAGAACGCAGACGAAGTCGCGGGCACCAGCTAGTATTAAATATTACTGGTGGTATATTCATACTAGCTGGTGCCCGCGATTTCGTCCGCTTTGAAAAAGCAATAACGCTTGACATCGTTATTGCTATTATACTTAGCCAGGATTTAGTTTCCTTAATTTTAGATAATCCCTCGGGAGCAATACTTTTTTTCTGGATGAAAGGTACCCTATGTCCTTTCTGAAGTCCCAGACAAGTGTATGCAAAATTTCATTGTGATCGGTTTAGTAATTTTTGCGTAAAAGAGTTACAAACATCCATACATACATCCATACAAACTTTCGCATTTATAATATTAGTACGGATCATAATAAGTATTTTTAACATATTGAAATAAAATATGTTTGCAAGCAAGTTCACTATTTTGAAACAATATGGGATACCGTTATGTCGAACGACATTTATCGATTTTTTTTTTAAAAGAAATAAGTGTTTCTTTTGACTAATTTGGTTTAAAAGTTAGAAAAAGAAAGTTCACAAATTTGATTCATTTCTTTATTGAATCTCAGCTTTTATGTTCATTCCAACATTGAATGCCATCATAAAATCTGCAGACGCTAAGAAAAGGTTGCGACAAAGGTTCTTCTGTTGGAGGTACTATAAAGCCATTTTCTTTATGCACTTTTGTTCGGCATTAAACCACAAAGAGTGTATAGCTTTGGTTTGTTCGGTGTCGTGATTGAAACCGAAATAAGCAAACACGTTGGATGATATTAAGCCATTGAATATTCAAAAACCTGTTTTACTCTATTGAAAAATTGTGTGCGTCACCTCCGTACTACTGGAGTTTACTTCATAATTTTTAATATTGAATTTTGAATTTAAATTTGAATTTTGAATTTGAATTTTGAATTTTGAATTTTGAATTTTGAATTTTGAATTTTGAATTTTGAATTTTGAATTTTGAATTTTGAATTTGATTTTGATTTTGAATTTTGAATTTGAATTTTTTCAAAGGCAAGGTACGTTGCCCAGAAGAATATAACGTTTTTTATTTAGCGCTTGTATTAATTTTACTTCTCATGAAATTTTCATACTTTTTGGAATACTTCAAAAAGTATTTCGTCATTGTATCGTTTCGTCATACTAAAAAAAAATTAGTTGTTTAGTACACGTAGTATGAAATTAAATTTACATGGTGTTGTGAACTTGAAAGTAGAGTTCGCTTCGTACAGTATGCTAATTGAATTGGTAACATAATTCAAAAGAATTATATTAAAGCAGTAGGACGAACGTTAGGCTGTACATCTGAATTATTTTTTTATTTAAAAATAATATTGTGCACTTTTTTAAAGTAGTTGCAGCGTTCCTGGGTTCGATTCCCGACAGGAAATGTTCATTTCAAAGTTGGCTGTGCTCCTGATTTGGAAAGTTTATTGGCAGGGCACGCTTTGGGCATTTGGGCATGTCTGGCGGCGGTAACCACACTCTTACAGAAGAGTACAGTGAAATAACAGCTTTTCTGCTGCTGTCTCTTTTTCTTTCCAATTTTCACTTGCAGCACTTGTGGCTTTGTTTGTGTTATAGGCTACGGTAGCAACCTACCATCCAGTGGACCGTCAGTCTGTCTATCGACTTTAACATAAAAAAATCAATATTAAATTCAGAGAGCGCTGTTTCGAGCCGACCTTCACATAAATCATTATTGACGCATAGAACTGCGACGTCTTGTAGGTCTATACTCTTGGGGACTTCATCTACAAATGATAAATGACTAGCGTTTGCTCGCAACTTCGTTTGCAAACTGTTGCAAAACTTTCGTCGGAAAATCTATAAAGAAGACACTGGATCTTTCTTTCTGGATTTTTCTTTCATTACAATAGTACCTACGTAAAGTTAACAATTATTCTATGTAGTCATTTTTGATGATGATGAATTTAATTTAAAATTTAATTTCTACAATAAAATAGTCTTTTAATTAGTCAATGTAAAAAGCAGCATCTATGTTAATTATTTATTCCAGAAGCCCGAGTCCGAGCAGATTTAAAAGTATAATCAAGAACAAAGTTGACTCAATTAAGTGAATCATAATTTAATTTCCTACTTTAACTGGATTGTATTTAAGTTGAATATTGCTTTCCGCTTTTGTGCACGAATTGATTGAATACAGTCAACAAGCTACGTCTTGCGATATCAACTTATTATATTACTATAGCTGTTGCACGCGACTTCGTCCGCGTAACTCTATGAAACATAGCCTATGTTATTCGCTGATAACGTAGCTTTCTATAGGTAAAACAATTTTTAAAATAGACCCAGTAGTTTTTGTGTTTATTCATTACAAACATACAAAAATACAAATCTTCTCTCTTAACAATAGTAGTATAGATAGATAAAAAATTACGATACCAGATGACAGAATGAATTCTGGCATCTCATAAAACAGCAAAAGTGCTGTTTTTCCACGGTATATGCTCTACCTAATGGTAGACCTATGGTTACAACCTTAATTATAGTCTGTAACTTATATGCCCTTGGGAAAAAAGCCACAAGTAATGCAAACAAAACTTTTGATTGTTGTCACAAGTACATAAAAGCCTTTTTTTCGAAATTATGTTATGTTTTTGTAGCAGATTGTACTTTTGTTTGCTTATTTTTCAATTTTCCGAACCAGCGACGCAGGCGGCCGGAGCGACCCACGAGGGGCGGGCGAATTGCGGACCGTAAAGGCTCTACAATTTAGCTCGTAGTTTTTTTTTCAATAATGCCTCCCTTTTATTCCACACAACTGTTGTTTGATGATTGTTTACGGAGGGTAGACTTTCGGTAACGCGCCCAAATAGTTGACTGTGATATAAAAGAGGAAACAATTTTTAAAGTTTTCTATACATAAGAATAAGAATTTAAATAAAACACAGAAAACTTGTGATGAAGTATTATATTTTAATTACTGAAGCAAAGTGTAATAGAAAGACTCTTATAATAATTTTTTTTAAATGAGAAATAATTAACAAAAAAATACCTAGAATTAATGAAATTTATCAGTTTTCTCTAAGTGCTCCCGGGTTCTATTCCAGACTTTGGAAATTAACTTTTCATAGTTGCCTCTGAATTGGAATCTGATTACTATTTAATCTGGCCAGTCACAGCAGTCTGCTTCATGCTTCATGGAGTGTGAGTGTGACTGCCGTGAATGGCCGGCTTTTTGACTTCCCGAATCTATGTTGCACGCGACTTTGTCCGCGTAACTTTATAAAATAAAGCCTATGTTACTCGCTGATGATATAGCTTTAAACAGTGAAAGAATTTTTCAAATCGGTCCAGTAGTTTCGGAGCCTATTCAATTCAAACAAACAAACAAACAAATAAATCTTTCCTCTTTATAATATCAGTATAGACTATTTACTAAAAGACTAGTTACGATTGACTATTGAATAGTCAATGCAAACAAACAAACAAAATTTTTCTCTTTATAATATTAGTATAGACTATGTACTAAAAGACTAGTTACGATTGACTATTGAATAATCAATGCAAACAAACAAACAAATCTTTTCTCTTTATAATATTAGTATAGACTATGTACTAAAAGACTAGTTACGATTGACTATTGAATAGTCAATGCAAACAAATAAACAAACAATCAAATCTTTCCTATTTAAAATATTAGTATAGATAACTAAATTTATACAACTAAAGTATAATGGCTTTAATGGAGTTGTAGCACTTGAGTATACTTTCCTCTAATAACCCTTCTCTTGAAATCCGCTACACAAGTTATATAATAATGCGGCATGAGATCTGAATTAGCCAAGTTTGGGGAGTAATTCGAGTTACTAGTTTGTCGAGGTCTGGCCGTCAGCCAGATGGAACTGGCTCGCTCTCTCATTACAAACTAACAATATTTATCCATTAAATCAAGCGAACTCAGTTCTGTGACTATAATGCTCTGATACCCTACCTAATATTATGAATGGGAAAGTGAGTTTGTTTGTACCACTTTGACTGAGTTCGTTTGTTTGTTACACTTTGACGCTTTAACTACTGAGGTAATATAAAATAGGTTATTATAAAGAAAGAAAGAAAGAAAGTTTGTTTTTCATACTTTTATATATCCTATCCTAAAAGATCCTAAAAGAATAAAGCTTCAAATGATTTCAATGAGCTTCAATAAGCTTTAACTCAATTCTAAAAGCTTGAAGCTTTTTAACCTTCAAGGTAGTCTACCTTGAAGGTTAAAAAGCTAGTATATCGTCAGCATATCTGCCATCCGATGTCATTATAAATATTCTTCTATACATGCATGTCTGTGTTATGTAAGATTATTAAATCTGAGAGAGCTGGCGTAGTCGCAAATATCATAGAGGCGCTTTGCTCAAATATTCAGCCCATTGTAGCAGCGGGACACATTGTTGTGATTGTTGGAATTCCGAGCGAGCTTTTACGCAAGGGAAGTGGGGCTTTACGGGCTTATAGACATATACAAATAATTGTATCGGTTTTAGCGACTGTTTGAAAAGTTATTGAACTGAGTAAGCTGCAAAATATAAGTGACAAGATTTTAAACTGTATAAATGGATCTAAATTGAAAAATTAACAATGAAAATAGATTAAAAGAGGTAATTACTGCAATTTTGAGGGGATAAATAGTATGGAAAAAATTTCTTGGCTTTGCCATCCCTTGATGACACTCTAAAGCATAAGAACTCTCTGATCAGCCCGTCTGGCGGCAGACCACTGTGTGCTATACGGTGTAACACACACGGTGTAGCACACGCGGTGTAGCACACGCGGTGTAGCACACGCGGTGTAGCACACGCGGTGTAGCACACGCGGTGTAGCACACGCGGTGTAGCACACGCGGTGTAGCACACCAGAGTGTGGGCAAATGTATGTTTCGAATCAAAAACGCAATAGCTTTTGTTTCACACGGTTAAAATTCTAAAAGGCGGTTGAACTGCTATTACTGAAATATGATACTTAAATAATGAAAAAAAAAAAATCACGAAAAACACGTAGAAAGTCGGAAGCGTCATATTCATTGCTCAGTAATTCGGGTGACGCCGCTGGCGTAACGCGAAATGGCGCCGTTTAGAATTTGTTTCTCTTTTCGCTCTCCGTTTACATATTCTCGTGACATAAATGAAAAAAATATTTAGCTCTTAGTAAAGAAAACACTTTTGACACTTACGTTAAGCTTTAAAGGCAACATTCACACTGACAAAACAATTCCCAACTGACTTTTGCTAGGTGACTGACGACTAGGTATGTGCCTTAAGCCTAGGATTTGACATTTAGGATACCTATGTCTAGGAAGAAGCTATAATTAAAATTATACACTAACTCCAGACTTTCTAATGAGCCCAAATACGCCATATCTGCTGTAAGTCGCTGAGGAGTTGGGTGTCCTAGAGACTGCTTGATGCTTAAGCATCAGGTCGAGGTTACTATATCATAGAAATACTACAGACGTAACAGTATACCAATCGAACTTGTGGAAGTTAGTGATCCCTTCGTCAACTAGGCAATGATCAATCTAGATATGAAATATATTTTTTTGTTCCTATTAAGTGCAGTCTGGCTAAGTTTAGGTACTTTTCTATCAATAGTATTGATGCGAAACCTCACTATTGCTATTGATAGGAGTAGACTATTGCTAGTCCATCCCTATAAGGCCGGTTCGTAGCCAATTTATATTTGCTACGAATCGTAGCTAACGAATTGACGGACCAATGCGCTACGAAATCTCGTAGCATTTCGTAGCGGATTTTCACTTATAATAAAATTAATATGACTGAGCTACAGTGAAGCGTAGTCGAGTTCAACATTTTCAACATTTTTCCATGCAAATTCCTAAGGAAATTGTTGAAATAGCCTGGGAAAATATTGAAATAGACCGAAAAGTGGTATAAAAATGTTAAGTTGGTTTGTGTAGAATACTCTTTAAAAACACGAGAAAGAGGGATAAACAGAAAATATTTGAATATATAAAAGTTGCGCCCCGGACGAAGCCGGGAGCGAGTCGCTAGTACAAATGTAAATTATTCTATAGGATCCTATTTATGTGTTTGACCTAAATCGTGTCTTTTGAATCAACTTTCCTGACGTTAGAAAGATCCGACTCAAAGATATTATAGAGTGAACCGCGAACTCTCCCGCCCTTGCACGATAAATTCATTTTTATATTATTCAAATTTGGTAACTGGATTCCTTTTTTATAAGAGTCGAGATTACGAGTTATTTATGAGGGTTGATTGCGGAGCGCATTTCTCAAAGTGAAACAATGAAGCTAATGTGAGCTGATGTTTTTTGTCACACATTTATATGAACAGACAGCGCGACCCAAATCAAAATGAGACATTTTTGTATGTTTTTGTATGTGTAGGCTATGTTCAGAATAAAATAAAATAAATAAATAAATAACCTAGTATCCTACAGGATCTCCCTAAAGTATTTCTAAAAATACTAGCTTTTGCACGCGACTTCGTCCACTGACCTTATAAAACATAGGCTATGTTACTCGCTGATAATGTTAGTTTCAGCGTACTTAGTGTAGTTTTCAAAATTGGTCCAGTAGTTTTTAATTTTTTTCATTACAAACAAAAATACAACTCTTTTCTCTTTGTAATATACTACACGCTCCAGACTTCGCCCGGTTTCAAAATAAATATTTTTTAAGTTGGACGAAATTACACATAGTTACGAAGTTTTATCAAAATCGGTTCAGTAGTTTAAGAGTTCATTGGCGTCAAACAACTTGACAGGTAATTTTTATATATAGATATGCATAGAAATAGATAAACAGCTGACCTGTTAACCAAGTGCCGTTGAACGGCTTGTAGTGGTCGGCGAGGACGTCGCGTAAGGTCGGCCTGCGCCCGCGCACCCGTCCGCCGTCTCCGGCCGGCGTGAGCAGCGCTATGCTGAACACTATCAGGCCCAGCACAGCGGCTATCACCAGCAAAGCGATCAGTATGCCACGCCAGTTTCTCTGGGTAGGCGTCGCTGCTGCCAATTCCTGCAACCAAACATTGAATTAAGTATCCAGCAAAATGCAAAAAAAAATACAAAATAATTTATTTACAACACTTAGTAAGGCTAGGTACAAAAAGGGTGTAGGCGACCTCCTATTAAGTATAAGAATACTTGTATCAGGAGAACACGCTCCTCCAACGCCGTACTTAAACTAAGGTTAATTTAGAATATCCACACATATATATTTTCAAAGATTTCAACATAAAATGCACTTATAATGTTTTCAAATTTTCTAACGCAATCCATACAAAATTTAGTAAATATATTTATTTTATTTTATATTATTATGAGTAGCCAACGCAATAGTGTACTTACATACAATATACTTTGAAGCTACCAACCAATTCCATACTAAAATTTATTAATTTCTTAGTAAGCAGATTTACTAACACTCGTATTTATAGTCTAGCAATTACTTGTTACTTAGCAATTGCTTAGTTAAGTAATTACTTTCCTTTAGAATTCTTAACACCAAGATTGTATTCGATAGTCAAGTAATGTACGTTACTTCTCTAAGCAAAGCGGTAAGTATTACTTGGCGATTAGAAATTGTTTCTTACTGGCAACAATCACTTGTTGCGTTTTGTTTATTTAGTTTAAAATTGTTATTTTGAAAAATTATTAATATATATGCAATAATGGGCAATTAACATAAAGTACATAAAAGAATAAATAAATTTATATAATAATAATACTTATTACGGTTCTTTTTATTAAAATAAAAATCGGGTGGATTTTTAATCGATTGTAAAAACAAAACGTTGTGACAACAACATAGTCCTTTCAATTTCGGTAGTAAGTTTGACATTTCAAATACTAGTACATGGAAATTGATTTTTAAATTAGCAGGATTATATATAAGTTGTACACGTGCTTTTCTTTGTTTATTTATTATTTTTGTATCTCTTTTTGTGGTTAATTGTTGGTTTGGTTGGTGATAGTATATTTTGAATAGCACGTTGTTTATTTTATATATATTGAATAGCAATGGCGGAAATAGATAGAAAGAAGCCTTTTTCAAGTATAGAAAAGGATTTATTTCTAAATATATTGCAAAAGTATGATAGTATTTTATCATCCAAACAAACGAATGCTACGAGTGCTTTAAAGAAAAAACGGTCTTGGGAGAACATAACAAAGGAATTTAATGCGTCCTCTATTGTCACACAACAGGTAAAAGCATTTTTCTTTGATAAGTATATGTTTCTCAATTTATATTTAATTTGTATTTATGGTAAAATGTTTTGTTTTCTTTGTTGTTTAGGCGTCAATAAAACAACTAACCAAGTTATGGTATAACATGAAAGCGAAAGCTAGGGAGTCAAAAACACAAGAAAATGTTAGAAATCTCACAGGGGGTGGGCCATCTGTATCAGATATGGACCCATTGGATACAAGGGTTATGGATGTGGACAAAAGTATTTTAACGAATATTGAGGTTGATATTGATAGTGACATCAATGGTAAGATTTTATTTTAAAGTAATTATTTTATTTTATTTAGGAAAATAAACAATTATACAATATATAGTAAATATAAAGAAAGACAGACATATATAAGTAGAAGTAATCGTGCAATCAACAACATTTTCCACAAATTGGTACATAGGTTTAGCGAGAAAACTACAAAAAAATACATATTCATATATAATAAGAAAAAACACTACAATACAAAGACGAAGAAAAGAACAACACCATAAACTAGAGCAATTTTACAATATCATTTTTATATTTTTGGGAGCCAGTTAAAAATAGGTCTAAACTTGTATAGAAACATGTCTAATGGTCGATAAACCGGCTGACTGTCCACTTTATGGTATAATTATCTTTATAATTTCTTGCTTCTCAATTTTTATATAATTAAAAATAAATATAAATTGTGTTAACAAATCTTTTTTATTCACAATATTTTTTCAGGGTCTTTAACATACATATTAGGCGATACTAATGATGAATCATGGGGCAAATTAGCTGAAGTAGCATCAACATCGAAAGATCAAAAGTTAGAAGAGACTCCTACTAGAAAGCGTCATCAAAATACAAGCGTTAAATACAGCAAAATTGAAGAACTGAAGCACAACATATTAGAAGAAGAACTAGAGTATAGGAAGAAGCTCCATGAAGAGGAAATTAAAATTAAAATTTTAGAAAGAGAGCATAAAGAAAAAATATTTGAAATAGAATACAAAATCAAAATAAAACAATTAGAAAAATAATTTTTTTTTAATTATTGTTATTATTGGTGTCACTTTTTTTCCGTTATAATTTTTTTTCCATTATCCACTTCAATATTCAATTATAAGTTTTTAACAGTGAAAATGTAGGTAATAGCTGCAAATACTTTTAATTACCTTTTATTTTTATTAATGTGAATCAATGACATTTTCCTATGTTGTTGGTATTTAAAATAAAATAAAATAATATAGAATTGAGTTTTATTTAAAAGCCATCTATGATTTATTTTAATACATATCTTAACACTATCTATAAAACATATTATTCTGTTGTGTCGATTCAAAAATAACGGCTTATAATATTTGCACGTAGTACCATGCCATCACTAGTACTGATGCTTGAAACGTTTGAAGGTTGTGCATTTTGAGTTGTACTGATGTCTGTGTCATCCATATCCTCAACAATGTCTTTATATCTTACAGCTATATTATGCAGTACTGCACAAGCCACAATAATGTTAGCTGTAGTTGAAAGTTTGGTTGCTAAACCTTTTTGCAGACATGGAAACCGACAAAATCTGAACCTCATTTTAAAATTTACATCTGTTAAATCGATAAAGGGGTGCACATCACGAAAGTAAACTTTAGTATTCCTACACTCCCAGATTAAAATATTTCTTTCTATTTCTTGCAAAATATCATTATCAACATTATCTAAATTAGAAAACAATGTTTCTATATCTTCCATTATTTATCGTTTTAATTAATTTAACCTCAAATATTACACAAAGTGACAAAACGACACGCCAAACTCAGAACAATACACAAAGTAATTGCTTAAGTAGAGAAATCGGCGACTATTGCTTGGTTAAGAATTCTAACTACTGACAGTTCTTACTTGAAGTATTTGCTTGACTATAGAACAAAAATCGTTGCTTAAGCAATTACTTTTACTCAAGTAATGACTTTTACTCGACTATAAATACGGGTGTTAAGTCTCAAATGTTAAGTAAATATGAAGATTTAGTAGTCATGCCCGGGACTTCCTGCGCGTGGTTTTCGATATTGAATAATTAAGTTTTTTTGAAAAAATATTGAGTTAAGTAATTGATATTTTTAGGGTTGAAAGTGGAGGGCTAATCTGATTTTCGAGACGCTTTTAATCTTCCATATAAAGGCTATAAAATAAATAAAAGGTTTTAAAAAAAGGGCGAAAAGGTAAAAAAGGTTTAAAGCCCTTAAGTAGAGGTGAAATGGTTGCGAACATTCATTCAGAATGTTTCTTCGTTTTAGGAATCACGAATTGGTACGAAGACATGAACTTTTTGAAGCAACTTTGGACTTTATTACTACTACGTTAAGACCCTTTTGGTGTATGATTTTAAATCAGCCTTCGCGCTAATTTGGAACAATTTGGGAGCTTTCGCGGTCAATTGGCGATGAAGACAAGTAGCGACCCATGGATTTATTTTAACTGTTGTTTAATGTTTTAGCTTAAAAGGGTTCACAAATGATTGTAACACATCTTTGCAAAAAGGGTTCGGTTGCATGATATTTTTTTTAATATTCTTCTATTGGGTTCACAAAAGTATAACACAGTAGCTGGTACAAGCGACTTCGTTCGCGTTGAATATAACGCAGGAATATTGTTGATCTTTATTTAAGACATTGTTTAAAAGGAAATCTAATCCTAAATTATTTATATTTACACATTTTAAATATTATAAAGCATCGGTCCCTTTGGCAGGGTCCCAAGCATGCTGGCTGCATTACCTCGTTGTATGGCAATACTAATCTGTTGCCCGAGGTAAGGGCCAGCTCTATAAGGCTCGATGTTAAAAAATTTAAGCGCGTTGGGACCTCTTGCTGCTATAAAACACTTCGGCCAGGCGTTAGTTATTATTTTATTTTAGACTAGCTGTTGCACGCGACTTTATAAAAACGTAACTTTATAAAAACTTATAAAGTTAAGTTAAGTTAGCCGGCGTAACTTTATGAAAAGACTAGTTATATCTAACATTAGTTAGATAATTTTTGATGGATTTTTTAAGTCTATAATAAAACCTAATCACGTTTTTTTTTTCTAGGAGCAGGTCGCTAGTATAATATATTTCATCTTACTAATATTATAAAGAGGAAAGATTTGATTGTTTGCTTGTTTTAATCGAATAGGCTCCGAAACTACTGGACGGTATTTGAAAAATTCTCTCACTGTTTTGAAGCTTTATTATCAGCGAGTAACATAGGCCATAATTTTTATAAAGTTACGCGGACAAAGTCGCGTTCAACAGCTAGTCACATTTAAAACTATAATAAAACTAGCTCCTGCCCGCGACTTCGCCCGGGTAACTTTGTAAATTATATACTCAAATCTTCCTCGAGAACCACTCTATCCATTGATGAAAACAGCATAAAAATCAGTGCGGTAGTTTTTGTGTTCATCCCAAACAGACAGACAGACGAGGCGGAGGAATTTGTTTTATAATATGTAAGGATTTTTCTAATTGGCCATATGTTTCATTATATTAACATGTTTTGTTGAAATTAATAGTTTTTTGTAAATAAATCAATACACACGCAATAAATAGTCATAGTCAAAAGGCCTTCGCATTTTGCATTGAGGCTCGGAGTAGTGCTCCAGGCTGAACTAAAAATCCTACATCCATATTAGTTTGCTAAAGGCAAAACCAATCAGTTGTATAGTTCAATTTATTTGGGGTTGCTTTCAATTTGTGAATGGCGCTTTTCCCGCGGCTTTTCCCCTGGACATGGGTCAACAACCACAACACCCCTTCTCCCCTCTACACGTCATTCTGACGGATTAAATCGTTTTAAATATATGCAAACAATTCTCGCTTCATTAGTTTTCCATTTAGATATATATGATATATATTATCCGATATAGGATATATATGATATATATTAATTATGATATAATACACAATTATGTAAACTAGCTGGTGCCAAATGTCCAAAAACGCGCATACATACAAAAAATTTTTTGAACTCCTACCCAACATGATCTACGAAGTTAGTCTTCAGTGATTTTAATTTATACTCAGGTTTGATTGTTAAAAATCACTACACAAACTTTACTGGAATTAGGACAAGTTTTTTTAATCTTAATATACTTCTAACCATCTTAATATAATAATATATTTCTAACTTAATATCTTAATATGTAGTTAATATCTTAAGTAATTAATCTTAATATTTTATTTCTATAGTAGAATGCTGAAGTAAAATACGAAAAACAAGTAAATAAAACATCTAAATTTAATCAAACGACGAATAGGACAAAGTTTACACTGTTTACTTGATTCTTAGAATTCTTAGAATCATGTAAACAGTGCAAACTTTTGTCAAGTATTAATATAAAATAAAAGTAGGTATTCTTATAAAAATAGACTTAAACAATAACTGGCTAGAAACTGTAGTAGCTCTTTCAACACGCAATTGCTATAATAAATAATCAGCCAAAAGTCCCAAGTAGCTTCAACTGTCAAACAATTTTGATACGAGTAATAACAGCCTTCTGTACATACATAATTTCTTTTTAACTACTTGGTTTGATTTATCGGGCGATAAATCGTCGGATATCATGAGTGTTGTTGTGTCGGTCGAGTTAAATATAAAGTGATCAAGACTGTACGTGTATCTATACTAATATAAAGAGAGAAGATTTGTATTTTTGTTTGTAATCAATAAAGTCAAAAACTACTAGACCGATTTTAAACATTCTTTCATCTATAGAAAGCTACATTATCAGAGAGTAACATCCGTACTAATATTATAAATGCGAAAGTTTGTATGGATGTGACAAGGACTACAAGGACACACTACAAGGAAAAGTGTAGCCATTGATCCAAGTGGACGGAGCGGTATATGTTTGCAGTGGATTATTTATATACATACAAACAAATTTATAATTTATAACCTTACCTAAAACTAAAAACCTTAAAAAAATATAATATTATATAATCTTAACTAAAATATATTATCAAAAGTAGTATCTTTAGGCAAGGTTCCGAAGATACTGGCAGCATTCCCCTTTTGAATTGCTAGACTAATTCTTTGTCCGAGGTAGCTGCCAGCTCTTCGGTCTCCCGTGATGTCGACCAACCTTTTCATTTCCTTAAAAAGCCTTATAGCCCTAGAACCCCACGGACCAAGGGTCTCGAAACCGAATGGTACAAAATCATATTGTAGCCTAGACACCTGCATTTGTATGCTTTAATTTTTTCAGTCCCCTGGGACATTTAAAGACGGTATGCCCGCCTTCTCCTGCTCAGCCGCCTACGTCTGAGGGAAGACGCCGCACCAGCTCTGGTGAGCTCTATTTTAATGTAAATAGTATTTGGTGCAAATGCAGTTATTAATAAAACAACGGTCAGTAATCTTTTGAAGTTGTCGTTAAATAGTTTACTGCCTCGTTTTATGATGCATTGTTTGTAATGAACTAACGAGGGCGTTTCCATTACAATATATTCACAAAATATTGTTCAGAGTAGACAGAAGCTCTCATTGTTATTATTTTATTTTTGAAATACTAGACTTTGGCAGGTTTATTTACAGCATAGTGTACATAATCATAATAATATAAAGTATAATGTTCATCTGGGATGATTGAATTTTTATATGCAGTATTTATATTATATATGCAGTATTCAGGGAAAACATAGCATATAAAAGAAATTTAAAAAAAAATCGCTTTTTCTCTTTATAATAATATATAGCTAGACCGATAGGCTCCGGCTTTGCTTGAGTCATTTGAGGGAGTTAGTATACTTAATGTTGATTTCAAATAATTAAAGAATTTTTCAAATCAAGTGGTTACGGAATTTTTTATTTTATTTTATTTGGGAAAACAAACACACCAATTTAGTAAATTCGAAAAAAGAATAATTTAATAATGATTTGTTTAATTTAATAAACCATGTTTGGTACGCCAAGATAGAATATATAAATTGCACCTCGGGCGAAGCCGGGAGCGGGTTACTAGTAATAGTATAAATTTGATTTGAAAATAGTCAGACAGAGACAGTGATATCAATAATAGACATGACAGAAGAGTGTATCGAGCGATTTATTGTCGGACACACACGCTGTCTATGCACGCGACGGACGACCCAAGTACTTTTTCAACTGTAAAAAGTTGCCAAGAAACTGCTCACTATCACGGAACATCCACAACTCTGACTTATTGACTGACTTACTCGTAACGGCACGCGATGTTACAACTTTTCTCATTTCGTGTTACGGACAGGCGGACATGCAATATAAATATTATAGTTATTAGCGTCAAAGGATGTCAGTCTTTAATAAAATTTGGAAGATAATAAAAACTCGTTATCTAGCTGTCTGTTATGTTATACTGATAAAAATTTTTTTTTGTGAGTTTTTGTCTGTCTGTACCTTAAAATGCGGTTTTCATAGATGTATTGGTTTAACCTGGTTTAAACTATAGGATACTCTTTACTCTGGAACAATAGTCGATTATTTTTCATTAAACCACCAGTTACTATCAATCACCATTAACCACAGAACTGGCAAGAATGGCAAGAAAACATAGTTGTTTATTTCATGAAAATTAATGGCACTGATAAAAATTATAAAACTAGAAAATACAAAATACAAAATTATAAAACTAGACAATACACCTTTCACAGTCCGATATCATAATTAACCATGATGAGATGCATAATTCCAATTGCAGAAGCCTCGGAAATTGCTGGTGTCGTATGTCGTGTTTGAAATGATAGCAAGTAATAAAAGGGTATTAGCGAAGGCACAATGTTACATAATAGATGAGGGCGGGAACTCACGCTTATGTTATAACTTTCTTTGTTATATTATGTACCTATAGTAGGGGCAGTGGTGGGAAAGTGGGCGATTCTCAACAACTGTCCATTATGGCTGCTTGCTATGCTCTGGGATTGTTCAGGGTGTCTCATAATATGTTTAGGAATAATAATATAATTTTTTTTTAATTAATTTTGTGTTTTCTCTTCTATGTGTTTACTCTACTGAAATTGCCAGCTTTTATGACACCTTCAGGATAATGAGAATGTTTACGTGTGTTCTAAATTACAAAGAACTACTGAAGTCAACTGAAGAGACGCGCTGGGCGAAGAAGAAAGTCGTGGCTCAGGAATATCAGAGAGTGGACTGGAATTGCCTCGGTAGAGCAGCTGTTCCAGTTGGCTCTTGACAGGGACTGGTTCAGGAGGTTGACGGCTGACCTTCAGGACTGAAGAGGCACATAGAGAGAGAGACTGAAGTCAACTCAAGCTCATTTTTCATCAGCATCATTACTTATACTTAGCTTAGTTTCAGATATAGATAAAAAATTGGTTTTTATATAAAAAGTATATATTTACAAATTGTATCTTCGGTTTCCAGGCATGCTGGCTGCTTTAACTCGTTGTTTTTATCCCTCTACGCCCGACGCAAAAGAGAGTGTTATACGTTTGACCTGTGTGTAACTGTGTGTCTTATTTATGTATTTTATCCGAATGGCTGAATGAATTTCAGCTAATATTATAGAGGACTGTTCAGAGAAGATGCGAGTTATTTAGAAATAAATATTTAATTTTGCTAACACAAAATAAATATTTTGCTACCTTTACCTCGAAAAAAAAAAATGTAAATATTCACGAGTTCAAAAATTGTACTGTCACATTTAATATAATTAATTTGATATATTTCCATGCTATTTCGCGACTCGATCACAAATATAAGGATGGGTCCCAAGAATAAGGCTCTATTATTAGACACCCTCGCTCGTCCCCTGCGTCCCATCCCGCACTTCGCCGCCCCACACCGGATCGATATCTGCGTTCTAAAATAACACTTATACTCATTTATCTCGTAAACATTATGTGTCACATACACTCCTTCTTTATAATCCGTACTAATATTATAAATGCAAAAGTTTGTATGTATGTATGAATGTTTTTAACTCTTTCACGCAAAAACTACTGAACGGAACATCATGAAATTTTGCATACACGTTGTCTGGGACACCAGAAAGGACATAGAGTACCTTTCATCCAGAACGCGGACGAAGTCGCGAGCACCAGCTAGTATCTTAATAATATTGTTAATGTAAAAGTTTTACGATATATGAATGAACTAGCTGGTGCCCGCGACTTCGTCCACATTGAAAAAGCAATATATCGCCTGATATCGTTATTGCCATTATACTTAGCCAGGAGTTATAGTTTCCTTAATTTTAGATAATCCCTCGGGAGCAGTACTTTTTTTCTGGATGAAAGGTCCTATGTCATTTCTGGTGTCCCAGCCCAGACAACGTGCATGCAAAGTTTCATGGTGATCGGTTCAGTAGTTTTTGCGTGAAAGAGTTACAAACATCCATCCATACATGCATACATCCATACAAACTTTCGCATTTATAATAATTTAGTACGGAAGTACGGATGTTGGCACGTTTAACGCAAAAACAAATGAACTTTTGATGGTATGGTACTAAGTACAGTCGGGGTAAGAAAAGGTTCGTCACCTTAAAGTCGATATTTGCTTGCACCAGGGCAATTATCAGGGCAAAAATTTCATTTTAAATTGATTTTACTTGGTAGATAAACATTTAGACGTATGTACGGGTAGTAACTATTATTTAATCTGTGGTACGGGACACAGGATATACTTTTTTCACGTTTGTTTCATTTTAAAAACCATTTCAACACACACGTTTCACTAAATGCAAAATAAATCGAAGTCTTTTCTGTTTAAGAATTGCCAGGTGGTCGATACGGGGTTTGATGGCCTTTTTTACTGCCCGGGAATCAAACCACACACCGCCACTGCAAACAAATAAAGCGATTTATGCTCCCGTATCTGTCTATTTGAAGATATAAATACACACGTGGTTCAATACTAACAGCTTTCGTATTCCAGGTATTTGTGAATTCTATTGCGTTTGAATATACAATTCTATTAATTTATTCATATATAAACATGTACAAGTGTACATATTTATAGATAGTCTACTATATAATAATAAAATTAAAATAATCTACCACAGATTCTAGAGGCTGTTTCTATGAGAAATAGATTGTTTATTAGCAAAAAATAATCTAATATATAAAATTCTCGTGTCGCGGTGTTTGTTGCCAAACTCCTCCGAAACGGCTGGACCGATTTTGATGAAATTTTGTGTGCTTATCGAGTAGGTCTGAGAATCGGCCAAAACCTATTTTTTATACCCCTAAATGTTAAGGGTGGTCCACCGCAAATTTTATTTTTTATTTTTTCGCAAAACAAAGTTTGCCGGGTCAGCTAGTAATTGTATAAAAACATACATCAAATGAATGAATTTGTATTTGAGTAAATTTTGTTTTCAACGCCAAATTTAGTACCGCAATAAATGTATCCACAAGACCACTTTTGTTGATTTCCATTTTGTGTTAAAGTGTTTCTGGCTAATAAAATATACTACCTATATATTGGGTAAATTAATGAATCACAATAAAAGTAAATAAATAAGTTAGATAAACAGCGGTAGTTGAATAACGGTAAAAAAAAAAAAAAAAGGTCTAGGTTTACTCTAGGCATATTAGTATAAAAAAAAAGTTTGCTATGTGAACATGTTCCGGGTCGAAACTACTTGGTAAAAGGTCCGTAAGGGTATTAGAAAGATTTTCAATCAAACATCAACATAAATTATATCAACAATCAATTGTTTTATAACATTTATTATAAAAACAAATGATTTGTGAGTATTCTTTTTTAATTATGAAAAACCTATTTATTTTAAAATTTTCGTGAGAGGAATTAAATAAGACGTGTTCAATTAACAAGAAACCGTTAAAAATACTCCATTTTTAAATATAATTTTTCGTCCCAATTTTAATCCCAATGACCCCGCCGGGAATTGAACCCGGGACCCTAGAACAGAGAGTGTACGCCTTACACTCTAACCTAACCACTCATCCCACAGGGTCGTCGTGGCACTTAAGATGTTGTTAGAAGTGTCCCATTTTATAATCTGTCTCTCTCACAGAACGAAACAAAAAATAAGTTGTCAAGGGGCCGCAAATGAAGACATATCCATTGGAGGGTCGATCCATCTTCAGCAAATGGCCTCGCAAGTGGCTCATCTCCGCTTTCATTGTCAACATTACGGCCACTAGGTCAGCGGAATACTTTGCCGATACTAATTACTCATTACTCATTGTTAGTTATTGCAAATTTTCTAAATTTTAATAGAGACAGTATATGAGGCTGTAGACACCAGTACCTAATTGGAGCACAAATGTAAATGAGTCGATTATAATGTATGTGATGTTGTGCTGTTGGTGTATATGTTGTCGGCACATCGTAGAATTGGGCATATCATGATATTTCTGGGCAGATCATATTTCTGTTAAAACTGAGAGGGTCGCCTCACTCCGCTCCGCTTCGCTCGGCTCCCCAAATTTATTTCCATGTAAACCTAACACGCTCCTCCTCGCTTTGCTTCGCTCCGCTCCTCGTCGCACCTATTTTTGACTTTTGGTGAAAGATTTTTGATTTCATACTTTACGATCTGCCCAATTCTACGATCTGCCCACGACATATCAATAAAATAAAATAAAAATTACTCATTACTCAGTATATTTAGTAGATAGATTAGATTTAGTTAGTAGGTACCTACATGGGATGTTGCTTGTAGCTTTTATTGGCGCATGCTGAGCCTCTTGTAATTGCGGACTAGTGTTAATTGTTTCTAACAACTTATTTTAGTTTGATGCCTGCTTCGTTGGGGGCCTTGTGTAATAAATAAATAAATAAATTACGACGGCTATAGCGTAACTCTATAGCTATAGCTCAAGGGTACATTGGCACTGTACTGTAATTTTTATTATTTGCTATCTGTTTTGCTATACAAAAAAATTAACAATCACACAAACTCTTTATAATCTATCTATATATATAAAAAAACTACGTGTCACGTTGTTTGACGCCAACGAAGTCCTACTGAACCGATTTTGATAAAACTTTGTAACTTTGTAGTAACGGGCGAAGCCGAAAGCGTGTAGCTAGTATAAGTATAGATATGTCATAAATAATCTTGAAGAGAATATGGAAAAATTTAAAAATCTTTTAAAAAAACCGGAGATATTTAGATGCAAGAAAATTCTAATATTATTGTGGAATAAGTCAGAAACTTTTCTCTGATATCTACACATCTAAAAAAACAAACACGATGTTCGGAATAGCAAAATGAATCCCTATACAATGCAATATTCTTATGAAAAGTACTTGGCTTTGTGGCCGCACATCTGTCTGAGTTATATAATAATAAGAAAAGAATAATTAGCTTATTAATAATATTGTGCTCCATTTATAAAGCCTTACTTGGATCATCTTTGTGACTATATGAAATTATATTAAAAATTACCGGGATTAGGATGAAAGAATAAGAAAATATTACTGAGCAAAATTATAAAAGACTAGCTGGTGCCCGCGACTTCGTCCGCGTTAAAAAAGCAATATATCGCCTGACATCGTTATTAAACTTAGCCAGGACTTAGTTTCCTTAATTTTAGATGATCCCTCGGGAGCAGTACTTTTTTCTGTATGAAAGGTACCCTATGTCCTTTCTGGTGTCCCAGAAAACGTGTATGCAAAATTTCATTGTGATCGGTTCAGTAGTTATTGCGTGAAAGAGTTACAAACATCCATACAAACTTTCGCATTTATAATATTAAGTGCGGATATAATAATTATATTAGTACGGATAGTACAGACTATACAATTGTTGTATTAAATTTAAGTACATATAGTGTCCACATTATTAGCTGAACAAGCGGTGTGTATCCTAACTGGAATCCTATTTGGAACATATTGAGCTCACTATATACTTAGATAATATATATAAGTAATTGTATTAATCGGATGGAGATTCACAGTCACAGAACAAGTAACGCTAATGGCTTTTCATGGTTATGTTGGTAGTAGCATGTCGTAACACAATGTCCTAGACATGTAATATCAAATGTGTATGTCGAAAACCTTGCACCGTCCTGGCAGCGTTACATAGCATTTATCAGAATTTTTTGTGCGTCAACTAAAAAAAATGAAATACACGAACCAATTATATTGTTTTGCTTTAACTTAGACACTAAATAGTTTTACTACATATCTTCAATACTGTTTCGTTTAATTAAAGTATACGAAAAAAATATTAAGGATGTAACTACTCGTATCTACGTTTGGACATAGCTTAAAATATATAATACTAAAGGAAAAGTCTATATAACATATTTACGTTTTCAGGTGACTATTGAGAATACTGAGTATTAACTCTCTTTTCTACAAAATCAATCAAAATACCTACATTGGAAAATCATCACAGCAATTTGATCTTCACTTGAAAAGAAAAGCAGAAATAGACGAATTTTTTTTATACATTTACTAGCTGATCCGACAAACGTTGTTTTACCAAAAAATAAAAAATAAAAATATGGGGTGGAGCACCCTTAACATTTAGGGGTATGAAAAATAGATGTTGGGCGATTCTCAGATCTACCCGATAAGCACACAAAATTTCATCAAAATCGGTCCAGCCGTTTCGGAGGAGTTTGGCAACAAACACCGCAACAAGAGAATTTTATATATTAGAAGATTAGTATACCTACATGACTACATCAGATATATTATTATCGCTAACGGTGATAGTATACCTACGCCCATGTAACGAATACATTTCAGATATAAAATCAATAAAGCATGTATTAGGCACACCTTGAATTTAGGCCCAAATCCATTAGGGGCACAGCGTATAATGAACTCTTTGAACCGAACACGAATCCATTGTGAAATCTCATTATCTATGACAAATCTCTGTGGACAGCAAGTTCGGCAAACTTGAGGCCGGGGTCGTAACTCTTACGGTAACTCAATGCAAACTTCCAACTCGATAGAGATCAAGCTATTGGTAACAGCTTTATGTGACCTTTATAGCACTGTCAGTTTACAGCTTTTTACTTTTTACGGTGTACCTATTCCCAGTAGTTCGGTTGACAGTTCGGTTGACCGAACTACTGAGACTTTACGAAGTTCAAATTGTCAGTTTTGAGGGGGAGATATTAGTCCCGAACTAAGCGATTTATATCGCTACAATAGCACCTAGTGCACATAGGATGTAAATATCTTTTTTTTATAACAAGCCTAGCAATCTCAGAAGACGTTGTCAGGCTCAAATATGAAAATAATAATATTGCAGCGCCATCTATCGGGTCCAATTGTAAATCTTAACCATTCATGGGGCCCACTCACACACAAGAAAAAATCATGAATGTCGATCAAGAGTCAGGAGGAGTTTGTCATATACGGAGGAGTTTGTAACATACTAATAATAATACTGTAATAACATAGGTACATTTAAAATTAAAATAGTAATAAGGCATCCAACAATAGAAAACACGATTGAAATTCTGCCTGAGAATAGCCAGTTTTATCTCGACAAGTCGTTCGCTGCTGTATCTTATAACTTTTTACTTATCCCTTTAGACATGTATCCATTTATAACAACTCAAAGCCCTCATTCGCGAGCTTTACGGAAAGAATAAAGAATTGTGTCTGGTTTCTCTATTGTGTTATTCCTTGCCTATGTTTTAACGTACTTTATGGTTTTCATTTTCATCCTTAATCATAACTAATGTGATAAATGCGAAAGTGAGTTTGTTTGTTACGAACTGAAACGAAACGAAACTACTGAAACGATCATCAAGAATTTTACATACACGTTGTTAGAGATACAAAAAAAGACAAAGGTTAGCTTTCATATAGAAAAGGAGTAGTATTCCCGAGGGATAATCAAAAAATTAAATACGAATTTTTTTACGCCGAACAGAAATATACAAGCAAATAATATTTAACAAGTTATTGCTGTTCAATAACTCTTATGAAATACTAACGTTGCACGCGACTTCATCCGCGTAACTTTATAAAAAATAGCCTATGTTACTTGCTGATAATATAGCTTTCCATAGGTGAAAGAATTTTCAAAATCGATCCAGTAGTTTCGGAGCTTATTCAATGCAAACAAACAAACAATCAAATCTTTCCTCTTTATAATATTAGTATAGATAAACATACATATCTCCTCTCTTTCTAATATTAGTATAGATAGGTAGGTATAGATAAGAAGAAGATAATACTAACGAGTTTTAATTTGACTTGATTGATTTATAATCCTATTATATTCAATCCTATTAATCCTATTATAGTGCAAGTACGCAAATTTGAAGAATTACAATAGCAGAAAGAGGAGACGGTCGCAAGCCGTGGCTTCAAGAGATCTCACCAACAATGTAACCCTAAAAACTAACAAGCGGTCGTACTCACTCATACGCCGCGTACAAGAGGTACCTCTTCTTCAGAATGACGTCAAACCTTTCCCGGCTCCGGAGGGAAATCTTATGTTATTCGGTTTTCCTTAACGAAGCCAATTTATTTTCAATTTATTTGCCGTGGGTTGACTAAGCGAGTTATTATTTGTTGATTACAAAGTAGGTACCACTAGCAGACTAAAAATCCTCTTGATGGTAGATAGTTACCATCGCCTTGGAACACGAACCTTTTGTAAAATACTAGTCGATGTCCGCGACTTCATTCGCATGGATTTCAAATTAAGATATGAATTTCGGCGACGGTTTCATCCCTTCGTGGTTGAAGTTCCTCGGTCACGCCCGAAGCGTTACAGTTCCACCTTCCTTGTCTGAGCTGTTGAGGAGTGGAACTCATTGCCTGCGTCTGTGTTTCCCCAAAATTACAACCTCGGGGTCTTCAAACGTAGGGTAAATGGGCATCCACCTTGGGGTCCACCTTCGGCCGCATCTGCACCTTGAATAAATATCCTAGGATCCCATGGGATCCTAGACGTGGGAGCCAAGTGGAGGGAGGCCTTAGATTAAATGAGATCGCGGCCAAGCGCTGCCTTGACCTTTTTTTTAAAAAAAAATACAACCTACTGTTACTCGCTGATAATGTAGCTTTCTAGAGATGATAGAATTTTTAAAATGAAGCTTTTGTGTTTATCCATGACAAATAAACATACAAAAAATGAAATCTATCCTCTTTAGAATATTTGTGTAGATAAAAAGTGTCCTGTTTGCCTTACATGGAAACGATGTTTGTCCTATTTATTGTTTGTTTGTTTGTTTGGTATGGGAAAACCTATACCCATTATTCGATAATAAGAATGAAATGGGTCATAGGTACTCCATTTACATGTATTAATTAATCAAGAGAAATAATTTCAAAAGTAACTCCTATAAAAAAATCTTACCTCTGGATTTATAGTAGGTGGCATGACGATTTTCTTCTGCGGTGGTGATCTCAAAACCACGTTTTCATCTCTTATTATAATGGGAGGTTCGTTCGCCAGCAATTTCTTCTTGCATTCCTGCATCTGAACGGATTCTCTGTCCTTCCTTGACAGTATCGATTCTGACGAAGCCTGCTTCGAACTTAACGAGTTCTTACTGGAAAGTTTTAGGCTGTCTATGGAGGCCGTCATTCGCGAACTTTCCTTTCCGTTCGACGACGCCATCTTGAATTTGTTTTACCGACTTTAAAGCTTAAGAGGTCGCTTAAGAGCTCCCACGCCTTCTTTTAAACTGCAGCTTTCCATTTGAAACACTCATTATTGTCATTCATTATACTTGACACTTCAAACTACACACAGGAAGTAGTTGTATACTAATTAGACATTTAGTTCAGTAATTAGGTCACAGTTTAGAAGTGGTCGATATTTTATTTATTGTTATCTAAGTACTAATATTATCATATCAACAACTTTATAACGTATGGGAAATTCTCTGATACTATTGCAAATATTATCATTTAAATATAATTCTGAAATAATTCGGAAAAAAGGCGTTGTTTATTGCACCAACAAAATTTTTGTAGAATCTTGTAGAAATTTTGTAAAATCAGAATGTAGACATATGCTATAGACAGACAGACAGCAATATTACCCATAACAAGATCTAAACCAGTAAAAAATATAAAAAATATCTACGAGTATATACAATATAGCTCAGCTTTTGTATTTGAATAAATTATTCCGAAATTTATAATTAAATAAGTGTTTTGACTCATTGGTCAGCATGACATGTTAGTCAGCAGGATAATTTTGATGTGCTGTTGGTGTCTCAATAAAATAAAATAAAAATAAATAAAAAAATATAGGCAGTCGGTATGTCTGTCACTTGATGGTAAGTGACTACCGTCGCCTATAAAACAAGCAACGCCATAGATGCATACGCTGCCGCATACGCTGCCGATCATAGAACGATTAAGGATAAGGTCTTAAGGAAGGGATAGGGAAATTGGATATAGCATGACATAATCACTCACTGAAACAGAACAGCATACTTTTTTTTATATGATTTCGTGATTCTACCTACTACTATACTTGATATACTTGTATTTTAATGTGTTGTGGTCTTGATTTAGATCTTACATCTTCTTCTAATGTATAAAATTCTCGTGTTTGTTGCCAAACTCCTCCGAAACGGCTGGACCGATTTTGATGAAATTTTGTGTATTTATCGGGTAGATCTTAGAATCGGCCAACATCTATTTTTCATACCCTTAAATGTTAAGGGTGGTCCACCCCAAAATTTTATTTTTTTATTTTTTGGCAAAACAACATATGTCGGGCCAGCTAGTAAATAGATAAAAAGTTAAAATTAAAAAAGAATATCAAAAGAATTTGTTTTTTATGGTTTTATGTGAAGTGACTATTATTTCATTGAAGCTGGCTACCATGAAAGAACGGAGGATATGAAGAATGGAGATAGTTATACTGCCGCTAGATTAAAATATTTGTTAAATACATCTATGCAAAGATAATTGGTTGGTCTCGCTGCGCTCGACTAGAATAGAGCACTATACAAAAGCGATAGGCTGTTGCTGTCTTAATATAATATAAATAAATAAATAAATAGCTCCTCCGTGAATGCGGCAACTTTTTATTGTAGTGTGTGTAAAACATCGTCACTTTTTATCACATTTTACACAGTTTTATTATATTTTTACACAGTTTCACTACGCAAACTGGCATTGTATTATGCTCAAAATTTAATAATACATTCGACACGTACACATCACAGACAGTTGCAGTGTGACTGGTTCGGCGTAGTATTTTTTGCCGCATTTTACAAGTACAACGGCGGTATCTAGTCGAGCGCAGCGAGACCAATCATTCATCTATGCATCTATGTTTAAATAGTTAAAAAAATGAGATATTGTTATATTAAAAACTTGATGATTTATGAAGTTATTTGACGGCGTGTTGCCGGTCGACCGACGAGCAAATGTGTATAAACAATTTGGTATGATGTGCGGGGCAAGCGGAGCATCAATCAATATGTCCTCTCTCATCTCTTTATTCGTCGATGGAGGTCGAAACAGATATTAATCAGAGACGATAACAACACATGTCCATTTAAATATGTACAACATTAACAAATTGCTTTGGGAAACAAAACATAGTTTTTGTGAAGTTCTTGTTCATAGAATAAAAAAAAAACTAACCGGTGGTCATATCCTAGAACTTAGCATGGCCACTTTGGTTTTCAGAAAATCTCGACATCATGCTGACTAGCTAGTGCCCTCGACTTCGTCCGCGTTCTGGATGAAAGGTACCCTATATCCTTTCTGGTGTCCTAGACAACGTGTATGCAAAATTTCATGGTGATCGGTTCAGTAGTTTTTGCGTGAAAGAATTACAAACATCCATACATACATCCATACATCCATACAAACTTTCGCATTTATAATATATATCGTAAAATATCGTAATATCGTAAATATCGTAATTAGTACTGATGATTAGTACGTATTTTTCAACTAACTAAAGTTTACTATTTTTAACTATAAAACATAATAAAATTACATTAAAGTAGGAGTTTTTAAATTAAAATGAATATAAAATTGAAATTAAAAATATTAAATAATGTAAAAGTAACTAATATGTCTGTCTGTCTATTATTGAACTACTGGATCGATTGTGAAGAAATTTGAACTCTGAGGAAAAACGTAGGCTTTATACTTTAATTTTTTTGCGAATAAAAAGTTAAGTAGCAAGTAAAGAATAAATGTAAAATTTGTTTCAATAAACGCCTTTTTTAAAAATAAAAAATCGCCACATGTGAAATGTGGTTTTATAGAAAATATTTAATGATAGTTACCTATCATATTATTAACAGATTATTTAACTTATTTATTTATTGTCACTAAGACACATCACATCACTACTTCACGAGTGGTCACAACACTAAATTTTTACAATTTTTTAATAACTTTTTAATTTTAGTTGACACAAAATAGAATTTATTTATTTTTTTGGTTTACTTAATAATTATATTTTATAATAAGCCTATTGTATTAGAACGCACTTTTTTTAATTGTTCGTAAATATTATAGTACAGGAGCCGCAGCAAACGGGTCGCGCGACGTACCGCCGGCGTCTGACTGGCGGGCGTCGGGCGGGCGCTGTCCTGACTCCTGTGCGAAGGGTGGCCCGCCCTAAGGGTACAGTTTGCAAAACAATCCATTTACATAATGTTTATCTTTCAGGTATTGCTGGGATCAATGAGAGAACTTTGCGATGTCCATTCAAATGACTATTAATTGACTGTAATTGCTTTTTTAACATTTTTCTCTTCAGTTTTTGCCATGACTAGGTACTAAAAGCCAAATATTATCATTTCTTCGGGCAGCCTCATTCAAAAGAGGCTAGCTCTCAATTGAAGATTATCTTAGTAGTATGTAGTTTATATTAAATTGCTAAATTAATTAAAATTAAAAAATAAAAATTGCTACCAGATGAGCAGTTAACTAAGCAGAGTAGACGTATTTAAAATTATAATACAAACACTTTCCGCAGACTCAGTGGGATTAGTATTCTTATATTTCTTTTCTCCTGTGTGTTACTATCTAGTAAGAACACCGAAATTTGTAATAAACGGTTATCCTCTCACAGGAGACCACTTTAAATCCTTAAGTAACTTGTTCTGCATGTAATTTATTTTTTATTTTTGGTATCTTTTATTATACGTTAATGTTTCGAAATTTTAATTTGTCAAATCCTATCAAATTTAAATTAGCTTTATACTCGTAAGGTAAAAACTTTATAGTTTATTATTTAACTTTTAAACAAATAATTAAATTACAACCTAGCAGGTACATAAGCTTTCATTACTTAAGACATCCTATATCATTCAGAGTTGATTATGTGCTTAGATCGTACGGACTGTCATCAACAGATTGATGAGACTATGAGTTACGGTATACCCTTTGATCAAGGGTCCGGAGTAAGTGTGTTTGTCTGTAGTTTGTAGATTATTACAATGACGATGTATCCTTCGTTCAATTAATTTATATAATGTACAAGATGGTTAAAGTTGTCTACAACGCAGATTAATGATATATTTATAATTTAGATTTTGTATTAAATTTAAACATATATTTTAGAATTGTTCTGGTCTCTTCTTAATCTTCATATTATGCCTGTTCCATAATTAAAAAAATAGATAATATGTGAATTCCATTAATATGACCTCGGTTAATAAAAATAAGATTTTTTCTTTACAAAAATAATTTTGCTGACAGTACTTAAAAGCAGTGCCCGCCAATTACACTCAGCGGGTGACATCCGACTCTGGGACTATGACGTATCGACATGTTCGCATTTCAAAATTATTGCCCTTGAATTTATCTGTAGAAAAATCCACAGAACCAATTTTAATTTAAAAAAAAAAGACGACGTGTATTTGTGGCTCAATTTTAATTAGTAAAGTGAAAGCCTTCCCAAAAACCTCGCCAACATAATACACTAGCTGTGATTAATTATATAGTGATATAAAGGCGAGGTCACATTAGGAGCGTGACTGATGTGTTCACCACGCGGATTGCAGTATTTGTGTCAGCAGAAATCGCTGTGAATATAGCCTAACATTGTTGGTCATTACGCAAGCACAGTCCTCTGCTTGTTTTGCTCCACCCAGGAGCAAACTGACAGGATGACTAGCACAATCTTTTGGCACAACGCATGTCGAAATGAGGCTTTTTGTATAAAAGAAGAACAACATTGGGAAATTCGCTGTTAGTGTTTTAATCCCAATAGCTATCAATCTAATCTATACTAATATTATAAAGCTGAAGAGTTTGTTTGTTTGTTTGTTTGTTTGTTTGAACGCGCTAATCTCAAGAACTACTGGTTCGAATTGATAAATTCTTTTTCTATTGGATAGATCATTTATCGAGGAAGGCTTTAGGCTATACAACAACACGTTGCGACTAATAGGAGCGAAGAAACAGTCGAAAATGTGAAAAAAAACGGGGAAAATTATTCATCTTTGAGGGCTTCCGTTGCGTGCGCTGCGAAAACCGTTCGAGATACCCAAATGATTCCCGAAATAACTATTCCACGCGGACGAAGTCGCGAGCACCAGCTAGTATTGTATAAAGTTACGCGGACGAAGTCGCGTGCAACAGCTACATAGTAATTAGAAAATTTCAAATACTTATTTAACTTAAAGCTTCAGTGCAGTGAAGCTTGTTATCCCGTCACACGAAACTGTTTCTTACTTAATTATAAATGGCCCAAATTTGGTGAAACTTTTAACAAAGTTTTATGATTCCGTCTCAACTATCCGGACGGGAAGAGCAACTTTCTTCCCGTTCCTGTTCTGCGCTATAATCAGTCTTCGTTCGCGTTTTCGTATCGATTAACTACTCGTAATGGTTCCAAGATTAATATAGTTTGAAAACAATGTCTCAAAACTTTGGCTACAGCTGATAACTATAACCTCTTGGCTCTCTTTCCATTAAAAGTAATAGTAGCGATGAGTTAACATTAATCTAATATATAAAATTCTCGTGTCGCGGTGTTTGTTGCTAAACTCCTCCGAAACGGCTATACCGATTTTGATGAAATTTTGTGTGCTTTTCGGGTAGGTCCGAGAATCGGCCAATATTTTTTTATATTTTTTATATAAATGTTAAGGGTGGTTAACCCCAAAAAAATGGGGTGAACATTTAGGGGTATGAAAAATAGACCACCCCAAAAAAAAATTTTCTATTTTTTTTGGCAAAACAACGTTTTTCGGGTCAGCTAGTATAATAATATAACCTTTTTCTAATGAAAAATACGCAATGTCTTGTGTCTTACATTAGATTGAAATAAGTACGTAATAAATATTTTGACAAGCCGGATAAGGCCCTCTCTGATCCCGGGTTCGATTCCAGACATGATCAACTTTGGAAATAAACTTTTCAAAGACGTCTATGACCAGAACATAGATATCAGAAAAGTATTGGCAGGACACTGCGTTTCGCAGTCATCTGGGAAGCCCGTCTGGCGGCAGTAAACACCTCCTTATAGAAAACAAGTCTAGAAAGCTGAAATGTGGAACATAGGTTTCTTTTATAACGTGAGTAAGTATCCGCTAAGAAAGGATCTTTGAAAATTTCAACTTCGTGTGTAGCCAGGGGCGGGCCGCTAGCGACCAAGCGACCGCTAGCGACCGCGACTGCTGAAATACGATAAATTTCTATGATGACCAAATGCTGACTCGAAATGTTTCTGCATTTTTACTATTTTCTCATCTAGGACTAAGTAGCTGTTGCACACAATTTCGTCCATGTAAATACCTATATAAAATAAAGCCTATGTTACTCGCTGATAATGTAGCTTCCCAACAGTGAAAGAATTTTTCAAATCGATCCAGTAGTTTCGGAGCCTATTCCATTCAAACAAATAACAATCTTTCCTATTTATAATATTAGTATAGTTATATCCTTAAACTATCTCGATATTGATATTAACAGTTTAGAGATAGCTCTAAACTGTTAGCTAACTGTTAACTGTGGTAATGGATAGCCATTGCAGGAGTTACTGAGATGTAGAGCCTAGTATAAGCCTATTGCTATTGCTGCGATGCCTGGTTTTGATGGATGTTCTTGGAATGAACCTTGCATATCTGAACGTAACTTCTTAACTGGCGCCATCGCGGAATATCGCGTACTAACTGAGAACTTCAAAGAACGGGAAGTTTTCTGCTATTCATATTTCAGTCACCTTCAAAAAATATCCGCTAGGTGGCAGGTTTCAGGAAGTTAATGGTTTGTAGATGGCGCAAATTACACATTTTGTTTCTCATTCTGCTAGATGGCGCTACTTTTTTACTTAGAATCACAGATGGCGTTGATTAAGTATCTAGATATGTTGCGATTCTTCCAATACCCGCTAGGTGTCGCTGTTATTATTGTCTTCTTAAAAATATTATAGTGTTAAAGTCTATTGAATGTCGAACAATAAAATAAGTTTGTAAATAGATAGTATGTATATAATAATATGAAAATGGAGAATTATAAAAACGTGTAAGGAAATAAAAAAATGGGCCTATGACAAGCAACACATAATTTTTAATTTAATAACTCTTTCACATTTTGTTTCATTTTAAATTGGTTTAAATTGTTTTCATGTATATTTTTCAACCGTTTCGTCAGCACGAAGATATAGTTACTCGCCACTTGCTCTATCTAGTTATATAAACATCGTGATTTAGTATAGAAGACTGGAGACGGTAACCATCCAACCAAAGTGGAACTATTAGGCACAATGTCACGTGGCGAAGGTAAATTCGATACGTGTCCCAAGTTTAATGCGAGTGTGGACACACAGGTTAATGGTAAAAGTTAGATCGAGTTGTCCCAGCGTTTAAGGGTTCGGCACATATCTCAATAGATCGCTCGTAGTTGCACTACAATATAATTTGATGGCACACCGCACGACGCGATGTCTCCAATGGAGAAGTTTCTGTTTTTTTTTTATGAATTGATTATAAAAATTTAATTAAACCATAAACGTCAAACCCTAACCACTATAGAGATCTATAAAAGTTTGCAAAACTCATGACACGAATACGTCTAACAAATTTTAAGGCGGGCAAAGCCGCGGGGCATAGCTCGTAGTCTTTTCACGTTTCGTGAAAGAAGTTTGCGGTATCATGAAAAACGGTTGTTGTTGCGGTTGGTTGTTTCGTCGTAATTTTCGCCAAAGTTCGATTTAATTTTTATATCTCATAAATAAATCGCAAAGTGGGGTAAACCTTTTTGCAAACTTCTAACGCAGTGAGGTTAATTTACTTCAGAGAAAGAGAAAAATTTAAATCATAATAGTTCAAATTCAAATTCAAATTCAAATTCAAATTCAAATTCAAATTCAAATTCATTTATTTTCAGGTAACTAGACCCATATTTTACATTTTTATACAGTTATAATACATATTAAGATATAATCAAAATTAAGAAAAGAAATAATAATAATAAGTACATAAATAGCTAAAAACATAGTGTTGTTGGAAGATTTGTGTTGTTTTTTATGTCAAGTTAAGTCAAGTTGGTCAAGTCAAGTCAAATGTGGACGCGTCCACAGTTATTTTTCAATTGTTCCGTTATAAACTTAATTAAAAAAATTCTAAAGTAGTTAATAATATTATTTTATTATTAACTGTGAAATTTTAATAAACTATTTTTTTACCAATAATAACTAAATATCTATAAGTTGTTTCTCATTTGTCACTTTAAATCACTTTTGAATGAATTTGAATTTGGAAAAAAATATATAACCCAATCCTTCGACGTCGTGTTAAGATATAGTACGAAGATATAGTACCCCTGCTTAAGTGGGTGTAGTAGAATCCTCGAGAAGGTTTATAAAAGCAAAATATGAAAGGGAAAACTCCGCAAAATATCTTTACAAATTGGGGTCATCCCGAAGGGACGAGTGATGACGTCTTAAGGAGATTGTGACTCCGTGACCGCCGAGTCCCTTGCACCTTCAATGGTGATATTCCCGGTAAGGCTTTTCCTCACAACGACTTATTTATTTGTATTTATAAAATACAACTATTTCTGTAGCAGTTTGCTTTTGAAATTGCCTGTATTTATCTATATCAGGTACAGTACACACACTTGACTTTGACTTTGACTTTGACTTTGACGACACGTTTGGTCTAGTGGCTAACCAAGCGGTCGCGGGTTCGAATCCCGCTAGGGGCAAATGTTTATGTGTTAACGTTTACCTTTATACCTGAGTCATGGATGTTTTGTATTTATAATATGTACGTATTTACAAAAAAAAAAGTAAAATATGTAGTATATCAACCGTCTGGTATCCATAATACAAGCATTAAGTTGCTTACATTGGAACTAGATGGTGCTGCGTGGAATGTGTGAATATATTTATATTTATATTACTATAATTGTATTTAATTATACAGTAGTATCCAACTGATACGGCTTACCGATGTGCCTGCGCAGAACATGAATTTTTAAAGCTTGGGAAATTCTATCGACCAATACACACACTTGGCGGCTTTTACCAGTACCGCTATTGGTCGCCAGGTGCCGCCATGTTAGCGTGCGCCGCTTGGCATGTTACGCGAGTGTGACTGCACTAACAGCTGCATTGTATTATGAACCTTATAAATATTGTATCTAAGGTTAATTGTAAGTTTTAAGCTTTCCTCGGAAATCGTCAGAGCCGTATTTTCTTTTCTGAGTGAACTACGCAAGAGATTTTTAATATAACTATAAACATAAAGCTGAAGAGTTGGTTTGTTTGTTTTGTTTGGATACTCTAATCTTTGAAGCAGTATTCAAATATAAATAAGAATTAAAAAATAAACACATATACAGACATACAGACTAACAACACCAGGAATCCAGGATTAGGTTGTGCAGTGGCTTTAAGAGTAAACAAGAAGGAAGCAACTAAGTAAGCAAGGTTAGTAAGTAAGCTGAGCTAAGTAACGCTGGCAAAGCACCGTAGCTAGGTTAGTGGCAACGAATTTCCATAGTTATTAATGACACGGCAAACAGAGGCGCTGGCGTTTGTTAAGGCTATGGCCCACGCAAAATTTCAAATTTTCAATGACGATTATTCAATATTTATACATGTATTTGCTTCAAAAAAAATATACACTCTGGTGCAATGAAATCGCACATGTAAACATTTTTTTGAAGAATATGGTGTTATTTTTTTTTTATTTAAAAAGTCACATATTTTTTACAATAGGATGAAAGGTTATTTCAATACCTATTCAATGATACCATATAAGCGGTGATAAGTTTACTTTACTGCCGAAAAGGAAAGCAAAAACAACAAACCCCAAAATTGCTTACTTAGCGCACTGCAGTTTGCGATAGCAATTGCAGGTATAAAAAGGCCTGTTTTGAGTAAAACGTCATCATTTGCATTTCAACGCTCTACGTGAAAGGACGCCTAGTGACTACAGTTGCAACATTCTGAAGAAAATGGATACTACTCCGGAAAAAGCCGCTCAAGTCGTTGCTCTAATTGAAGCAGGCCAGAACCAGAGTGCAGTAGCTAGACAGCTGAATATCAGCCGATATTCAGTTCGTCGTGTATACCAGCGCTATCGGGAGACTGGTGGCTATGAACGGCGACGAGGATCTGGTCGCGCCAGAGCTACAACTCAACGGGACAACCGATTTCTCGTAACGACGTCATTGCGAAATCGACGACTGACTGCCGTTGATCTTGCACAACACCTTCAAGAGGTACGTGAAGTGGAAGTCAGCCGGTGGACAGTTAGAAGAAGACTTGCCGAAGGTGGCCTGACTGCGCGTAGGTCAGTAAATGCTCCTAATCTAACACCAGCTCACCGCCGCGACCGTCTTCAATTTGCACAAGAACATGTGCACTGGACACTCGACCAATGGAGAGCAGTCCTGTTCTCAGATGAGTCCAGGATGTGTCTTCACGGCAATGATGGTCGAGGAAGGGTCTATAGAAGGCCTACAGAGAGATTCTCCCAGTGTTGCATCACAGAACGTGTGGCATACGGCGGTGGTTCGTGTATGTTCTGGGGAGGCATTTCACTCGAAGCGAAAACGGAGCTTGTCTTCATCACGGGGGCCAATATCAGGCGACAAACAAGAGGATTGACATCTCAGCGGTACATTGAGGAAGTTCTCCAGGAACATGTCGTACCATTTAGCGGTTTTGTTGGAGAGAACTTTCTCTTTATGCATGACAATGCAAGACCCCATACAGCTGCTATAGTACAACAATACTTGCAAGAGGTAAATATCCCCGTGATGGAGTGGCCAGCTCGAAGCCCGGACCTTAATCCGATCGAGCACTTATGGGACGAGTTAAAAAAAAAATAAGAGGCAGAAATATTGCTCCAGCCAATCTTCTGGAGCTACAAAATGCGCTAAAGGAGGAATGGGAAGCCATAGCACAAGACTTTGTCAAACACTTAATAGAGTCTATGGAAAACCGGTGTCAAGCGGTTATTCGGGCAAGAGGGGGTAACACTTCTTATTAATAAATGTTTTTTCACTACATTTTGTGATTTTTTTTAATAATCCCCAATTTTCGAACTTTTTAGTTAAGCAAAAATCCGCTGATAAAAATGTATTTGTTGTTTTTGCTTCTCTTTTCGGCAGTAAGGTAAACTTATTACCGCTTATATGGTATCATTGAATAGGTATTGAAATAGCCTTTCATCCCACTTAAAATATATATATATATCTTTTCAAATAAAAAAAATAAACAATACTTTTCAAAAAATCTTTACATGTGCGATTTCATTGCACCAGAGTGTATATTGTAGGTCAAACTTTCATCTTGTCATTTTAACAATATCAAAATAATTAGGCAATTAGATATTTAAAAAAAAAATTTTTTGTAAGCAAGGTGTGTTCAGTTTTCAATCGACCTTTCTGGGGCAATTATCACGCGATTCAATCCATTCTTTTTTTATTAAATAGGTATCAATGATTTCAAGTCAATTTAACAATATCAGATTTTTAAATATAAAGGGACTACAATAAAATTCAAATATCATGATTTTATCGAGCACATTGTGCGCGATGGGGCGTGCCAGTCAGTCTGCGCTCTGCAGTAGCGCCGGTCGGACGTGGACTCTATTCCTAATTTTCAGTTCAAACGAAACATGAATGTTCCCTTACCCTAACCCGGCGTGCTACGGTTCGTTAGATAGGCCTTGACGAGACATATCCAACAGTACTGTACCCTCACATTACCCTTACCTTACCTTACCTTACCCTAACCCCACATGTGACGGTTCGTTAGATAGGCCTTGACGAGACATATCCAACAGTACTGTACCCTCACATTACCCTTACCTTACCTTACCTTACCCTCTCCCCACATGTGACGGTTCGTTAGATAGGCCTTGACGAGACATATCCAACAGTACTGTACCCTCACATTACCCTTACCTTACCTTACCTTACCCTAACCCCACATGTGACGGTTCGTTAGATAGGCCTTGACGAGACATATCCAACAGTACTGTACCCTCACATTACCCTTACCTTACCTTACCTTACCCTAACCCCACATGTGACGGTTCGTTAGATAGGCCTTGACGAGACATATCCAACAGTACTGTACCCTCACATTACCCTTACCTTACCTTACCTTACCCTAACCCCACATGTGACGGTTCGTTAGATAGGCCTTGACGAGACATATCCAACAGTACTGCACCCTCACATTACCCTTACCTTACCTTACCTTACCCTAACCCCACATGTGACGGTTCGTTAGATAGGCCTTGACGAGACATATCCAACAGTACTGTACCCTCACATTACCCTTACCTTACCTTACCTTACCCTAACCCCACATGTTCAATTTAAATACAAAAGATACTTATTATATTTATATATATAAAATTTTATTTTATTATATATAAAAGATATTATATTTATATTTATAATATATTTATATTTATATTTATATATTTATATTATATTTATAATAAAAATATATATTTACAAGTTATATATATTTACAAAAATTGTATATAATATTAAGCTTCGGAGTCCCAAGTATGCTGGCTGCATAATTGAATTTACAACCGGAATAAAAGAAAATAGTCTCACTACTTCGGTTGATTTGTTCGACCGAAGTACTGGGAAAAAAAAAGTCTCACTAGTTCGATCAACCGAAGTAGTGGGAATGGACCAGAGAAAAAATAGTCTCACTACTCACAGACCAGACTTTTTTTCCTAGTACTTCGGTCGAAAAAATCAACCGAAGTACTAGGAAAAAAAGTCTCACTAGTTCGGTCAACCGAACTGTCAACCGAACTACTGGGAATGCACCCAAATTTTAAATGTAAGTATGTATACTACACACATGACTTTTTTACTGAGGGTATTATAATAAATATACCTAATATTAGAAATATTAGGTATTTCTAATATTAGGTATATTCACATTCCTTAGGAAAAATTAGGTGATATATATATATATAACCCAACCTATATATATATATAGGTTAGGTGATTATATATATATATATATATTAGGTGATTTTTTGATATATATATATAAACTAAATTAACTTTTCATAACATATATTTATTTATGGAACATTATAGCATAAATTTTCACTCGAGTGACTATTGTGGTTTATTTTTTAGTATACTTTTATTCTACACAATTCTTTATCACATTATTCATTTCATTATATATTCGCAGTGAAAGTGAATATATACACATAATTACTCAGCTGGACGCCAAATTTCAACTTCATAAAAATATAAAAACTTTGGCCGCATCTATTTGTTATACTCAATATAAGTCTATGGTAAGAACGCTTGCGGAGCGCGGGGCGAAATAGCTGTAATTCCCGCCTGTAGGCGTGGCCAGCCAGCCCGAAAAACGATTTTATTTTTGCATATGCCATAGGCTTAATTAACAATTTGCACAAATATTTTGTGCGGCCTCAGTTTATTCTCGTGTCATACATAAAGTATGGGTATAGTGGCGCACTGCGGATTCAGCCGCATAGATAAGTCTAATTAAGGAATCCTTGAAACATTGCCTGTAGGATACACATACGATTTATACTTTTCTTTCAGATATGTAAGAGTTAATAAAGCAAAAAAGAGAGGAAATTCCAAAGATAATTGATTGGTCTCGCTGCGCTCGACTAGATAGAGCGCTATACAAAATCAATAGCTCCGAAAATGTGGCAACTTTTTATTGTAGTGTGTGTATTAAATCACTTTTTACCCAGTTTTATTATATTTTTACACAGTTTCACTACGCTAACTGGTATTTTATTATGCTTAAAATTTAATAAAACGTTCGACAAGTACACATCACAGACAGTTTGCAGTGTGACTGACTCGGGTACGCCGAATTTGGCGTACTATTTTATGCCGCATTTTACAATTAGACGGAGGTATCTAGTCGAGGGCAGCGAGACCAATCATTTATCTATGGGAAATTCATTATTTTATAATGCGTTTTTTCTATTTCTTTTAGTATAGAATAAATTAAAGTCGCTTTCTGTCGTCTGTCCATCTGTATGTACGCTTAGATCTTTAAAACGATCCAACGCATTTTGATGCAGTTTTCACTAATGGAAAGAGACATTAACGAGGATATTTTTTATATATAATTTGGAAAAAAAATCCGTCCCCGAACTGTGTGCGCAAACTTAATAAAATACACATAATATGTTACATGTTTCAGCTTTCTACACTTAAGTAGTTTTGGCTGTGCGTTGATTGGCAACCAGGACAAACTATTTTATAAATATAGAATACATCTATACTAATATTATAAAGCTGAAGAGTTTGTTTGTTTGTTTGTTTGAACGCGTTAATCTCAGAAACTACTGGTTCGAATTGAAAAATTCTTTTTGTGTTGGATAGATCATTTATCGAGGAAGGATTTAGGCTATATAACATCACGTTGCGACTAATAGGAGCGAAGAAACAGTCGAAAATGTGGAAAAAACGGGGAAAATTATTCATCTTTGAGGGCTTCCGTTGCGTGCGCTGCGAAAACCGTTCGAGATACCCAAATGATTCCCAAAATAACTATTCCACGCGGACGAAGTCGCGAGCACCAGCTAGTATTGTATAAAATATTAAATTTACAAATAAATGTAAGTGACGGTGAAAAGCGATAGCATTGGTCCTTTGGGCGCAGTAGTCGTTGGGACGCGATCCGCAATGCGCCATCTTCGTGGGGCGGTTTTAATACTCCCGAGACTGTTGGACTTAACATTGCGCTGCTCAGTATTAACATTGTAACACTTTAAATGCAGATGGCGCATGCCAAATTTAGAAACTAAATTGTATTTTAAAAAAATAATACAATGCTTATTAGAACCATTAAAAACATCTGTATTTCTTAACATGCGACGCCCGACGCAGAAAAGTAGGCGAGACGACCACCAAAAATATTTTTACATTTAATGTTGGCCTTTCGCACATTTCGTACCTACTTAATAAAATTTGTGCGAGATGACTACATACTAAACCGAATCGTAGCTCCCAACCGGATGGACCGATGAAAGCTGACATGATCGAGATGGTTTTTAGTTATAATTTATAAAGATCTGTTCAAGCGCTTGAAGACAATTAGCCCATTTCCTAGTTGACAGAAGAGATTTCACTAATCGCAGCATCAAATAGTCTGCAGTACGCCCAACTCCTCAGAAACTTACAGCAGATAAAATATAGCGTATTTGGGCTGAATAGAAAGTCGAGCGTTAGTTTTCAATTTTTAATTATAGCTTGTTAATGACAATAAAATCCTCATAAGAGTGAAATATTGACCTATTTATGTATTCTATGTGCAATCTCACCAATTGGACACGGGCGAAGTCAGGGCGTTATGTGAGTAAATACTCAGAATTTTATTTAATTTATTACAGAAAGTTGGAAACAATTTTAAATGGACAAAAAAGTCAGACCTTTTGTTCATTCGTGAGTGATCCGAATGTTCAAATCTAATTTTCGATGCTGACTGCCGAGATAAATAGTTTCTAGAATGAAAATGCTATTATGAAAAATTGGTTGTGAACAAAGAAAAAAGACATCATCAGACGACCGCCATTTTTAATACTACCAGCAGTAGTTTATTAAGGCTATTTATTATTTTTTTGGTGGTCTGTTTTTATAAAAAAAAAACTAGGTTTTGCCCGCGACTTTGTCCGCGTCCGATCGCTACCAAACTTCACAGGATTATCCGCTGTACTGATCTGAAGATTGTCTGAAAGTTTCATCAAAATTGGTTCAGCGGTTATGGGGTCCATAAGGAACATACGGGAACATACATACACACATCGCCTTTTATCAAAACAAAGTAAATTTACGACCCATTCCTCATTACTTTAAGTTCTCATATAGGTAGTTTTTTTACTTAGAATACCTTAGAGATTACCTCTTACATCTAAACTTTTATTAAGCTTAATATTATTATAATATAACTGCACTATATAATCTTAATGATATTTTGAAACAAAGTCGCGTGCTCCTAACTTTTCTTTTCCAAATTCAAAGTTGGCTGTTTCCTGTTTTCAAGATATATGGATTTCAAGTTTTCAGCTTAATATATGTTCGTGTTTGTCCTCCTGAGCGGAAGTGTGGAACTAATTAATGGTGGTTGAATTAATTTATACTATCTATTTATCATTTTACTCGTATAAGTTTTCGCGTGCGGTCATTATACTGAGGTGTTTTAAAGTCAGGATGTTACATTTTATATATAGGTATATAATCTGTACTAATATTATAAAGAAATTTGTATTTTTGTTTGTGATGAATGTATTCATAAACTAGTGGACCGATTTTAATATATTTTTACTGACCGAACAATAAAGAGAAAATTATTATAGAAATAAATTGTACTGTCAAATGGACAGAAACTGTCAAATCGATTAGGGCCTCTTTCACCATCTGTCAAGTAGGCTAACCGTCAAGGCTAAGTCACCTGTCACCGGTAATAATTTAGCTGATATACCTTTGTTTGTGCGGTAAAAGTCGCAAACATTAAAAAGAAAATAATAAAAAATATTCGCCTATTGAAGGATGCACTAAACCGACCTTAATAATAAAATTATTTCTAAAAGCAACTAATCAACACTTTACTTGTAGTTGGTGAAAGAGGCCCTTAGTCTCATATTGTTGTGATGTGCGAGAGTTATTTAATAATATTATTATTTATTACTAGCTGACCCGGCAAACGTTGTTTTGCGAAAAAATAAAAAATAAATTTTTGGGGTGGACCACCCTTAACATTTAGGGCTATGAAAAATAGATGTTGGCCGATTCTCAGACCTACCCGATAAGCACACAAAATTTCATAAAAATCGGTCCAGCCGTTTCGGAGGAGTTTGGCAACAAACATCGCTACACGAGAATTTTATATCTATACTAATATTATAAAGCTGAAGAGTTTGTTTGTTTGAACGCGGTAATCTCAGGAACTACTTGTTCGAATTGAAAAATTCTTTTCGTGTTGGATAGATCATTTATCGAGGAAGGCTTTAGGCTATATAACATCACGTTGCGACTAATAGGAGCGAAGAAACAGTCGAAAATGTGGAAAAAACGTGGAAAATTATTCATCTTTAAGGGCTTCCGTTGCGTGCGCTGCGAAAACCGTTCAATATACACAAATGATTCCCAAAATAACTATTCCACGCGGACGAAGGCGCGAGCACCAGCTAGTATTAGATAACAATGATTTTGGGGCGGCACGAAGTTCGCCGGGTCAGCTCGTATGATATAAATATTGAATACCGATTTGCATTAAACAGCACACAGTGGACTTCAGCAACACTTCGCGAAAGAAAAGTTTGAAACACGTGACACGAATCGCAATTACCTCTTTATACGTGTTCAATATTTTTGTTTAGCCACTGCTATTAGCATTTGCATATCTGTCCTTAACTTTGTTTTTATTTACTTAGACTCGTTAAGTCTCAACTTAAAAGGAAACAGAATACTAAGTAAGCTGAGCAGTACTGAGCGAAAAGGTCAACTCCACCTTAGGTCACTCAAATATACTAAAAAAATGCTGTTTTGTCATGTTTTGCCTCCTACAATAATAAATTTTTGATAAATTTTAATATTTTTGAAAATAGTTTTACTGATACGTTTTAATTAGATTTTTTATCACGTTACTAAAAACAGCCTTTTCATTTTAATTAAAAACAAAACTTGAATATTGATGTTGGAAGGACATCTTTCAAAACCAGGCCATTGTTTTTTTAAAATACACTTTGGAGATTTTTTTGATTTGAGTAATTTCCCGTAAATATTTCATATTTTGTAAATGGGGATAACATTCGAATATCAAAAAGATTTTTTTGTACTTACTTTCCAAATTATACGAAATTTTAATACAGTAAAATCTATAATTTCTTCTAACCCAAAGAAATTTAACTAAAGCAAAATTTCTTTGTTCAAACCTAATGTTACAAGTTTCAACCGTTAAAACGAAAATAATAAAAAGCTGATGGCCAGATCTCCATACAAATGTGATTGATCTTATTTTAGCCTATTATATGTTCTTATTTTAGTCTTGTAAAATATCATTAAAAATAAAGATATAAGTATTATTATCTATACTAATATTATAAAGAGGAAAGATTCGTTTGTTTATTTGAATTGATTAAGCTCCGAAACTACTGGAGATTTGAAAAATTCATTCACCTATTAGAAAAACTACGTTAGAGTAACATATATTTTATAAATTTATGCGGACGAAGTCGCGTGCAACAGCTGGTATATAATAAAATTACTTTATACATTTATATAGTTATCTCTTTAAATCTATATGTAGCTATGACTTTTCTGGCAAAATTTAAATGAAGAGCTTTTCTCAAACATAGTATGCAAGCACTATTTGATTTTATAAACAGTTATTTCCATACGCTGCACATGTACTTATCTACCCGTACGCCGTCTGCAAATTACGACATACACAAACAGACATTTCTATTCCCTTGTGTTGCGATGCAATGCGATCCTTGTGTCTTGATCATTGTCTGGGATATACATTATTTCTGTATTGTATGAGTATTCAACTACTCGTCATCCCCCTTTCAAAAGCTTAAGGCATAAGGGAGTTACGACAGCCCTTACAGATAAATAAATAAAGAAAGAAAGAAAGAAAAAAATGTTTATTTGATACCTACATTGTAAAGTATAAGTAAAATTTATAAAAAAGTGTCTCAAAATGGTCTCAATCGCTCAGCATGTAGTCTTGATGATATTGCTCATCATGACGATGTAGTCTTGATGACATTGATCATCGTGACGATGTAGTCTTGATGATATTGATCATCATAACGATGTATTCTTGATGATATTGATCATCGTGAAGATGTAGTCTTGAGATCTTGATTATCATAACGATGTAGCCTTGATGATATTGCTCATCATGACGATGTAGTCTTGATGATATTGATCATCATAACGATGTATTCTTGATGATATTGATAATCGTGAAGATGTAGTCTTGAGATCTTGATTATCATAACGATGTAGCCTTGATGATATTGCTCATCATGACAATGTAGTCTTGATGATATTGATCATCGTGACGATGTATTCTTGATGATATTGATCATCGTGACGATGTAGTCTTGAGATCTTGATTATCATAACGATGTAGCCTTGATGATATTGCTCATCATGACGATGTAGTCTTGATGATATTGATCATCATGACGATGTATTCTTGATGATATTGATCATCGTGACGATGTAGTCTTGAGATCTTGATCATCATGAGGATGTAGTCTTGATGATATTGATCATCATGACGCTGATCTTCCGCGGATGCCTTTTTATTTATATTACTTACATATTAATTAACATTTTCCGTTTATTTAATATTAATTATTTAATTTATTTAAGATAAATTGCCTGGGCGGGGTTCAGGGCGACAAAGACAGGAACCTATAGACAGAATTCTGGCCTTATTGAGCATGACCGCCTCCGGGTATAATTATATATACCTCCGAGTATATAAAATACTCAGCCCAGATGTCAGGGGGATAATATTTTATATCTATTATATAACTATTACTATATTATTTATTATACATATTTATTTATTTAAGTATTTATTTAAAATAGAGGGTAATTTTTTTGTTTTTTGTAAAGGGAATTTTGATAAAATATTTACATTAGTGGAAACCACATTCAAATTGGTTTAGCCTTTTCTGAGATTAGCGTGCACAAACGCAACAAACATACATGTAACAAACATACAAATATTCTAAAATTGTTTTTTTTTTTTTTATTTCGTTAACATAAATACAAAGTGTACAAATGTTTGCAACAATTAAATCGTCTTCTAGTTTGTACACAATTTAATTTCACCGAACCATCTGCATCCTATTTACTTCTTAATATGTTATTTATTAAAAAGAAAATACAACACCTTTGTATTATAAAATAAAAGCATTTAATTTCAAATTCACTCCAATTTATTATCTATTGAAATCAATAAAGGTTTTTCTTTACTTTAGACCAAAGATAATTGATTGGTCTCGCTGCGCTCGACTAGATAGAGCGCTATACAAAAGCGATAGCTCCGTGAATGTGGCAACTTTTTATTGTAGTGTGTGTAAAACTTTTTATCACTTTTTACCCAGTAATAAAACTGGGTAAAAAGTGATAATATTTTTACACAGTTTCACTACGCAAAATTTAATAAAACATTCGGCACGTACATATCACAGACAGTTTGCAGTGTGACTGGCTCGGGTACAACGAATTCGGCGTACTATTTTATGTCGTATTTTACAAGTACAACGGCGGTATCTAGTCGAGCGCAGCGAGATCAATCATGTTTTAGACGTTATATTTATTAAAAAGTTTAAAGAATTGAGTTGAAACAAGAAAATTGCTTCCCATACGAGTTGCTCAGTTCAAAGTACGAGTAATAAAGCTATAGTAGAATCTTTATTAGCGATCTTAATAATGTTAGCAATAGTAATCAAAAGCATAAATGTGCAGTTAGCCTATTCGTCTTTATACCTACTATATAATCATCATAAAACGAAAATTGTTAGTACCTACGAGGTATTTTATAATACTAGCTGACCCGGCAAACGTTTTATAATTAAAATAAAATAAAAAACAAACGCCATTTATTATAAAATTTGGTCAGTAATTATTTTATATTAAGGTAGACAGGCTGACGGACCACTTGGTGGTAAGTGGCAACCTTCGCCTATAGGGACAGAAACCAGCCTGTCACTACACTACAAGGGTTAAAAGCGCCCTTAAATTGTTAATTAATTTTTTTATTTTATTTATATTTATTTTATTTATATTAGGAAAACATACTATATCTCGATACACATTATACACGCATAACATACAAGAAAAACATAAATCTATTACATACTAGCTGGTGCCCGCGACTTCGTCCGCGTTCTGGATGAAAGGTAGCCTATGTCCTTTCTGGTGTCCTAGACAACGTGTACGCAAAATTTCATAGTAATCGGTTCAGTAGTTTTTGCGTGAAAGAGTTACAAACATCCATACATACATCCATACAAACTTTCGCATTTGTAATATCAGTACGGATTACACTATTACATAATATAAGTTACAAGTTACTACAGAATATCGGAGCTTGGAAGAAAAAAACATACAAAAAGCGCAATATTTCAGTACTTTATTTCCAATTAAAAATTCCAGTGCGCTGAGTGCTCGGGAAACCGCAAAAATCTCTGACTATCGTATAATTAAAATCGGTAACCGCACTCAATATTGCTCGTTATTGTCACTATTATTAACAGTAAACTCTGACAAATCAGATTTCCCTATCCCTTATCCTTAATCCTACTATGGCATTGCTTCTGTTATAGGCGACGGTAACCACTTACCATCAAGTGGACTGTCAGCCTGTCTGCCCACCTTAACATAAAGAGAAATGAGTGACCAATTATAGATTTTACTATAAGTGGCGTTCATTTTATTTTATTTAATTTAATAAAGTACACATACATATGGCAATTAAATGAAAAAAATAAAATTAATGTATAAAATAAATAAAATTAAAAAAGGCCAAATTGCAGTCCTAAAGAGTGTACCATGTTTAATTTAATGACTACTGATTTGAATTACTTACTTTACAATAATTTGATAACCTCAGATTAATAATTGGTCTCGTCACGCTCGACTATATACCGCCGTCGTGCTTGTAAAATGCGGCAACAAATACTACGCCGAGTTCGGCGTACCCGAGCCAGTCACACTGCAAACTGTCTGTGATGTGTACGTGCCGAATGTTTTATTAAATTTTGGGCATAATAAAATGTCAGTTTGCGTAGTGAAACTGTGTAAAAATATAATGAAACTATGTAAAAAGTGATAAAAAGTGACGATTTTTTACACACACTACAATAAAAAGTTGCCGCATTCACGGAGATATTGTTTTTGTATAGCACTCTATCTAGTCGAGCGTAGCGAGACCAATCTTTTATCTATGTTAATAACTTTAAAAAATTTGCTAAACCTAATTAAATATATGGTAACCTTAAAATCTACCCATTACGACAAATCTACTTTTAAATAAAGAAAACCTATCTGTCAAATATATCAAAATATGGCGTTTCAAATTTGGTCCAGCTGGTAACAGGCAAACTTTTTTATCTTGTTATATTTAGATAAGATCGTCTGTGAGAGAGAGTTCGCTGTACGGACGCCGACATTTTGTAATATTGCATTTCGTTTATCAAGTAGTATCCGATCGCTAGACATTCCAATCGGTATGATCCAACATCTTCCAAATGCAACAGACGATGAAGTATCTACTTTCATAAAAAAAATGTTGGGACTGATACATATTTTATTGTAGATTACAGAACCGCCATTTGATTCGCAATATTCCAGACAATTTTTCCAATTTTTCTCTCCATAAGAACCTTCCTTGGACTTGAAAGAATATTGGAAAAAAATAGCAAAATTGGTCGAGTCGTTCTCGAGTTTTGCGCTTAGCAATATAATATGTTAATACATTAATATTTTCTAAAAGATTTTTACGTAATCAAATTTCTGTCTGTCTGTCTGTTCCCAATAAACTCAACAACTACTTCGCCGATTTTCATGCTGTTTTCACCAATGGATAGAGTGGTTCTCGAGGAAGGTTTTGGTATATAATTTACAAAGTTACCCGGGCGAAGTCACCGGCAGGAGCTTGTTTTATACTAACTACACGGTGCCGGCTTCGCCTGGATTCGAAATAAAAACTATACTATCTTTTGATTTAGACCAAGTTACGAAGTTTTATCAAAATCGGTTCAATAGTTTAGGAGTTCATTGGTGTCAAAGTAAAGATAGATATAAGATAGATTAAAATAAAATGCATAATGAACATTTAGTCAAAACTGTCTGTGGTTTAAAATTTTAAATATATGCATGACAAATTAAATTTGACTCGTAACACATATAATATCAAAGTTGTGAGCGTTGCTACAGGAATATATTATCTAGGTAATCAGAAGGTTGTTTTAGAACTGTGAAATGAGTATTAATTTTTCATCATCATGCAGAAGCTTTTCGACCATAATAGTGATTTTTTTAGGAATTTTCCGAAATGACTATTTTCATGAACTATGTAGTGTTCGTTCACTAATAGATAAATTCGAATCGAAAAAAAGCAACGCGTACAGATAACAGTAGTAACAGAGTCAGCGAATTTTGGTTAGTTTTGGTTTGAAGTACAGTGTCAAAAGTACCAAAAAAAAATAGACAAAAATAATTTAATTTTTTTCGATTACTTAGCTCTCCTTTAAAAAGTGTAATTTTGATTTGTGGCCCTTTAGTTTATAAGCAGCGAATTTTATTTATATACTCTTAGGTTTATCTGTTTAGTTACCGCGTTTTACGCGTGATACTGTGATTCATTTTCAATTCCCATCTCGTTTCTTATTTGTATTTTTCAGGTTCATTTAGTTCACTATAGGGATTTGTTTCGTCTTCTGAATTATTATATTTATTTATTATCATTGTTTCGCTACGTACAACATTAAGTACGAGTATATGAGCACATAAGACCAAGCTGAGATTATATCATATCTCTGCGCTCTGCGTATAAAAGAGTTCAAGAAACGACAGTATATATACCTACTTATTTAAATAATTTTAAATTAAATCTCTGTCTGTATATCTCTATATATATAAAAACTAGCTGGTGCCCGCGACTTCGTCCGCGTTCTGGATGAAAGGTACCCTATGTCCTATCTGGTGTCCCAGACAACGTGTATGCAAAATTTCATGGTGATCGGTTCAGCAGTTTTTGCGTGAAAGAGTTACAAACATCCATACAAACTTTCGCATTTATAATATTAGTAGGATTCACTCCGGGCGAAGCTGGGAGCGGGTCGCAAGTATGTAATAAATATTAGCAGCGTCGCAATCCTTGTTGGAAACTGGCTGACTGGCATTAAGAGTTTATTATAGGTAATTTGACAGTTGCATTGTGATGTTTTATGTGAAGCCAGAGGACTGGCACAATCCTGAAGCACTTATATTGAGTATACTGTGTGCATAGGAGACGAATATCTTCATATTGGATATGTAAATTTTAAGCGAGTGCTCGGAAAGTATCAGCTCGTATTTGAGTTTATCGCGTTACCTAGAAAATGTCGTGTTAAGTTTTTATTAGAATTAAATATAACTGAATAATAATATCGAAAAATCTAGACAAATCAAAAGAAGCGTTTAAAGTTATTATTTTAACAATTTGTGTAGTTAATTTTATTTAAACAATTGTAGGATATGCAATTAATTCTTTAACAAAATTAAATTAACAATGTTAACCAAACGGTCGCGGGTTCGAATCCCATTAGGGGTAAATGTTTATGTATTATCATTTACCTTTGTATCTGAGTCATGGATGTTTTGTATTTATAATATGTATGTACATATTTATAAAATAAAGTAATGTATGTAGTCTATCAATTATCAACTGTCTTGTATCCATAATACAAGCATTAGTTGCTTAGTGTGGAACTAGATGGTGCTGTGAGGAATGTGTGAAGATATTTTTAATTTTTATTCTGATTTAAAGTCGGAAAAGAGCTTTGAAAAATGTAAATTAAGGGTACTGCACATTGCTCTAATCTGAATAGTGATTAGCTGGCGACAAGCGTTGTTAACGACCGTCAGACTCTTGTGCAGCGACAGCGTGGATTTATTAAAGATGGCGGACCGTTGCATACTAATTAAAGTGTCCTTTTACAAATATTAATTACGTTGTAACAAGTTATGGTACCTATAAAGCGTTCATTCACCATTCAGTACAATTTTAAGACGTTTTTAACTGACTAAGATTAAAGAAAGAAGAAAGAAAGAAAGACATTTATTCACTGCACGAAGGACATTTACATAAAACATTACATAAAAAACATAAACAACAAAAAGAAAAAGACATAAGTAAATAAATAAAACAGACAGATAAGATGTGTGTGTCCTCGTGGCAGTAAATCGGATACTGGCTCAGCATTGTGCCGAGGTGCTAAGCAGGCACCTACAGCGCTGATTTTCAGCCAGCACCGTGTGACTCACGCGAACGCTATAGCTATAGCGCGAGTGCTATAGTATAGATATATTATATAATTTACATAGATATTATATCGATAACTTGAATAATTAAATACATAGATAAATAATATAACAACTTAAATAAGAACTTAATTAAGATTAGGTTATATTTAAATAAAAAAAAGTTTTTGGTAGTGGCAAGAAGCACGACGTTACAAATTCATAAATTGGGCAGGCGGTTTGGAGGCAGTAGCCACCGACTTACGAGTACATTGATATAATAACAAATAGAGCCTACCATCAAGTAGGCTGTCAACCTGCCTTCCGACCTTTAAATTAAAAAATAAAGAATTTTAAGTCTTAAATTCGAGCGATCTGCGATAATCTTTGACTGTGTATCTATAATAAATATTAAAGTTGTGTTCGTTTGTGTATTACTCAAAAATTCGAAAACTAGCCGACAGATTGACTTAAATTTTTTACACAATATGCAATCAGCTTCAACGATTGATCTTATCATTATTTTGCGTAACAATATAATCTCGATCATTTTTTTTACGGCGCCATCTGCGGAAAGCGAGGAGAACTAACTCGCCGACGATAACCACTGTCACATTTAAAGTGGAAGTTAGCCTTTGTTATGGCAGCCGCTGATCGTTGAAGGTCAAAGAAAATCACAGCGAAGCGTGGGCGGGCTCAGCTAGTTTGTAAATAAAAAAATGTTTAGTATCATAGATAAATGATTGGTCTCGTTGCGCTCGACTAGATACCACCGTCGTACTTGTAAAATGCGGCATAAAATAGTACGCCGATTTCAACGTACCCGAGTCAGTCACACTGCAAACTGTCTGTGATGTGTACGTGCCGAATGTTTTATTAAATTTTAGGCATAATAAAATAGCAGTTTGCGTAGTGAAACTGTGTAAAAATATAATAAAACTGGGTAAAGAGTGAAAAAAAGTGACGATTTTTTACATACACTACAATAAAAAGTTGCCACATTTTCGGAGTTATTGCTTTTGTACAGCGCTCTATCTAGTCGAGGGCAGCGAGACCAATCAATTATCTTTGTTTAGTTTACATAAAGGCAAACAATATGATGAGAGATTTTAGATCTTTCATCGTTGTCGGTCCGCATCCGGTTCAAAACCGCTTCCAATATCCGCTTCAAAGGCTTCCGCTTTACGACTTCCGGTCCCGAGGAAAACCATAGCCCATTAAATCGTTATTCTAAATTAACACCAACACTTGACTTTATACAATTTCAGCCGTAAATCAGAAATATCTCAACTTAGTTCTAACAGTTCTATTTTTGAAAAATGTAGTGGACAGGCGGACAGTCTTTAAGTTGAAATACAATTATTAAGGCTTATTATTTTATCTGTTCATATTACATAGCCATTTTTTACTAAATAAACCACATTAAAGATATTAAAAACAATAAAATAGTATATCGACGAATTAATTATTATTAATAAGTTCGTAATTAATAAAGATAAATACCTATTTTAAATAGTAACAAGAAGATAAACTTCTCTTTATTACGAAAATGTATCTCAATTTGTAAATTGATTTTTCAACTGAAGTTGTTCTTTTAAATTGTTGCGAGTTTATAATCTCGCCGTTAAGCCTATGGCATATGCAAAAATAAAATCGTTTTTCGGGCTGGCTGGCCACGCCTACAGGCGGGAATTACAGCTATTTCGCCCCGCGCTCCGCAAGCGTCCTTACCATAGACTTATATTGAGTATAACAAATAGATGCGGCCAAAGTTTTTATATTTTTATGAAGTTAAAATTTGGCGTCCAGCTGAGTAATTATGTGTATATATTCACTTTCACTGCGAATATATAATGAAATGAATAATGTGATAAAGAATTGTGTAGAATAAAAGTATACTAAAAAATAAACCACAATAGTCACTCGAGTGAAAATTTATGCTATAGTGTTCCATAAATAAATATATGTTATGAAAAGTTAATTTAGTTTATATATATATATATATATATATATATATATATAAATATATTATAAATATAAATATAATATCTTTTATATATAATAAAATAAAATTTTATATATAGGTATAAATATAATAAGTATCTTTTGTATGTAAATTGAAAAAAATATAAATATTTGATTTCACATTTCTATATGAAACCATGACTTCGGAAAGATGGATATGCGGATGGTATGGTATGTTGTGTATTTTTGGTATGTTGGCTACAAGGACATTAGTTAGCAAGGACATGTATGTTAGGGTAAGGTAAGGTAAGGGTAATGTGAGGGTACAGTACTGTTGGATATGTCTCGTCAAGGCCTATCTAACGAACCGTCACATGTGGGGTTAGGGTAAGGTAAGGTAAGGTAAGGGTAATGTGAGGGTACAGTACTGTTGGATATGTCTCGTCAAGGCCTATCTAACGAACCGTAGCACGCCGGGTTAGGGTAAGGGAATATTCATGTTTCGTTTGAACTGAAAATTAGGAATCTAACATCGGGCAAAATAATAGTTTGATGTGTGACGTAACTATAAAATTATAATAAAATGTTATATTAGAAACATTAGATTAGAAATGTCATATTATAATCATTTTGTTTACTATCATAGTATGCACAATAATAATATGATAGGTCTTATCTAACCAACACAATTTTATTAAGATCTATGGTAGTGAAACTTATCAAAACATGTTTACTATATTAATAACGTTTTAACATATTTAAATTACGAATACTTGATTCTCACAATATAGACAAATGTAAACTAAGTCCCCTTCTCTCTTTAATAGTTCTTTTTAACTATGTTTATTGCACGAAACTAGCATGAAACAAATAAACACAGAGTCCACGTCCGACCAGCGCTACTGCAGAGCGCAGACTGACTGGCACGCCCCATCGCGCACAATGTGCTCGATAAAATCATGATATTTGAATTTTATTGTAGTCCCTTTATACTTAAAAATCTGATATTGTTAAATTGACTTGAAATCATTGATACCTATTTAATAAAAAAAGAATGGATTGAATCGCGTGATAATTGCCCCAGAAAGGTCGATTGAAAACTGAACACACCTTGCTTACAAAAAAATTTTTTTTTAAATATCTAATTGCCTAATTATTTTGATATTGTTAAAATGACAAGATGAAAGTTTGACCTACAATATATATTTTTTTTGAAGCAAATACATGTATAACTATTGAATAATCGTCATTGAAAATTTGAAATTTTGCGTCGGCCATAGCCTTAACTAAGCGGAGTGCGAATTGTGCTTCGCAAACTGATATTAGTTTTTTCCTAAACGTTACGTAATAACAGCTGTTTTTCGTTTAAATCTGTTAAAAACATAGGAAACATTCTGAAAGTAGAAAATATAAGACAGTAAGACGTTCCAATTGATGGTAAGTGGCTACCGTAACCAACATTGCCCAACAGACGGATTTTCCAATAAATGATTGCGAAAAGCAGCTGCCCTGCCACTTCTAAGTAATATTTAAACTGTCATTCGTTCTACTGTTCAGACTGTCTGGACAAGATTTCAATTTAAGAAATGTTTTTCTTGCGCCATATAAAATATCTATAAAGCTAAAGTTCTACGATTTAAGTTAGCTAAAGCTAAGCTAGAGTGCTATGATTAAGCTAAGCCGAAGACAATTCGCTTATTACCAAACCTCGCCACTACGGAGCCAACATTCGTTGAAATAAAAAAAAAAAGAACTAGGTAAACATCTTTATATTTGAATAACAAATTCTTGGAGCTTCTCAGAGATAACCTCAGAAATTCATATATTAATGATTTTGAGAAAGAATTTCACCGTTTTTGGTATGGTAAAATTCTTTCTCAGAATCATTAATATATGGAATAAGGAGGAATATTTAAATAACTGCTATCAAAGAGTTCTCAATTACTTTGGGCACATAGCCCGCAGAGAACCAGAAAACTTGGAGAAGCTGGTGGTGGTTGGAAAAGTGGTCTCGAGGTCGATCTCCTAGCCGATGGACAGACCAAGTTGTGCAACTCACAGGTCTTACAGTCGCGAAGGCTCTGCGAAAGGCTGAGGACAGGGTGGAGTGGAAGCAGCTGGTGGTCGATGCCACCAAGGCAATTCATAGCAGGCACGACCTTCAGCAATGAAGAATCCGACTATATATATATTGTTGTTAATATATTTAAATAACAAATTATTGTAACTTTTTAGAGATAAGCTAACCTAATGAAAATAGAAATAAAAGTAGCAACTTAATTAATAAGCTTAAAAAACAAATGTACCTACTTATTGTAGCTGAAAATTTTTATTACTCTGACGAGAAAGATTAGTTTTGGCCGGAAGGGAGTTTCAATTCAATTTTACTCAAATATTTTTGAAGTTCAAGTTCAAGCACCTTCTGAGTGAGCTCGCTCCATGAGCTTCTGAGTCGGCCGGTGCACGATTATTTTTTATTAAAATTCAACCTACAAAAAAAAATCGTAGAATTCAACCCCTGAGGGGAGAAAGCTTAGGGGTTTGGTAGCTAACTTTTGGACCCAAAAAATTAAACATAATTAGTTTGAATTTTTTCCAAATCTAATTTCTGAGGAATAAAAATGGCGACAAAGTTATGTAAAGAAAATTAGTCTATTTTTGGGCTTAATCGAAAAGTGTATTGTTGACAGAGTTTTGTAATAAAATGTTTTATTAAGACTGTCGTATATAAATTTTATCTTGTACTCTTTACTTCCATTCCACTTGTACGAGTAATAAAAAGACGATATTTCTCGCAATAAATTCCCCGTGAACATTCGAAGATCTTTCTGGGTGCATTTTGACACGAGTAAGCTCTCGGCTTAGATCTGTCAGCCTCTCTCTTACACCAAACTAATGCAGTTTCTTAACTGACTAGTGTCTAGGTTTCTAGGATTTAATATCTAAGTTATTTGTGGACTTTACATGATACTAGGATAAGTTCAAGTTATTAGACAGCGAGCCATTTGTAGGTATACCTAGATTTATATGAGGTGTGAAAGCATAAGTTATTTGTAAAATATTAACACTTTTTTGTAAATCACGAAAGCCTTGAATGGTAGACTTATGGGAGATTTTCAAAATACAAAAAGATTTCGCATTGCTTTACTAATAGCGTGTTCCATGATTCTCCATGATTCGTAAAACTATTCTCGCGCTAAAGCGAACTCGAGCGAGAACTATTTCTGGTAACTCGATCGAACTTAATACTTCAACATTCAACAGTCGTTTCAGAAATTCAAATGCAAACGCGACGACTCAATAAGTCGACAGAAACTTTAATTAACCAGATCGTACTCCAGAATAAATCGGAATAATTACTTAAAAATAAAAAATAAAAAAGTAAATTAAAGAACAGGCAATACGTAATCCGTACTATAAATGCGAAAGTTTGTATGGATGTATGTATGTATGGATGTTTGTAACTCTTTCACGCAAAAACTACTGAACCGATCAGCATGAAATTCTGCATACACGTTGTCTTGGACACCAGAAAAGACATACATAGGGTACCTTTCATTCAGAACGCGGACGAAGTCGAGGGCACCAGCTAGTACAATATAAATTTAAACTTGAGAAATATACAATAAGAAGAAAATTGTTGAAAATAGTGGGGTGGAGTAACATCTGTTTCACAATTTACGCAAGACGATGGTGGGAGATGTAGGAATAAGATATCTGGGAATAAAAATACAAAAATAAAATCGAGTTAGTTGTTTGTCTCGAAGTTCCCGTTGGTTTATAGTTGTAATGAAGTCGTTGATGTAACATTTTTACTTTGCGATATTTATCTAAGAAATTTGTGACTTTCTTAGAGTTTCAGAAATACCTATTTGTCATTGAAATTAGCTGTCATCTCAAATTAGGTTAGCAATATAAAATATTTGTTGTATTCAGACTCTTTCGGTCTGAAGTAATTTATTCATTAAATAGGATTCAAAGAAAACCTTTTAATGTCGACTCTTTTTTTATTGGGATTTCGGGAAAATAACCAAGAAGAAAAAAATACCATTACAATATTTGTTTTTATATTTTTTTCAAATGCTTTATTTTTCACTTTACACGACTTTTTTTTAAAAGTATTGTTCCAGAGGCTTTATAAAAATAAAAATCGAACGCCTGGCAAAACTATATTATAGTTATAACAACAATAAAAATAAGATTTGTCATATTATATATTTTTTCTAGCGTTATCTTTCTAATAATTATATAAAATTCTCGTGTCGCGGTGTTTGTTGCCAAACTCCTCCGAAACGGCTGGACCTATATTGATGAAATTTTGTGTGCTTATCGGGTACGTCTGAGAATCGGTCAATATCTATTTTCTATACCCCTAAATTTTAAGGGTGGTCCACCCCAAAAATGTATTTTTTATTTTTTCGCAAAACGTTTGCCGGGTCAGCTAGTATTTTATATTTTTCAACGCAGACGAAGTCACGCGTTGCAGCTACTGCTTTATAATTATCAACTCGTGTTATTCTTGACAATTGAGCAGACATAATTGATGGTGTGATTAAGAGGTGATCATTGGCGCTATAATAGATCCTAATTGAATTGGATCTATTATAGCGCGCTTTGATCTCACCGGAAGCGGTTATAAATCATAATTTGACAGAGATAACGGGCGATCAGGCAATTGGCCGCGAGCCAACCGTTTGTGTTTGCCGAGTGATTTACAGTTTGAGTTGAGCGTTGTCATGCAGTCGAGCGAAATCTTATCATCGCGTACACATAGTTTCAGAAGAGGCGGCATCACCTTATCTACAAGGATCTAAACATGTTGTATAAACTAGCTGTTGCACACGACTTTGCCCGCCCGTACCTTTATAAAATATAGCCTACGTTACTCGCGAATAATGAAGCTTTTTCTATAATTTTTGAGTTTACTCATTACAAACATTTATTTTGTGATTTCACTACGAGGGCAACATAAGAGAGATTTATCTCTGATTGAAGTGCTACTTGATTTATGACAGTTTTGACATATGGTATGGTGCCGAGACGTATACAAGTAGAGAAGTCGCGAGATAGCTGAAAAATAATATAAACAATATTGAAATTATAGTCGGAACAAACAGATGGACAAATAAAAAAAAAAATATTGTTTTTTCGTTATAAGTTCCGTATATATATACTTTATATTTATTAAATTTTACTTTGACACGACAAACAGTCACTTAGATTTTTTTTATTAGTATAGACTGAGATAAATGTCACTCCACGTTCAAATTTGGGCTAAATGTGAAATTGAAGAATTGCTCGCGAACGATTCACCCAATGCCTACTTTGTATTCAAATTGGCCTTATGAAGTCGGATTCTATCAATTCCTGAAACGCCTCCGGTGAGGCCGAATGAAACCCGGGAAAAATACTTAATAGGCATTCCGCAAAGGACAAAGGGCGGCCGGACCTTATATTACCCCGCCGCTACAAGGTTACTTCACAATGTATTGTAACTAGGTAAATCTTTCTGTGCAGCGTTACTTTTTAATAATAATAATAAAAATTAAATCTAAGATGAAAAAATAAATACATGAATAAAAATATTTTTATATAATATATATTGTAAAAAAATTATAATTAAGAATTAAAGTAAATATAAGCGAATAATAATAATAATAGCCCCGTTGCCTACGGACTACTACCACGCTTCGACCTTTTTTTAACGTTCAATGGTCAGCGGTTGCCATAACAACGGCTAACTGTCCACTTTAAATGTGACAGCTCTCGGCAGATGGCGCCGTAAAAAAGAGATATTTTCGCGATCGAAATTAATTATTATAGATAATTTCAAATCAATTTGTCAGCTAGTTTTCGAGATTTTGAGAGATACACAAACCGTCACAAATTTATATATATATATATAGATTATAAGTTAAGATACAAAAGTAGAGCAGGACATTGTAGCATAGATTTAAATGTAATACAATGTAAGAAACTACTGCACGTAAATATTATTACTGTAACAAGCTCGACATTGGAACAGAGAAATTGTTGACTGAAAATAAAGCCATTTAGAAACGTCTGCCTTAAGCGACACTAATGAGAATGCAAATAAGTTGCGTGTAGCTGGCCTAGGTTTAGGTTTATAAGTATTTATTCTCATTAAAGCTTAAAGCTAAGTTACATGAGAAATAAGAAATAAACTTAATTAAAAAGACGAAACATTAAACAGGCAGACAAGACATTAAAATTTAAACAATATTTTCCCTGATTTTTACAAAAACACGCCAAAACATTCAAACACTTAACATAACATGTTCCAACAGCTACTTAGCTTATACTTAGGTTCCGACTTTAGAACTTTGGGCTGCATATCTAGACTAGGTACTTTGTAAAAATGAGTTTTTTTTTTATTATTAATTTTTTTATGAAAATAATAGTTTAACTTTAAAAAAATAGAAAACAATATTTATCTTTCATAGAGAAAGTTTTTTTGCTGTAAAACTTCATGGCAAGTGAAGCCTCGAAGCACTGGGGTAAAGTTAGTAATAAATAATTCTGAGCGTGAAACCGCATAATACGTTACACATTTGAGTTTTTATAATACATTTACATAAAGCTCAAATAAGAGAGAAATTCTAGCGGAGGAGCTTTTGGGTGTACGAGGCGCGTTCAGGTCCTCGCGTTAGAACGTTCTCGATACTGCACTGCGGTACTTTGTAACGGACCAAAGGCGTCATAATATTTTAACTACAACTTTTTTACAATTTGTTACGGATAGGAATGTTTGGTAAATAGGGATAAAGCATTGACCTGTCTGATTATTAAGACATCAAAGTGACGACACGTTTGGTCTAGTGGCTAGAAACCCTAGCTGTTAACCAAACGGTCGCTGGTTCGAATGTGTTAACATTTACTTTTGTACCTGAGTCATGGATGTTTGTATTTATAATATGTATGTGTTTACAAAAAAAAGTAATCTATGTAGTATTTCAACTGTCTAGTATCCATAATACAAGCATTAGTTGCTTACTGTGGAACTAGATGGTGCTGTGTGGAATGTGTAAAGATGTATTTGTCACACACACAAATAAAAATAAAAACTTATATATTATAACGACACCACTGTTCTAATGACGCCATCTTGCGACGCCATTACCACCTCTACTAATTGGCAGCGCGAGAGAAAAACTTAACAAGTAAATCGTCTTTTACTCACAATAAAAACAAAACCTATGTTCTGAAATTTTATTTATATTGTGTGTTATCAACAGGTATTTACAATACAACCTATACAATATTTTAATGTTGAAGCTTCTCGATAACACCAATATAAATAACTTAATAATAAATAAATAAATATCTTGACACATTCCACACAGCACCATCTAGTTTCATACTAAGCAACTATAGGTTTGTATAATGGATACTAGACAGTTTATATAGAAAAGAAAGAAAGAAAGAAAGAAAAGAAAAGAAAAGAAAAGAAAAGAAAAGAAATTTTATTGACTCAATACAAATAACACATGCAACAAGAACAAAAGAAATCATAACAAACTTAATCATATTGGCATTATTGCCATACTTGCAATACTTGCAATACTTGCAATACTTGCAATACTTGCAATACTTGCAATACTTGCTATACTGCCATATTTAACAGTGCATGCCAGTGAGTTGGGTGCCTCACATATTATTATGTGATACCCATCACCCACCCATGACATATGACAGAGTTGATGCTCTACGCATAAGTATGTCATTTTTAAATGTTCCATAGTGTTTTCTATGGCATGCGATATCCATAGTTGTAATAGATTGATTTACCAACTATAAATAAATGCATAAGTTTCATTTTCTACAATGTGAATAAACCTCGATAGATTTTTAGTAGACAAATTTCGCGTAAAATTGCTTAAAACCAATACTGGATTAGGGCTTAAATTTATTCCTTTAAGATTACTGTAGCTTCACATTACGTTTATCAAAATCCTCTATACTTACGTTCAAGTAAGAAGAAAGAGATTTAAACGTACAGATACAAAATATAAATGTTAGCTAAAAAGACATGAAACACGTCTCTACAAAATCAGCAAAATGTAGGATAAGCTTATATATACCTTCTTACATAGTAAACTTCTCGGTATTTTTCAAGTCGGTGACGAGCTTTCTTGGTATTGTCTTACATAAGGCCACTGTGAAATAACTCAAAATATGCATTTGCTATTTCGGTATCCGAGTAAAAGATGAAAGAATCCTTTTCGCTATATCTTCCTTAAACCTTATTTTTATGCTATAAAGGTCAGTGGCCAGTTGCAGGTAGTATAAAGTTGCTTTGCTTGACGAAGAATGTGTGACCTTAATGTCCTAGCTTGTCCTAGATGGGCCCTGTTTCAATTTTTTTAAGGGCTAACTGGCTGTGGCGAAGCCCAAGTGCAGGATCAAGTTTTTTATCTTTCTTATTATTTATCATCTCTTTATAAGTATAAATTTGTTGCTGTAATTGCTGTAGTTAGGATCATTCAAAACCTTCTCCATCTTTAAAGGCTTCTTTGATTCTCTGTTATATATTTTTTTCTTTTCAAAAGATATAAAAAAGCTTGCATGTTTTTAGGCGCAATGAATTTATAATCTTAACTTTTAAACGCTAAACTCCTAAGGGCCTCTTTCACCATCTGTCAAGTAGACTAACCGTCATTTAGAGTGGCCAGTCACAGGGGATGATGGAGCTTATATACATTTGTTTGTACGGTGAAAGTCACAAACATTAAAAAGAAAATAATAAAAACAATTCGCCTATCGAAGGATGCACTAAACCTAATGCATAATTTAATAAAACACTAAATTATTTCTAAAAGTAACTAATCAACACTTTACTTGTAGTTGGTGAAAGAGGCCCTAAGTCTACTTTAAACTGTAAACTTAATAGTTTAGCGTTCGGCCTAAATATTTTAGTGGGATTGTTGATAACGTTGTACGAATTTTTTCTTAAAGTACACGTAGAATAAGTACACATAGATTATGGTATATAGGCTTTAATACTTATATACCATTAGTTTATCGTATGTTTTGCAAATATTCATATATGATAAGTGACTTTGTAACTTTAAAATTATGGATTATTTTAGCTTAAACTGATTTTATTTTTAGCTAACATTTATATTTTGTATCTGTACGTTTAAATCTCTCTCTTCTTACTTGAACGTAAGTATAGAGGATTTTGATAAACGTATTGTGAAGCTACAGTAATCTTAGGAAATATTATTTTATGATTTTGAGGGCTTTCGATAAAGGCTCTCCTTGTTTACTGAAAATCTCATTAAAGTCACTGCAACCAGCTGTCAAAGCTTTATTTGGAAAATAACCATTTCCATGTAAAAAAACAAGATTAAGACATTTCCACGAATACTTGCGTATTATTTGTTGTTAGCGGTTTGTGCGTCGAAGCAAGCCTTGTCAGCTACACCATTATTTGTGAGACTGTGTCTCATACAATTTGAATAGCAGATATCCTGGCCACTTTCCAACCGCCTCGGGACATCACGTAACGTCTGCTCGAACGCCGACTGTAGCCACAGGGTAATTTGGCGACCTCAAATAAATTCAACATAATCTCGAAGACATTCATTGTGGCGTTGTTATCATTCGTTCTTCGCAGTAATACCTACCTTCGCGTGGAGGTCAAACGGTATTACACTTACCTGTAAAAATGAAAAGTTTAAATTAAATAATATAATCAATAATGGGATTCAAAGAGACCCTGATCAGGCCACTAAAAGCCACGAAAAGCGTACGGGATTTGTATGCCGCGAAAGCGAAAATATTAGCTGTTGCACGCAACTCTGTCCGCGTAACTTTATGAAATATAGCCTATGTTACTCGCTAATAATATAGCTTCCTAACAGTGAAAGAATTTTTCAAATCGGTCCAATAGTTTCGGAGCCTATTCAATTCAAACAAACAAACAATCAAATCTATCCTCTTTATAATATTAGTATAGAGAAAATGGCGGTTGGTTATGCATATTAAGCCATTTATACAAATAAATAAAATTAATATATCTGTTTGTAATGTCAAAATAACAATAAATGTATATAAAATTATGTACGGTACAAAAAATATCTTTAAAATTCTTGTCAGTCTGTCTGTTTGTGGCGGTTAATCTTCGAAACGGATGGACCGATTTTGATGGGGCTTTCACTAGAAGATAGCTTATGTTATAAAGAGTGACATTGAGTGCTTAATTTTTTGAAAAATAAAAAATAATACTATTATAATATATAAGCACTTCCAGTATCGAGCGAAGCACGGCCTTGTTCTAACAGTTCGCTCGTGGTACAGTATTTAAGGGAGAAATATGAGTGAGTAAAGAATAAGCTTAATTTTTGTGCACTAAAGTAAACTTCAATTTGGAGACTAAATGCCCTGTAAAAGGGTTGAAATTACATTGTTCCAAGATTCGTACATTAATATGTATATGTACATGTTGTACATATATTTGTACATTACTATAATATAGTTCCACGTTGGAGCCAAAGCGAATAGTTAAGATATCTTCTTTGTGTTTCCCTCGTGGAGTATTTACTTTAACGCGAGGACGTGAGACGTGGATTTCTAAAACAATATTGTTTTTTTAACTTTGAAAGCTACTTCAGGAGAGTTACTAGTTAGGTTAGCTTTTCAAGTTTGAATTTGAACTTTAGAAGGTTACTATTGAGGAGCGAATACAATTTACGTAACTTTTAAAGTAGTAAACTACAGATCTAAAGCAAAATATAGTAGGAGAGCCCAAGAGGGGATTTTGGGATTTACTCGAGCCCGTCAGATATTGCCAATGTATATTCCCCATGTGCCTCCGATAACGGATATGTATTAATCTGCCGGTGGGGTTGATGGGGGTTGGAGTAAAAATTTAAATACCTACAACTCGAGCGCGTCAGATTTTCAGAGGGGATATTAAGTGAACCCGAACTAAGCTCCTATTCAAAATACAGACGATTCGGATGTAAAGCAAGCTCGTAGCAGCTTTTTAATAATGCATTAAATATTTTTGGCTATTGCCATTTTGTAATACTCGAGCGCGTCAGATATTCTACCAGACGGTTCAGACTGAATTCCTGATCGTGCTGATTCTTAATCTGACGATTATTTGGAGGATTTTTTTAAATACAGCGTCTACAAACTTTTGAACGCCCGTAGACGCTCACTCCACCTTTAAAAAGAGAAAAACATCATAATTATAACCTTTTTTCTTCCTACCATCTTGTTTTGTTTCATAAAAATTGTAAAATCTTTGGAAAATAATAAATTATTGTATTGTATTGTATCTAATCTTCAAAATCCAATAGGTCCCCACGACGCTCGAGTGACTCCACATTTAGCATCGTGGGCTCTCCTACCACCACGTTAAGGCTTACTTTCTAAAACGAATAAAGGAGGATGCTAGGAAATGTATGAACTCTGCTACCTCTCTCCAAAAGCAAATATAATTTCAATATATTAAAAGATCTAAGCATACATAAAGAGGGACAGAAGGCAGGAAGCGACTTGTAAAGTCAGCTTAGTGATATTTTCTTAAAAGAGCGGTTTTCTTTTATTGCGCAAGTAAGTAAACACGGCAGGTATTAAAAGTGTCTTCGCCGGCTTTCGTCTGGCGACGGACCAAGTATTAGTTTGAAAGGTCCCTTTCATCATAAGCTCAAAGAAAACCGATCTCAAAGGAAACCGTTGCAACTGCGAGCACCCCACTTCATATTTTCTTTAAGGAGTAAACAAAGGCTAAATCCTAAAAAATGGCATTGTTTAATAAGAATAACATTGAAATAGCATTTGGGACAACCCTGAAAAGTTTTATACGTTTTAAAATTTATCGAACACGTAAACTTTAATCGACAACTAAACTACAAATAAAAAACGAGCGCTTTATTCAGTGTGGACTGACGATAGGGTTGTCAAAAATCCCAATTTTTTACAAAAATAAGTTTAAAATTGCTTTAGAAAACACGGCCCTTACGCTAGCGGACATCCACTAGGATTTCCCAAAAAAAGGTCAGGTTCAGAGGTTGGCCACCTGATGAGAACCTGAGCATTACCGAAAATACCAGAAATGTCAGAAATATTTTCATGTGCATATTTTGATGTGTATTTTTGATATAGAACTGCAACATTGTTTCAAAAAGACCTGTTTTCGTGGTGCTTTTTATTATATAGTATCACTTTAGAAAATACCATAGACAGACAGAGGTAATAATGACAAAGCAATTAGATGTCCCGTTTTTCGCGTAAGTTCGTAAGAGCGGAATGCATTATTGATGCAGCGAGCCATTCAGCGAGAGAGTAGCGCTGACACAATCATTAAACAGCGCCACTGGAAGCCTGCCTTTTTATTCGCATTTTCCCATAAAGAAATTTCAGCGCTACAGAAATTTCAATTTTAAGCGATAAAGAAATTTCATACACAGTATGAGCTTGAAAATAGTAAAAAAAAAATGGAAATATTTCCTGGAAAATAGTTTTTCTTTTTCTCAACCAAAGTTTCTTAGCTGACAGTTCAATCATTTAAATCAAAATATTGCTGTCTAAGTAATTCTTGAGGAATATTAACGCTACTGAGAATAGCCGCACATCATCCTTACTATATTAATATTATAAATGTGAACGTGAGTTTGTTTGTTTGTTACGCTTTCACGCAAAAACTACTGAACCGATCACCATAAAATTTTGCATACACGTTGTCTGGGACACCAGAAAGAACATAGGGTACCTTTCACCCAGAACGCGGACAAACTCGCGGGCACCAGCTAGTATATCATAAAATACGATATGATATCATATATCTACGAGTATATGATAAAAAAGAAATAATTTTTTCATTTACACACATCTATTAAAATGTAAATGACGTTCAAAATAAAATCAAATTAAAATAAATATATACATACATATATATTCGCTCTATTTGTAGATAGTAACAAATCTGAAATCATCTCTATTTGTCTAGATGGCAGCCTATTTAGCAAATGTAGACAGGAGATACGTCGGTCAGTTTATGAGCTACGATTTATCTGCAATACAATAGAACAGAGATACTCTCGCAACTCGTAAAATACTAACATACTCTTATTTTACTATAATATTATGAGTGTATTGTGAGATATATTATAACATATTATATTACTAGCTGGTGCCCGCGACTTAGTTCGCGTTCTAAACGAAATGTACCTTATGTCCTTTCTGGTGTCCCAGACAACGTGTACGCAAAATTTCATGGTGATCGGTTCAGTAGTTTTTGCGTGAAAGAGTTACAAACATCCATACATCTATACAAACTTTCGCATTTATAATAATTAGTACGGATTGTGTGGCAAGGCATACTACGTTCTGTTCTAACGTCCCATAAGCCTCCGTCATAGAAGGCGCGAAGAAACACCGTTGGTTTTAGTGGGTAAAAGTCCCACACACCCCATCGATCTTCCCATATACCCCATATAGTCTTTCCCTATGGTCCCATATGGTCATATCTTATCTTTCCCATATTATAGTCGGTGGGGATCTGGCCTGAGGAAATTATTTGCAATAATTTGAGCAACCAGTCTAGCGGCAGTAAAAGCCTCCTTACAGAAAACCAACCTGAAATAACAGCATGTGTGCTTTTGTGCTTTTTTTTATTTTGTTTTTTATTTTATTTATGGTTTCGGTGTTCGGTGTTTCGGGGACGGTTGTCACCTATGATCAAGCGAACCGTCAGCCTGTCTGACGATCTTGCCGTTTAAAAAAAAACTGCAATTCTACTTTTAAGAAAACATCTCTTCATTTCTGTAGGTGCAGTCTTTGTTCACAAACACTAAAACAGTGACACGACTGGTCGCGACACTCACAGATATTGCAATCTACAATAGTAATTTTCCAGACTCACGAATTAATTCCGAAATCTGGACTCTACTCTTAAAATTTACGATACGAAATTTTATTTATTATCAGATCGCCGTGTAGCTTTCGCAATTAGTGATTGAAAACACGGAAAGCGGAAAATTTAATTCAGTTTTACGATATATCAAACTTTCGACAGCAGAATTGAAACATTGAAACAGTTGAATTTCAGTAAAGTGTGAATTCTGGTAAATCTGAAAACACACACACACAAACACACACACACACACACACACACACACAGTGCTGTGTGGAATGTGTGAAGATATTTTATTCATTTATATTATGCGGTTGGACTGTTGAAGCTAACCTAATTTTTTGTTTCGAAAACTGGACCAATATTATTTTATGAAATACTAGCCGGTTCCCGCGACTTCGTCCGCGTTCTGGATGAAAGGTACCCTATGTTCCTTCTGGTGTCCCAGGCAACGTGTATGCAAAATTTCATGGTGATCGGTTCAGTAGTTTTTGCGTGAAAGAGTTACAAACATCCATACATATCCATACAAACTTTCGCATTTATAATATTAGTACGGATCTTCTAATGTGTACTGTTCTAAATGTTTAATATATCTGGTACCTATCCTATTTGGTAAATAAATTAATATTTCTAATCTACATACTCAGTTTTAGGATCAAATAGAACCCTATGTTAAGACTTTTTCTTCAAATTTCTCCGCAAGGCAATTAGTAGCAGCCTGACCTATCTCAGCTCTTACATTTTGCTGAAACATATCGCGCTAGCTTCACTTAAATCCGCCCAGTGCCAAGTCATTTATATCATAAATCAAACAGATATGCGACGTCGCTGTATAATTACATGAAAATTCAGTGCACCCATATACAAGCGCTTTTTTACGGGTTTGTTTCTTATTAATTCTTGATAAATTAAATAACGTGTGAAACTCTCTCCCAGTCGACACCATTAAGTATTTACCTAATAAGGTAAAAATAAGAAAAAAATAATGTCCTGTTAGAAAATGTATTAGAATTAAAAATTAAGAAATGTTTAGAGAATCTTATTACAATACACAAATAAAAAGCACATTAAAACCGGCTAAGCCGTTTTTGAGATTAACGTGCACAGACAAAAATTCTAAAAACATTTTTTTTTTAATTATGAATTTTTTTTTTTTTTGAAAAAATATTTCATGTACAGACTAGGTTCGTTTAAGATGTTATTATAATATATGTATTGAAATTCAATCTTAAAATTATTTAAGCAAGTCAAATAAGTTAAATACAAATAATAAATATAATATCTTAACTTTAATTATTAGAATTTACTTTATCTACTATACTACTATTTATCTACTTGCGAACTTTTTATGTTAAAAAAATGAAAGGCATCCTGACGATCCAAATTTGATAAAGGCTGCTGACATAGACATTTATAAAAAAAGTTTTTCTAAGTATAACATATTGTTAAAACTTTGACAGAGATAAATTTATGTTGCCACGTTTTCTCATAAAACTTTTAATAATTTTGTATATCGAATCGAGACCACAAGAAATTCACAATTCCGGAAAGTACACCTCGAAATATTACGTGAGAACTGTACAACTCAAATAACTTTATGAATATGCAATCGAACTTAACAGTATCTATTCTATTTTAAGTTTATTTCAGCTGCCATTGTGACTCTACGTGAGAATATATCAACTTAAGTTTTAACCAAGTTATACATAACTAGCTGGTGCCCGCGACTTCGTCCGCGTTGAAAAAGCAATATATCGCCTGACATCGTTATTGCTATTATACTTAGCCAGGAGTTAGTTTCCTTAATTTTAGATAATCCCTCGGGAGTAGTACTTTTTTCTGGATGAAAGGTACCCTATGTCTTTTCTGGTGTCCCAGAGAACGTGTATGCAAAATTTCATGGTGATCGGTTCAGTAGTTTTTGCGTGAAAGAGTTACAAACATCCATACATACATCCATACAAACTTTCGCATTTATAATATTAGCACGGATATACTATGAATCATACTCCCGACCGACTTCATTCTTATATTAAAAATAAATATAAAGTCAAAATCAACTTTACACTAGAGAAAGTAGCTTATGCCTAGAAGAAAACTAGCTTTTGCCTGCGAGCGTGGACGAAACTCCTTTTTAGAAAAATATTATTAATTTTTTATTGCTCATACAATTTTGTCATAGTTGAATTATTTATAGTCATTTTTGTTTAGTCTTCGTGTTTATTTCTAGTCCCTACTACACCGTTTCTAGTCCTTAAACGTAAATAAGCATATGCATTTACTAAGCCTTCTTCCCTATGAGATGTCACTGCTATATTCTGTTTCTTTATGAAAAATGTACGTGTCTACTTCGTCTGAATGTATGTGCAGTGTCACGCAATTCATCATACATTATCACCGCACCGCGTTTGCTGAATATTGCAAATTACGCATAATACGAGCCAGTGAGAGATGAATTGCCCTAAACTTGTAAAGGCCTTCTGGGAAACTTTAAAAGTCGGTCACTGTAAATATTGTAGAATTTTCTCAAACGCTTCACGCTCAAATGGCTTCCACACTGTACGAGCGAGCTAATCGCTCGAGCCGTGAAGGCTTTCTTTGAATAGCCCTCGAAACTTAGCCCACTTTTAAAAGTGCTAAATTCTTGTAAGCAACATGTAACAATGTGCTTATACATATAAGCTCGTGGTATGAAAATTTATGGAAGTAAAATCAAACACGAATGCGTTATGTATGCTACTTATGCGTTTCTATTTTTTTGAATATTTTAGAATATTTGAAGTTTCATAGATATTGCGCCATCTACACAAAATTATTTAAAAAAGAAAAAGAAAATTTTATAATCGTCCCTAAGGAGTAAACTCCAGTCGTGTGTTTCTTCAAAAACAACTAGATAGATAGGTCATATTAAAAACGTCCTTTAAAAAGACCAAGATTTATTGCAAGTAATACACCTATTTGCCTGCGCCTTGAATAGGTACAGTGAATACAGGTTACCTTCACGTGAACGCAGTAAAACAAAGAGCTAACTCACAAAAGGTACAACGAATTATCTCCGACATTAACCGATGCGGCCGTTAACATGCCAGCGAAGAGCGATCAAACGCGTTACTACCGCCACCAATTCTGCTAAAGTACCACCGAACCGACGCTAAGCTCATACGCGAGCAGCATTAGAATTCCAAATAAACGCTGGAACCAATTCAGACGTTGGGCGTCTGAATAATTGAAGACGAGGAATCTTGTAATTAATTTTGTAAACAGACGTCGGATTGGGCTTTCCTTAGTTCATTATAAGCCCGTGTTTACACGGACGAAGCGTGATCCTTGGAATAAGTTTGTGTAATTAATAATAATAGTAATAATGCGTAATCCATCCATTATAATAGTGATTATTATTAATAGGTATTTTGTCTGTTTGTGTTTGTAGATGAAATAAAGAAAGAAAAAAGGAAGAAATGTTTATGGTATTTTACAATTTACAATTGGTTTACAATTGGTATTTTACAATTTATAGGAGAGTACCAAAATGGTGTCCGATCAGCAAAACTGTAAAACCTACGAAAAGTCTTGTAATTTTAAGGAAAAAATTCTTTAAAATTATTAATTGGTTTACTATAAAGAGTTAAACTTACTTCCGAAAATATTAAGTAAGTACTAGCTATTGCATGCGACTTAGACTGCGTAATTTTTTTTAATATAGCCTGTTTTACTCGCTGATAATGTAGCTTTCTATAGGTTAAAGAATTTTCAAAATCGGTCTACTAGTTTTTGAGTTTATTCATTACAAACATACAAATCTTCTCTCTTTATAAATATTAGTTTAGATTTAGACTATAATAGTATGGATCAGTCATTAAGATAAACGACATAACCATGTAATTAATACATGTTTCCAACTTGATACATTTGGAAAAGTTTTTGATTCGCATTAAATAAATAAGCGAGCTTATAAGCCAGTTGATTAGCGACCAATTAGCCGTGACTAACAATGATTAACGAGCTTATTGTGCGGATGATGGAGCCGTGAACACGTCGGCTTTTACGAACCATATTATTGACAGCGACGCTCGCTTTATTGATCCACATAAATATCGGTGTTCCTAGTTCCTAAGCCTCTGAGCTTTACGATTTAGGTGTGAATTATCACTATCACTTGTTTGTTAAGGAAAACTATCTAGAAGCTAAGGTAAGCTAAAGTAAGCTAAGGAAAACTATCTAGAGTCAAGCTAAATAAGTTATTTCAAGCTGCTTTAGCTTGAATATGGGAACCGTCACGCTGTCAGCTGACCTTAACATAAAAAAGAGAATGCTTGAGAAAAAAAAATAAAGAAAGAAGAACTAGTTATTAAAACGAACTGTAAAGATGTTTGAGGCGATTTTGTAATACAAAATTACATTATAATATCATTGTCAAAATAAATTGAAGTACCTACTATTTTACAATTACCAAATACCCACATATTTTACAATTACACATACCGGACCGGAGAAAGTAATTCCTGAAATGTCGGATTCCCAAAAAATATTGAAACCGCGTCCGCATTTTATGGATAACAATAAAATGTTGTTTATCTAGATCGAAACAAAGATTGCAGATTGAAACGTCACAAGTGGCGGACGTGTTCGGAACTTCTGATAACAACGCTTTACTCAACTTTCTCGCTCGGCAAGATCCAAAAAAAATTAAGCCTAGATATACAATTATTCTACTATATTTTCTAGATTTTATATGATTTTGTTTCACGTCTAATTTAAATCACCTGAAGCATAATAAATGTCAGTTTTTCCATAAGGTTAGATTCAATTAAATAAAAACCACTCTTTATCCAGATTCAGACCCATATTTCAGATGTCAACTGATTCGCATGAAACCAGGATCGCTTCGGCCGCCTACTAAACCAACGCTACGTAACCAGTTACGTGACAAGAATTGTTTTTCTTTCTACGAAACCGGTTTCCTACCAAAACAAAACATTAAGAGCTTGAATAGTCAACATCGGGTAGTTCAAGTAACTATATATTTGTTTACATTTCAATCATAACAAGTGGTTGTTGCCTTGTTAGTGATGGGACGAATTTAGACATAGCTTTCTAATATCACCTTTAACGCTTAATAATATATGTTAGTAATTTTTAGATATACATTTGGTACATAATCACAATAAGGTATTATGTAATATTTATCTTTGGTTTGACCTACGAATAAATAAGAAGGGGCTTCCTATTGAGCGTCGGCGTGACCATGACTAACGTTTTCCTGTTTCTTATTTGTTTTCTGTTTAGTACTTAAACTAGCGCTAATTTCAATATAAGATCAGTCGCTATCAGCCCGTCGTGACTTAAGACACGGTTTCTCTTGTATTTAAATCTGTGCATAAATCTCTTTCCGGACATAATCATGAAATTCACTCTATGTAAGTATTTTGTTTATGAAAACGCAACGAACGCGTAAACTGGGTTGTACAACAGTACCTCTACCATGAGTTATAATGACCGCACTCGTTAGCGAGAGCGTAAAATATTTGTATGAAAAATTTTGAATTTGACATTGACAGTTGACAGTTTTCCATAAAATATATTACGCTCTCGCCAGCGAGTGCGGTCATTGTAAACTCATGGTAAAAGTACAGAAGCTACAGAAGCGCTAACGCTAACGTGTAGCGCTGCTTCATTTCCATACAAATAAATGCTTGCGCGTTCGATGCGTTTGGTCGAGTAAAACTCGCACTAGTCACTCAGTGATCTAAGGATATGGAACTAATCTAAATGCTAACCTAACCTAGAATCTGATTTGGTAATGTTGCAGTATTTGCAGTCCTGTTGCTTGCTGTGATGGCTGTCACTGGTCAACGTGCCGGATGCTTCTGTCCGGCCCTTTACCAACCCGTATGCGCCACCAACGGACAGACTTACGGAAATTCCTGCCTGTTAGTATTACATTATTAAAATATACCTTATACGCTTATGCATAAGATCCAATTTCATTCACACAATCCACATGTACTTAGGTACATAATATGTATATCATTTTCTCATGATTAGTATTACATTAATATAATATGCTTATGCATAAGACCCAATTTCATTCACAATCTTCACATGTATTTTTGTACATACATATATCACTTTCTTATGATTCTACGTTGATTTCAATTTATTTAGTTATGTGTAAGAAATATTGGTCATTTATTTTCATTTTATATGTCTGTCTGTATATATACATTAATGTAAATACATAAAATGTACCTATATAACTTTGTATGACTCTGAAAGACAAATCATTGTATTCCCAATACGGATTTAGAGAAATACAAGAGTACTTGTGCTGTAAGGTGTTAAAATAATTGTTTATTTTATGTTATTTCAATATTAAAAGCCTTAATTAATTTATATTAGTCATATGGTTATAAATTAAAAATTTTGTTTGTTTTCAGATTGTCATGCGCTGGAGCAAAATACCTTCGGAATGGTTCATGTGGCAAATAGAAATAATTTAAAAAAAAATCGACATAACCGACGACCAATACATGTTACACCAATTTACATATAATTTTTTATTACAAATATATTCATTTAATAAACTATATTAGTTATTAACATTTATCCTGTTTTTTAAGTCCATTCTAGGAAAAGAAACCAGGAAAGAAACCAGTATTATTCAAAGGCGTTTTAAAGTATTCTTAGAATATTGATTCTAAGTTTTATAATTATAAGAAGCGAGCATCTTTTAATGATTTCATTTATACATTATAGGTGACCATAGCATAGGCAAAAACATAGCATAGGCAAAAAGATTAGGGGCCTCATTCACCAACTACATATAAAGTGTTGATAAGTTACTTATCAAGTAAAGCTAATTGGCGAGTAAATGTTACGAGTGTCTTGTGTTAATTTCTAAATGCTACTCGAAGATGGTGAAACTCGTACGCTTTCTTACCGGTGACTTTAAATGGCGGATGGCCTACTTGACACTTTACTCAGAGATGATGAAAGTGGCCCTAGATGTATTAATTGACAGTAAATCTAAGATGAGACTTGTTTGATTAGCAATTTGCTGAAAATTAAAGTAATTATCACAATTTCTATGAAAAGAGCACTTATGAGGCTTTTTCCAAGGATTTGAACTCCGAATCGGCGGTAATTGTCAAGTGGCTTATCATCAGCATCGAAATAATATATCATCTTATCAGTAACTTTACAATTAAGTAAGTGAACATTTTTTAATTTAATCTTCTTACCCCGAAGCTATATACTTAAACAAAATATATTAAGTACCCATTAGGGTCTGCGTACCCAACTACTTACCAACTTAAAGCAGATATAGTGTGAATAGTGTTGGGGAATGTCGGGTTTTAGTTTATACTAGTCTGGATGAAAGGTACCCTATGTCCTTTCTGGTGTCCCAAATAACGTGTATGCAAAATTTCATGGTCAGTAGTTTTTGCGTGAAAGAGTTACAAACATCCATACAAACTTTCGCATTTATAATATTAGTACGGATTATTAAGACTAAGATACTCATCCGCAATATAATATACTACACAGCAAATATAGATAAGTAATTAATTTCAATAAATTATTTTGAAAATATAATTTGTCGACTTCATTACCAAATACATAACTATTTAGTCATACTCATTTCAAGGTCAGACGTATTTGAGTACCAATATGTTTGCTGTGCAAACAAACACTATAGTTTTCCTTGTCACGTATCGTTTAGAATGTTTTTCCCCTTTTCCTGATATATGAATAATAGGTTTGTTTAAGGCAGTCACATAATAATACAAATAATGACAATATATCATGTTTAGTTGTCGGTTTGTCGTGACTATAAAATATAATTGATTGTTATTCGCTTTTTGTGCCAGTCGAAATTAAGTATAGGACTAACGAAATGAAACTCGTTTTATCTAAGTATACTAATATTATAAAGAGGAAATTTGTTCGTTTTTTTGTTTGTTTGTTAGGCGAATAGGCTTCGAAACTACTGGAACTATTTGAAAAAATCTTTACTGTTGGCAAGCTATATCTATACTAATATTATAGAGCTGAAGAGTTTGTTTGTTTGTTTGTTTGTTTGAACGCGCTAATCTCAGAAACTACTGGTTCAAATTGAAAAATTCTTTTTGTGTTGGATAGATCATTTATCGAGGAAGGCTTTAGGCTATATAACATCACGTTGCGACTAATAGGAGCGAAGAAACAGTCGAAAATGTGGAAAAAAACTGGGAAAATTATTCATCTTTGAGGGCTTCCGTTGCTTGCGCTGCGAAAACCGTTCGAGATACCCAAATGATTCTCAAAATAACTATTCCACGCGGACGAAGCTAGTATTTCATAAAGTTACGCGGACGAAGTCGCGTGCTGCTAGTATTTTATACATTGGAATGTCAGCCTGTCTGACGACCTTTACACAAGAATAGATAAAAAAATAAATATTGCATAAAAAATATTAAAAAATCACAAAAGTCTAGAAAGCATAACATTTTCTAATATTTGTAGATCAATATAAAGTGTCCATAGAAAGAAGCGCAAATAATTATACATATATAAATTTATATAAATAGATTAGAAAATGCATGTTATAGATACAGGTGTTTTCAAATTGAATATAAAATAAATATTATTTTTATATCATTATTGAGAAAACAATAATATTATTATGGAAGCCGTGATTGTTAAATAGATTATTCAGCTGTGAGTCAGTCTTTGTGGAAGTACTTATATTGACGTAAATATAGCAAATTTTAACACTACGTTTCCGCTGCTGTGACTGCATTGACTCGTCTCGTTTCAAAAATGAAATTTCATTTATGTAAGTGTTATGTTTAGTTTTTAATATATATTTATTTAATGTTAAAAAAATACACATTTTGTGAGATTTAAAAAAAAAATGGAAAAATATTTAAGATTTAGGGCCTCTTTCACCATCTGTCAAGTAGGCTTAAAGTCACCAGTCACCGCTACTAATTTAGCTGATATACCTTTGTTGTACGGTAAAAGTCCCAAAATTTAAAAAGAAAATAATAAAAAAAATCGCCTATCGACAGAAGCGTTAAACCGAGTGCATAATTTAATAAAACATAAAATTATTTCTAAAAGTAACTAATCAACATTTTACTTGTGGTTGGTGAAAGAGGCCCCTTGAAAAATGCTAATGGATTTTTAAACCTTTGGTTAAATGTTATTTTATTGTTTTAAACATTTAAAAAAATCAATTTTATATTTTTGTTATCATGTCATATTTTATGGAAGGCTTATTCTTCATAATTTATAGAGCAAGAATAAATTATGTTTTTATTGCTTGATGGCTTGTATTTTTTATGTTAAGTATGTCAGACAGACTGACGGTCTACTTGATGGTAGGTGGCCTATAAACAGTGTTAATATCTAGCTAGACAGTTCGTAAAATAGCTAAAAGTATACAGTGTGGAAAAATAAGTCGGGCTCTGGAGGGAAACTACCTTAAATCCTTAAGTTGGCTCATTTTACATAAAGGAGCTATTCCTTTATTATTAAAAAGAAACAAAACTGCATTCAAAGATTTTCTTGACTCGCCCGGGACTCGAACCAACTAAAATAAAAAAAAACAAACACTCGCTATTTTATTATACTAATCGATAGGATTGTTATTCCGAATAAAACATTTGGTCTTACTCTCGTCTGTCGTACAAGATAACCATGAATAATACCTATTTAGTACACAAGTTCTTTAATGAACATTACCTAGTACTTACTGTTCACTAACAAAACATAAGGGCCCGACTTATTTTTCTACACTGTATGTATATGTATATCTACCCAGAGCGATTGAAATGTTTTCAAAATAATTTAAATGTCAGTTGTCGCCTTGCTGGTGCTCCTAATAGCTGCTGCATCGGTGTGCAGCGCTGCGAGCTGCATTTGTACATATGAATATGCTCCCGTTTGCGCAACAAATGGAAGGACTTATTCAAATTTATGCGTGTAAGTATCTATTGAAATTTTGTTTAATAATCCTACCAATGCATTGAAGTACAACAACTATGGAATTCGTGTCACATATGCCAAAACGGCACATAAAAAGTACGCCTAAAAGAAAATTATGACGGAGTGGTCTTCGCACATCAGTGGTAAAAGGTAGTATGGACCAAGTTCCACTATTGATTTTGAACTCCAATGTGTTGACATAAAGTTACATTTTCTTTAAATGACAGAAGTGTGGTTGGTTTTAAATGGCATATTATGACAGAGTTCACGCTCTACGCATATTATGTAATTTTTAATTTAAATGTTCCATAAAGTTCGTAGTGTTTTGCATGGCGTGCGAAATCCATAGTTTTGATTTACCAATGTTATAAATGCGAAAGTTATATAGGATATAACTATATAATTTTCGCCTATAAAAAACCCTATAACAAAATGAACAAAAAAAACAAGCAAAATCCAACATCCTGTTCTCATAATGCTGACAACAATTTTTTATTTATATGTAATCATTTATTTTATAGCATGGAATGCGCAGGCGCAGAATTTCTTCACAACGGCGCTTGTGGTGAGGGGTCAAGTTAAATAATTGTCTAACAGACATATTTATGATTTTTTTAAATATTGACCTAAATAAACTATTTACCTAATTTTGTACACTTTTATTGTTTATAAATAAGTGGTTTATTAAGATAAAGTAATAAAATCGTATCACCATGGTATCACCCATCATTTCTCTTGTTACTGTTTCATTTAAGTAATACACATAAAGTAAACTCACTTAAGTAGCTTTTTAGTACATAACATGTAAAAGTAGATAAGAAAAATCGAAGCATATTTAGACATAAGTATATATAATATTTATACTACGTACAGTTTTAATTTGTATTGACTTGTATAGTTTTAAAATTTCGAAAATTCGGTTCAGGGTTGGGTGGAGGGCAAACGCCCAAGAAGTAGATTGTCTACCGTTGGACAGACCTGATAAAATGCACAACCCAATCTACTGTACCACAGACCACACTTTTATAATAGACCGATGATATAGGTATAATATGTAAAAGTAGAGATGTATACTCACTTCATGCTTATGATCCTTCTTCATGGAGCCCCCATGGCCCCCGCCTGTGCTTTGAACCGTGTTCATGGTCACTCACACACAAATATTATTCAATAAACACAAGCGCACACAAACACACAATGTGACTACATGAAAATGGACACTTTGGAGGCACTGTACGAAGCCACATAACTGTTCACACTTCTTATCTGAGGGGTGTAAGTATATTTTGGTATGCTGTATACGAGTAAATAAATTATTAAATACAACCTGGAGCCCGCGACTTCGTTCGCGTTGAAAAATAAAAGAATATAAAGCAACGCTTTTGCCAGGCGTTAGTTTTTTTATTTTATTTTAGATGGTCCTTTTATTGGTATAAAAGCTACACTATGTCCTTTCTTGTATTCTTGACAACGTGTATACAAAATTTTTAAGTAAGGCGTGAAAAAGTAACAGACAGACAAATAAAGTCAAATTTATAATATTATACAAAGTGTGGATATCTTTTAATAGGAACTTGGCCAAGAAGACCAGCACCTCAGTTAACTTAAGATAATATAACATCACAAAGATATTCCATTTTTAAAAATTTGCAAAAATAAAACTTTGTAAAACGGACAATGTCAAAATCATCGGAGAAGATTTGATTGAGCCAAAATATTTGTAAAAAAACCTTATTTCTCAAAGGTTAGCTTTTAGCTTGTAAGCGAACTACAAAACTTCGGCTTTTGTAATATCGAGATCAGCTATGTAATTGAAGCAATAAATGTCCGGAAATTCAATAAATTACACCATTGATAAATAACTTGCAAGATAAAAAGCAATTTATGCGGAATCGTAAACTGTAAAAAAGGCGAAACGGCGTCCACAAAAAGCTCTGGCTGGTGACGGTTGACAACCGACCCACGATGAATCTAAAGCTATCACGCCTTGTAAAAAGCGCTTGCGAACAGTCTGATTTCCAACTACGACTCACAGTGTTTATTTATTTTATTTATTTTTATTTATTTATTTTATGTTATTTTATTTTATTCTGAACATAAACCCTACAGCAAAACAAAATAATATACAATAGATACCGTATTATCTATCTGCTATCTGCTACATTGCTAGATACAGGGCTTTGTGTGTGTGTGTGTGTGTGTGTGTGTGTGTGGTTCCATTTTATTCTCTTTAAGTGTATTCGCGACGCTGCGCTTGAAAGATGTTGTATTAATTTTGTATCTACTTATAATTAACAAGATTAAAATTAAATTAAAGCAATATTTGTTTTAAGTTAGATTTTAAATAATTTAAAATGATAGATAGCACAAGATTAAACCTGATTGGTTTTTAGTGATAATACAATATGATTTATATTATAAACTTTTAAAATTGTTACAATTATAAATAAATAATTAATTTGAGATTTATTTATTTATTATTCCATTACATTACATAGTGCAAAGATAAACTTTGGTCACATACCATATATTTTACTTTCACAAATTATGTGTGTAAGTAAAAAATAAAAGCAATCTAAAGATATTTATATCACTAAGTATAAATAATATTTCATTTGAAAAATTTAAGGAGAGTAAGTAGCTATTTTGAAAATTTAAATTTAAGAAAAAAAAATTTAAATCGTTGCTCTTAGTTTCAACGCTCCATTATAAATATCTATATAAAAATCAAACCTAATATACTAGGTTTACAGACATAGTTACGTAGAAATACGTTTTAGATAATAAATAAATTATACCTACACTGTGATATTAATAAAAGCAACTATCGAAATCCAGTAAAATCGAAAAAAGTTAAAGCGGTGTGACTCCGTGCCCTTAGTTAAAAACAGCGGAAAGCAATCTATTGCCGGTCAGTAGCTAGTATCAGATAGGAATGCAATCAATCCGCCAGTGTCCGTGACGCGGATCTATTCAAATAAAAAGGATATCTCATCCTTGCTTTTAAAAAACTAAAACTGTTTGAAATACATGTTTTGTGTTATATTTGTTTTTGGTAAATATTTACCACAAAAAAGCTTAAAAAAATATTGGAAAAAATATTAATAAAAAAGCTTAACAAGATCAGAGATCAAGCTAACGAAGATGTTCTGTGACCATACGCTCGATATAATCGTCAAGGAAATATGTTAAAAAAAGTAAAGAAGAAATTTATTTACGGAAGGCTTGCCGGCCATTTTGCATTACAAAGTGAAAAAATTGCGACCACACGAATAGCGTGACTCGGTATAAATAAGTTTATGCTAAACCATCACCTTAGACGGAAGAGCAGTGAATTTACTCATTGCTAGTGTCTCATTTTAAATAAATAAATAAATATCTTCACACATTCCACACAGCGCCATCTAGTTCCACGCTAAGCAACTAATGCTTGTATTATGGATACTAGACAGTTGATATACTACATACATTACTTTTTTTGTAAATACATACATATTTTATAAATACAAAACATCCATGACTCAGGTACAAAGGTAAACATTTGCCCCTAGCGGGATTCGAACCCGCGACCGTTTGGTTAACAGCTAGGGTTTCTAACCACTAGACCAAACGTGTCGTCGTATATAAACGACAAATTCCTCTACTTGTAAAGAGTGCTTTTTTTAGAGGTATAGAACTTTAAGTTGGCAACACTGTTTTAACTGGCGGCTATTTTGTCAGCTATCAAGTTATTTGTGTTTAGTTTGGTTTGGCATTTCAACATGCTGGGCATTTTTAAATAATGTTTATTTTTAAATCATTGCGTCGTTGTCTTAAAAAAAAATTTACGAGTCATGTCAAGTCAAGTCAAACTGTCTACGTTTGCCTTAACATGTCTGAAATCACAACAACAATTTATATATGCACGTTAACACGAAACACATTTACACGTTGCGCTTGTGTAGTGTCTGTGAATGACAATGACGTCACACTGCAATTGCCATAAAAACACTGTCTATCTCTTTCCCGCGCGGACCTAGACTCATACATGTAAATGCATTTGTGTGCTATGAACGTGACAACTCTAGTTATCTCATCTATGCTGTCATTACCTACTGTCAGCATTTAAGTATACTGTGTCACAGTGCGGTAATGCTAATTCTTTTCCTTACTATATATTTATGTCACAATGGCCAATCTACGTTTTACTTATTTCTCCTGAAATGTAAATACAATGAGTGGTCGTCAGATATAAGTAAGATGACCTTAGGGCATCCTTACAATATCAAACCGTTTTATTGTATTTAAAAATAATGTACATGTTAAATATTTAAGCAAATTTATATGAAGATAATATCCCACTTTTTTAGGGATACAGAAATGATCATAGAACAAGAACTTTTCATCCAGAAAAAACAAAAATATATATTATATAAGCAATAAAGATTGTGTAAGTAATAAATTTTTATATCTAAGGCGCGGGCGAAGTCGACGGAAAAACTAATGACTTCATAAATAAGCAAATAATAATTACAAATGCTTATCTTGGTTATGTGAAACAAGTAAGGTATTTAATCTTGTATTTCTAGCAGTTTTTTAACGAAAATATAGTAAATTACTTATTTTGGTTATGTAAAAAAAGGATCTAGCTAGTCCATTGGCTTGTATTTCTTTTTTTATAAAAAATTGTAATAATAAAAGTAGAAAGAAATACAATAGAGAAATAAATTGCTCACCACAAAATATTGTCTGAGCCAGCTGTTTCGGTCTTATTAATACTCGAGCACAATGCTAACAAATAAATAACCAATATATTTCTCTATATGCTAGATACTTCTAAATTATAGGTATCTATGCGATCTAAGATATTTGACGACACATTTGGTCTAGTGGCTAGTAACCCTAGCTGTTAACCAAACGGTCGCGGGTTCGAATCCCGCTAGGGGCAAATGTTTATGTGTTAACATTTATCTTTGTACCTGAGTCATGAATGTTTTGTATTTATAATATGTATGTACATATTTACAAAAAAAAAGTACTCTATGTAGTATATCAACTGTCTGGTATCCATAATACAGGCATTAGTTGCTTACTGTGGAACTAGATGGTGCTGTGTGATTTATTTATTTATTTAATATACTATTTTGAAAAGAAGAAAGGAACTGTCTGGTAATATGAGTATCATTATATGAAAAATTATGACATCCGCATCATTATGATATCATTACTATTATTATTTTATTATTCATTTTTTATATATTTTTCAACATTTGTATATTATATGGACAAGACTGTCATACTGTATACTGATTCAGATTTTGTTTAAGCAATTGCGTTGCATTAAATTCTTAAATAGTTATAACTGAATTGAATAATATTAAAATATATTTAATGTTTATAAACAATTATAAATAATATTGTTTTTAAATAAATTTTTATTATTTATTATATTAAGAGTAATTAACAGCTGCTATAGGATTTCTGCGCTTTTTGGTATCTTATTACTTTTTAAATATAATAACTTATTTTGCTACAACACTAACAGCTCGTTTAAGTTGAAACAAAAAATTGCTTACTTTTCATATGCCTACTTAAGTGATTCATAAAATACTAGCTGGTGACAGCTACTTCGTCCACATTAAAAAAAAGGTTATAAAATTACAAATATTTCAAAACGCCTTACAAAATTTTTAGATAGCTATTGGAATATTTAGCCTATGGCCACCATGGATTTTTTTCTAACTCTTAGTGAAAGAAAACTTTTCGAAAATTATTATACTAATAATTATTATAAACGTCGTTTATAATAATTATTAGTATATATATCATAATTTATTTATTGATTCTTAAACCACCTTAAAAATAAATTTTATTTTACTTAATTTTCATGTTAAGTATATCACCAAAGCCGGTGACAACTCCTAGTACGAGTAAACATACCTATAGTTACTCTGATTGGAAACCAATCGACGCGAGTCGTTCGACAGGACAACTAATTACTATCACAGAACAATTAGGTTGCGTTGTGTAGCACAGTAAACTTATAAATTTACATAAATTTACATTAACGTGCAATTTTATTAAGAAAAGTTCACTTAACTTAAGAACTGAAACTACAATAGAAAAAGAACTCTAACATTAACTTGAATGAGTTGAAAATCGCGCGAACGTATCCGAACCACCTGTGGATTTGAAGTTTGAAATTTTGATAATTTTTTTTTAATTGACACGACAGTTTTGTTACTATTAGAAGGTGTTAGAGTGAGATAAAGTCAGATGAGGTTCAGAAGTAAATATTGTGGGAGAGGAAAGAGACGTCCACCCCTCACGGAGTCACGGGAGTAACTGAGCTTTCCCGCCCAGCAACTGCAAGATTTAACGGAAAAGGTTCCGAAGGATAACCGGACAACTGCAACGATTCGTCGGACGACTGGTCGAGTAAATTTTGGACTGATCGAGCAGATTTGTGTCTTGATATGGCGTTGGTTCTGTTTTGATTGTCGTTTATCCTGTTCGTAGCAGCAGCTACGGCGTAGAGGTTTGTACTTGTAATTTTATGCAGCAGTATTTTTTGGTAAAAGTTATAAGCTAGTTATAAGTATATAAAAAATTATTATCCATACGGCTAAAATATCATAAGTATTATACATAAGTATTAAAAAAAATTCATGTCAATTTTAGTGATATTTTTGGAATTTTTTTTAAAATACTTGAAAGCTTGGATGTGTTGTCCAATATTGAAATAATCTTAAAAAAATTCAAATTTGAATAAACACTTTTTTATACCAGTAATACGTGAGCTGTGAATAATAAACAGTTAAATTCTAAATTCTAAAATTCTAAAATTTGCTTCACCGATATTAATTTTTATTTATAATGGTAAAGCACTTTTTATATTATGGTCTAAATAGTCAATCTAGATTTTATCTGGATTATAACGAAACAATATTAGAATAGTTTCGATCAATTTCAATAATCTATGCAAATATTTCATTGTGAAATATTGTGGTTATATGAGCTCGTAAATACAGACACCGGCAGGGAAATGTGCATTATTTAGGAAAAAAAGGGCGGATTGAAAAGTATCGGCCTGACCACGAAAATAAACACGTATAAAATTAATAATATTTTTATTTTTCTACGTAATTATCATCAAGTTCAATACACTTCTGCCACCTCCTCTGCAAAGCATTTAAGCCGTTGAAAGAAATGATTCTTTCTTAGAGTCAAAATAGGCGTCCACTGCTGCTTTGACTTCGTCATTTGTCTAAAATTTCTAACCTCTCTAGTGTTTTTTTAAGTTAGTTTAACATAATTTATCTTATATAATTATGTTTCGATGCATGAATAAAGAATACAATAGTCCATTTTTCTAGTCTACTTACTTTACTAGAGTTGGTTTACTAGAGTTTACTAGACTTTACTACTACTAAACGTATTGCCTTCATGTTTCCTTAAAGGCCAAAGTTAGACCAAAGTTAGAATCGCCTCAGCCAGTCCGAACGCACATAAAAATAGTCGTCTTATTAGTCAAGCGAAAAGAGTAACAAAATTAAGGGACCTTAATTTCTTTGAGTTTAATTAAAGGTATGAAACGGGCGTCACGTTAAATTGCTAACTGGATTATTCAATTAACTGGAGACCTTTCATTAAAATGTTAAAACAATTTGGCCACTATACCTACATATAATATAATATATAAAACAACGGAATAGCAATTTCACTGGCATTTTATGAAATCATTGTTTTCATGTTTTGTTTGAACAATTCAGAAAACTGATAAGAATTTTTTTTATATACTTTTGATGCTGTAGCTACATATCCAAAATTTAATTACACAACTCGATAGCTAAGGGATCAAAGAATTGAATTTTCAAAAGTCCTGGATTGTAAAATGCATCATAAACTGCCTTTTAACTTTTTTTAAACTTTTAACCTTTTCACATATTTAACCCTAGGTTTAGACTTTGCGTTGATGAATCACTAAGGACAAACAATTATATAAGTCTTTTCAAAGTCCGAGTGAATAGGCATCTTCTGGGTGAACTCGCTCCATCATCATCATCATCCTTGCTACACAGTTGGTTGTTGGCCAAGAGCAAACCCAATTCTAATAAAAAAAAAGTATAAATAATACGCTCAAAGAAAATTTTACTCGCAACGTACACGTATTCACGTAAAACACGCGGCCGTGTCCATGACACAGCCGCACCTCGGTTTTTTTATGTCAATTTATGCCTACTAATATATGAAATACTATTCGTCTTACTCTGTTTGATTTGCTTATGAGGATGTTTCGTCGGCTCCCCATTGTTTGAGTGCAAAACTCAGTGCAAATGTACTACAGAGGGTTTCCGCATGTTGCTAAATTGGTGTGAGACTTAAACTACAGTTTTTTTATGTAATGGTCGTCAGACAGGCTGACAGTCCAATTAATGGTAGGTTGCTACCGTTGTCACCTAAATAGGTGCTAAACAGGTGCTAAACAAGTGCTAAACAGGTGCTATAAGTTGCATTCCGTAAGGGATGGTAAGTTTAACGAACGAAAAGATAACCGTTCCACTTTTTTTATGAATTACAACTAAAATCTGATGCTCTATGATCTGTCGGAGAGGAATAAATCTGTCGGTAATATGTGTCTAATTATGTATAGGCATGTTTTTTATGTTAATGTCGTCAGACAGGCTGATGATCCACTTAATGGAAGGTGGCTACCGTCGCCAACACACGGAAGGCCACAGGTGATGCATAGGATAAGGGTTCTGTGATAAGGGATAGGGCTTTCCGTAAGGGGTGATTACCGCTGCCAGGCGGGCTGCCCAAATATGTTCGAAACGCAGTGTGCCATTCTACTACTACATTGTAATATTTTAAATACACAATTAAAATTACTCTATACACAACTGAAATGCGACGAGTGAAGAATATTTCACGAGTTTCACAAACCTTTTAGTTGCTTTTGCAACTCACGGTTTAACGGAAAATTATACAATATATGTGGGTCTGGTATAGGTTTGTGCGGCGCTGTTGTGGATCTTTTTAACGTAGTGGCAGTGGCAGACACAAAAACGGAAGTGGAAAGAGCGCCATTGTCGCTGTAATGACGTATTTCCGATGGCGCGAGGCGGCCAAAATAAACGGTTCACACAACCAGAGACGGATTTGCAGTTTTTTTCAGCACAGTTTTTGACGAGCAGGTGAGGGTCATGAGAATGAATAAATAATAAATAATATATTCATATCGGAATCGCTGGAGACTTGTGGTGTCAGAGGCCAAGATCCACTACGGCTGAGCCAGAAGAGTGAGTGTGTGAGTGTAATATCTTCATACATTCCACACAGCACCATCTAGTAACACACTAAGGCTGGGTTGCACCATCTAACTTTAACTATAACCAACGCCGCAACTTGAGTTAAAATAACGGTTAGGCCGAAAATGAGTTGCACCAGTTAACAAATAATCATAGCTGGTTAACTGGTGCAACTCATTTTCGGCCTAAAACTCATTTTCGGCCGAAAATGAGTGCGAATTAACTGAAGTTGCGACGTTGGTTATAGTTAAAGTAAGATGGTGCAACCCAGCCTAAGCAACTAATGCTTGTATTATGGATACCAGACAGTTGATATGATACATTAGATTACTTTTTTTTTGTAAATACATACATTTATAAATACAAACATCCATGAATCAAAGGTACAAAGGTACAGAGGTAAATGTTAACACAAACATTTGCCCCTAGCGGGATTCAAACCGGATCAATAACACTCTCAATTTATTATATCTCGGATATAAGATCACTTAAAAATAAAATAAAATAGTATGTAAAAATAAATATACCTATTTGCTCACCAAAAAATGTATAGATGATAAGTCCGGCCCTGTACACTGCGCACGTTAACATATTTAGATCGCGCCCTGGAAATAGCATTTCACTTGCGCGATTTACCTCATGCCGTAATTCTAAAACCACTTTATTAAGGTGTCTACGGGAATGTAACTGAGTCATGCAGTCACGACATTTGCCATCTTCTTACCTCTAAGTTTTAAGTACAAAAGAAAGACAGCAGCAAGCAGACCTTAGCAAGAAAGGGAAGACTAACTTCGAGTACCTACTTGAGAACATTCAATAAATTAATTAACAGAAGGATGCTTGTAATCTATACTAATAATATTATAAAGAGGAAGATTTGTTTGTTTGTTTGTTTATTTGAATTAAATAGGCTCCGAAACTACTGGTCCGATTTGGAAAATTCTTTCAGTGCTGGGAAGCTATATTATAGGATATAGGGAAAATAGGGAACACAGTAACATAGGGAAAATTGTTACAAATCTAGCTTTATCAGGTTTTTTTCTAGGAATGAAACGTAGCACCATTAAAAATCCAACCGAATAAAAACACCGCAAAAGCATAGCATTACAGCTTTTTAGAAGCGTCAGAACCGAACAATAGGCATCCAATCTCAAGCTATCCATTAAAAGACATGTCATTTTCTCGGCCTAGTTTTTAACAAACGGACCGTTATGAAATCGCTTCTGATTCATTCGAAGAATATCTCTGAAATTAGATTTTCTTTCACACAGCAAACGTGTTGTAATAATGTGGGGAGCATTGAGTATGATACTCTTTTAGAGGTATAGTTTTTAGAAAAATTAATACACTGCTTTAGAAGAAGAAAAGTATAGAAATTGGTGGAAAGAAAAATTTATAGTAACAACGCAAACTTATCAACGAAATTGTTAATGATACAACGCCGTCGGTCAGATTAAGGATCTCTAGAACAGAGCCATTAGTAAAACTTTGCCAAAGTAATATCCCAGTTTGAAATAAATTAAAACCCGAACTGAGATTACCTCGGGCGAAATTATTTCACTGCTATTGTTTAGATAGCGCTGGAGCCTTGATAAATATTAACTAGCGTCACCAAATATTTACTTTCCATTATTTCTTGCGACACAGTGTACAATGGGAAATATTCATTTTTTTTTACTATTGTATTGTGATACAGAAAAAGAATAAATTGTAGCTTCTATTATACGTTAGGTATAGGTTAAGTTGAAGACATTAATTTGACTTTGATGATAGTTTGACGACACGTTTGGTCTTGTGGTTAGTAACCCTAGCTGTTAGTAAATGTTCGCGGGTTCGAATCCCGCTAGGGGCAAATGTTTATGTGTTTAACATTTTACCTTTGTACCCGAGTTGTTATTGATGTTTTGTATTTATATAATATGTATGTATTATAAAAAAAGTAATATGTATGTATTATAAAAAAGTATGTAATAAGTATATCAACTGTCTGGTATCCATAATACAAGCATTAGTTGCTTAGTGTGGAACTAGATGGCGCTGTGTGGAATGTGTGAAGATGTCAACAGATCTACAGCAAGATGTCCCAAGTCCTTCCCGTACAAAGATCAATTTAGTTAGATGATTCATTCTGGAAATGAGTAAAAAAAGAGCCAAGTGGTTTAAAGTATGGCCTTAATATTAACATGTACCTTTACATAAAGGCTAGATTACTATGGTATACTATAACAGGGCCCATTGCCCCATCCCTTTCCCTTTCCCTTTCCCCTTACCCTTAATCCTTCTATGATCGGCAGTGTACTTGCATCACTTGTGGCGTTGCTTGTGTTATAGGCGACGGTAGCCACTTACCATCAAGTGGACTGTCAGCCTGTCTGCCGATCTTAGCATAAAAAAGTACCTATATATAAATTATGTATATTTGTTTGCAAACGCGCTGAAACATATGCTTTAATTTGCCACCAAGGAAAACTATTTAATTGATTTTTGTATGTACCGCAATATTTCAATTAAGATACGATACAGGCTAAGAAATGTTTATCTTTTTCGTGAACGGTATGTAAGTAGGTAAGGTAATTGATGTAGGATTTCTTTGTTGTTTGTTTATTTAAGAAAATATAGTATTCCATCTAGGTCTTAATTCTTTGAAGACAGTGTAATTCTAGCCCGAGATAAATAAGAAAAAAATATAAATAAGAACGTGAATAAGTACTCAGTTAGTGACATCTAGTGTGCAGTAGGGACATTCGGTTGTTTCACATAAGTTTACAAGTACAGAGTCTTTACTACTACCCGCTAGAGGGCGCGCCTAACCTTACTATTATATGCACAGTTTGTTGTCAATTTTAAAAAACTTAATTTTAATAACATTTGTAGTGAAATTTTGGCTATTACAAAAAATATAAATATAGCTTTTTACAAGATCGAGACAACATTCAAAAAAACAACGACCCATATAATAGTACCCAAATATTAATATAATGAAATATATATATAAAAAAAAAATATTTATGAAACATCAGAATTTACAGAGAAAATTCAAGCTGTATTACTTTAAACATATATTATGTATTACAAAATAGACGAAACGGCGATATTTTATTCATGCTTCGTTAGAATATCTTATTTACCTATATTATTATCTCATATTTTTTTGCTTTACTTATAGGGGTAGTATTTAAGAAATATTATAAAAGTGATACTATCTTAAAGAATCATAGTCGCTCATGACAAATCAAAGTGCTAAAACACCCTTTTAGGATATTACTCGAGGCGTTTTTCTGCATTATCTTGTTGATTGATGACCGGAAGAAAAGTAGGAGACCACTTCCGTTTCCGCGTAAAATATAGCCGTTATCAAAGCTCGTCCCGTACCATTCCCTCTGCGATTCAGAGGTTTGTTTCACTGGTTTTTACGACAATATATTTCATTTGAACCCAAGAGGAAACGTTTCTAAGTGGGGAAAACAGGACATATCTTATTTTATTGTAAATCTTCTGTCTAGAGTCTAGGTTATTAAGACGACTTCTCTAGGACAACGAAAATAAGTACAACGTAGCACCAAACATACAGTCATACAGTATACATCCACAGTCTGTTGGTATGTTCTCTCTACTTCTAAACCACGCGACGGAGTTTGATACTGTTTTCACCGCAAAAGCTTAACAGATTTTCATAAAATTTGGCACACAGATAGTCTATTACCTGGATTAACATATAGAATACTTTTTATCCTGAAAAAATATTAGGTTCCTGTAAGATTTTCAAAAAACTATAGCCCGTACTAAGTCTAGGACAAAGCTTGCAATATAATAATATAACGATACAAATCACAAAAATCTCTATCAGCCTCTGACTGGTAGATATCCTTTTAGAAAAAAGATCTAATACTAGTACTAGTTTTAATCCCATAAATACTTGTATTATTTTGGATGAAAATTGAGAAATTTTCCAAACGATTGGTCGCTACAATTGAAACTAAATAAACCTGAAGTATGCGCATAAAGTTACTATTTTTATATCGTTCACTTTATCAAAATAAACTATAATCGAATTTGAAAGCAAATTGATAGCATATGCATAACACTCTCGCGTGGTATTGCGAAACAGAACAAGCAACAACGGCTATGCAAACATTACGTACATTTTTGTTTTAAATTCCTGTGATTGAATGTAAACTATGCGGTTTTTTGCTGTTACTGTGTTTGTGTTCCATTTTATTTGTATCGTAGTAGCCGATAATAAAATCGATACAAAACCAACGCAGGCATCTCTAGTGAACGCCATTGCCGATGATATAATTGCTATATTCGAAGTAGATAAAACACAAAACGCTAGATTGACAGAACTCGATGAGAAATTGAATAAGATAGAGAAGTATGCCATCAATAGAGACGAATTTGCGGAGCTTTTGAAAAACGAAACTGCGGTAACTGATCTGAACGAAACCAACTTCTTCGACGCACTGAATTCTAAAGAAGGTTATATTTTAAACAATGAGAGCGAAAACTTGTATTTGAAACTGAAAGGGAAAATGAACAGAGATGATATAATGAGTATTGCTGATGTAGCTTTGAAAGCTAGAAGGAATATCGATGCTAGTTTCAACGGAGAAGAAAATATTGAGCAGATAATAGATGAGATGATCGCTGAACCAGCTCGCGATTATCACCGACGTGACGAATCCTTTGAGAGCCCATTGTGGGGTAACTAATTTTGTTTTATTAATTAGTATTGTTATGTGTTTTGAATTACAGTAGTTTTTAATAAAGTTAAACAACAGTATCATTTTACTACATATTTAACTGAAAAATTAAACTCAAAAGTGCAGTTTCAGTGTTTACTGTATACTACCACAGAAACTGTTATTTTACTAAAATCGACATCAAAAAATAAATCAACAAAGTTCAAGTATATATTTTGAATACGTTAATGTTTGAAATGTTACGTGACACCAACTCGTAGTTAATGACCCATTTTAGTTTGAACTGTCAATAGTTCGGGTGACAAATGATCCCAAATTTGAATCTTCACAATGTCATCAATGGAAACGAACCCTTGTTTGGTTTGACACTCTCTTTATAATTTTGTTGATATGAATGCTCTTAAGTCAGTTGAGATAATAGAGTGGACCAACATAATAAAAATAGTACTTTAGTGTTTTCAGATCAACTACGTCAGAGTATTTTGCATTGCTAGCTGGAGCCCGCTACTTCATCCGCGTTGAAAAAGAAAATATATGAGTAATAACGTCTGATATCGTTATCGCCGTGACGATGGCGGCGCCGCCACGCGACAGTGAGGCCTAATTCTTTATGTTTTTGGACGATCACTCGGGAAAAGTACTTTTGTCTTAATGAAAGGTCCTTTCTTGTATCCCTGAAAACGTGTGAAAACAAAATTTCATAATGATCGGTTGAGTTGTTAAGACGTGAAAAGGTAGCAGACAGACAGACATACAGACAGACTAGTATGGATTTACGTGAAGTAATATTCCCATAGATGAATCCCATTCAAACCCAATGCATAAGAAGCTATTTTTGTCCAGCTTTATACGATGTTCCTGAAGGATTGTAGCCTATTTAAGTCTATATTATAAGAAATGTCTTGTGCAGACCCTCAGGGGGCTCTAGAAGAGCAACAGCAACATTACATGCACAGCGGGAGACGCATCTTCAAAGGCGACCGTACCAACATCCGCCACTTCCCGTTCATGGTCTCCATTCACGTGATGGCGCGCTTCTGGTGCGGCGGTGTCTTGTACTCCTCTGATATTGTGCTCACTTCGGCATCGTGTCTGCAACTGTAAGTTTGCTCTGTGCCTTTCTAACGATTAAAACATCTTGAGGGAATCCAACTCTCTTCGACAATCTACAGTAGGCCATATATGTCATATGAAGAGTTGATATAGTACAGATATACGAGTGGGTGTTTTGGTACTGATACTGACCAGTTACTTGGGATAAACAGTCCAATTAGGTAAAGCCAACTTCGAGAAGGATCGTTGAATCCAGCTCAGATGGGCAGCGTTCGAAAAGCTCCGAGATCTCCAAAATTTCTCATTGCTTTAGCGGTTTAGTAAGATGAGTGGCAGTTGCTAGGACGGTACGGAAAGCCGACAGCCGCTGAAGCTTTAAGGTTCTTGATTGGAAGCCACAGCGTAGGACGTCCACCCACAATGTGGACAGACAGTGATGCGGGCTGCTTCAGCTTCAGTCAGTCTTTAACTGATTATTTTGGGCTATATCAAGCACCTTAATATTCCAACAGAAAAATGCCAAGCATAACCCTCTCTATAGCTCTCAAAACGATTTTTAATTACACCATAAAAACGAAAACCAATACGCCTACATGCATTGGGTATACCTATCTAAAAGGAATTTGTCTAATGATACATTTATTACAGAAAAGGCGTTTTAATTATATCATCAATAGTGATACGGGTGAAGGGCAATTAAATTGCTACCTAGATCAATACAATTGACAAGTGGCAGATGCCAATTGCGGTGATAGATTCGCATTGATGTAGGCCGCCGTCGAACTGATTGATTATGTCATTTCCGGCAACTGGCGAGCCTTCGCCTACAAAACATATGCTTCGTTTCATTTGTGTAATGTTTAAACATTCACGATTGAATAGTTTTATTTATAGTCAATTTATTATAGTCAATAGTCAATTTTATTAGAAAATTTTTTACTAGATTAAATCTGATGTTTAAGAATGTCTGCTATTTATTTTATTTTATAAAAAAAAATCGGTCAAAAATTGTATATTAGATTATTATTCTTTTATAATTCTTTACCATTTTGTCAATTTCGGATCCTGATCCTGATCCGGAAAGTATTTTTTTTAAGCCGCTCTCTATACAGCTTCAAGTTTACCACTTCGTCCAAGGTATATCAGCGTTATTGTTCCGACTACAAGATAGCTGGCTCTTATCTTAGATTAAAATCTTAATTGAACTAATTATCTGGTTTAATGACATGCTGGGGAAACTCTGTAGGTGTAGATAGTGTTCTTTTCCTTGATTATATTTCAAAAAAAATGTTATCCCTTACATATTATAAAACAAAGTCCTCCGCTGCCTCTGTCTGTCTGTCTGTCTTTATAATATTAGTAAGTATATGGATTAGTATAGAAAAAATTGCTGTCCGCTTCTGTCCTTTTCTTCGCTAATTTCGTCTAAACCAACCAACAGATTTTGATAAGGTTTCTACTATTTTAAAGAGAAATAAGGAAGATTTTTATACATAGCTGGCAACAGACTTGTATCCGCGCGGCTCGCTACTTATAATGGCATTTTATTAATTTCAATAGATAAATAAATAAATGCAATTAAAAATGGCATATTATGTTTAGAGCTTTCATATATTTATGATCATAATTGTACAGGATGCACAATAATCGGTTCTTCCGAGAGAATCCGCGAGTTTTATCCGTTCGTGTCGGCAGTAACCACAGCAGAATCGGGGGAGAAATTATTGAAGCACTTGAGGTTAGATAAATAATTAAATATAATAAATATTCCACACACATTCCACATAATTCACACATTCCACACAGCACCATCTAGTTCCAAAGTAAGCAACTTAATGCTTGTATTATGGATACCAGACAGTTGATATACTACATGTATACATTACTTTTTTTTGTAAATACATACATATTATAAATACAAAAAAACATCCATGACTCAGGTACAAAGGTAAAATGTTAACACAAACATTTGCCCCAGCGGGATTCGAATTCGCGACCGCTTGGTTAACAGCTAGACTAGGGTTACTAGCCACTTGACCAAAGGTGTCGTCCAAAGTGTCTCATTCAAAAGAGAAAAAGAAAATTCATTTCTAATGAATTGGTAACTTTTTCAGGTGTATTTCCATCCTGGTTACAATCCTCGCACTCTCCAGAACAATATTGCAATTATTAGATTGTCAAGGCATATACGCTTTACTAAGCGACGGGTTCCGAAACGAATTGAAATTTACAAAGAGCCAGTTGGGATGGCAAGTACTGTTGAAGTATTGCTGTTGGGTTGGGGAGTCACGAAGGTAAGCCTATTTTACTCGTTTTACTAACCAAATCCTCCGTACTAATATTATAAATGCGAAAGTTTGTATGGATGTATGGATGTTTGTAACTCTTTCACGCAAAAATTACTGAACCGATCACCATGAAATTTTCCATACACGTTGTCTGGGACACCAGAAAGGACATTTCATACAGAAAAAAAGTACTGCTCCAGAGGGATTATCTAAAATAAAGGAAACTAACTTCTGGCTAAGTGTAATAGCAATAACGATGTCAGGCGATATATTGCTTTTTCAACGCGGACTAAGTCGCGGGCAACAGCTAGTATACGATATGTTTGCGAATGTTTGGCACGAAACGCTATATACCACCCACACAAGGGACTAGTGCTAGATTGGCCTATATTTTCTAAGTACAACAATATTGCCTAATATTAGCCTAGTATCGCTGACCGAATGTCAGCCTTGTAAACGATATTAATATTTCAGATATCGCAGAAAATGTCTTTCGAACCGATATTTTTACAAAAGAAATACCTACCAGTGTATCCGAACAAGTTCTGTCAAGACATCTACGGCGAGTGAGTATCCCATTGAGTAGTCTTCACAAGAATTCACTAGATCCATAGATAATTGTTTCTTTACAAAAGCTATCTTTGAATGTTTCAGAAAGTTCATCAGAAATACAATGTTCTGCGCGGGTACCATGTCTACCGGGGAAGGAGCTTGTGATGTGAGCAGTACTTGAAATATTCGGACTAAGTTTTCATAATAACACATTTTAAAATGAGCTAAAACAGGACACATAGCATTTAACAGTCAGTAAAACAGGAGCAACCGTCTGACGGTTTGTGACCTCTCGACCTTATAGAAGAATTTAAAAAAGGAATGTGCAGAAACTATAAAATTGATTTTAGACGTAGTTAGTAGCCATTCACTGGGATGGAAAGTTATTGGCCGTTTGGCATGTCGAAAATCGAATGAAAAATGTTGTGCAGTAATCTGTACAAGCAAAGAACCGATACAGTTGTTTGAATAGCAATCTTACAGTCATTATAAAGTAGCACATGTGCTTTATAATTAAAAGAATAGAGAAATGCTTATTTTCACATCTAAGAACTGGCATTAAAAAGCATATTTAAGCGAAAATTAAACATAAGACCACGAGTCCAGATATTCTATTCCAAAATTCAATGGTATAATATATATTTTTAAAGTTTCAAAAGATAGAATTGTGACAAATTGAAAATGGTGCTAAACTAACCAGAGATAATTTTCTATAGCGAATCCAGCTTAGCATATGATTCTAAGTGAAGACAGAGATAGAAAACTTATAATGAAATCTCCAGGTGCTATGTGACAAGCTTGATGGATGACTAAAGAAATTTATTCAATAAAAATGCTCATTTCTGAGACGAAACTAACAAGAGTAGGGCGCAACTGCAAGACGTTATTCTTTTATCGTGATCATTTGTCATTCCGTTAGTATTTGGGCTGTTAAAGCACGCTTTGTAGTAGCGTAACTTGCCCTAAATGGGCCCTGAATCAAATTTTATTGAGTGACCGTGGCAAAGTCCAAAGGTCGGGTAATTTTTTTTAAAAAAGAAACAAAAAAGGTTGTAGCTATTTTTTTAGACGCAATGCATTTCGACTCTAAATTCAAAACTACGAGTTTTACAAGTTCAAAACTACGAGTTTTACGAGCCGTACGCAGAGTTCTAAACTTACAGTTCAGCATTCAAAATTGAGTTATATTGTGTTTTTTTTTTTCATTTCTCCATTCTACAAACACGGTCTTAAAGCTTAGAGAACTGAATAACAACGAATGAATGAAAGAACAAATTGATTCAGAAATTTAATGTTATTTTGATTTATTTTACGTTAAAAAAAATTATAGAAGTAAAATTAATAATTTTTATATGTTAGACAATTAGAGGGTATGTTATGCTATAGTTTTCAAAGTTTTAGCAAAGTGCTCAGTCCTAACAATATTTTAATTGTTAAATGTTGCAATAATTATTTATTCAGCACGACGCCGGTGGCCCAGCTGTGATGGCGGGCAAACTCGTCGGAATCATATCGTTTGGTCCGACTGTGTGCGGGTACCCTAACACGCCAACTGTGTTCACTTTGATCGGAGCGTATGCCGAGTGGATTCAAGAAGTCGCGAATGCTGTGAGTCCACATTTTTACCGGCTTAAATAAGCCAATTTTCATTCTTCTAAATTGTACATTTTTATTATAATAATTTGTTATTTTCTATTCAATAGAAGGGACATACCATAGATGAATGATTGGTTTCTCTGCGCTCGACTAGATACCGTTGTACTTGTAAAATGCGCCAAAAAATACTACGCCGAATCCGGCGTACCCGAGCCATTCGCACTGCAAACTGTCTGTGATGTGTACGTGCCGAATGTTTTATTAAATTTTGAGCATAATAAAATGCCAGTTTGCGTAGTGAAACTGTGTAAAAATTTTATAAAACTGTGTAAAAAGTGAGAAAAAGTGACGATGTTTTACACACACTACAATAAAAAGTTGCCGCATTCACTGAGCTATCGCTTTTGTATAGCGCTCTATCTAGTCTACCGCTGCGAGGCAAAATCAATTATCTTTGGGACATACATATATTCGTTGATAATGGAACAGATGTGATAAATGTATTGGCCGCTTTCAGATGCCCGCGTACTACCGTGGCAAAAAGCGTACCACTACCACTGAAAATTATGAATCGTTGCTCTTTGAAATTCCGGAGGAGAAGAAACACCTTACAGTTGGATTCTTGGAAGCAAGCACAAGACCTACTCCAGTTATGAGGAGCCGGACAGGCTCACCTAAGACAAAGATACAGAAACGAAAACGCAAATCCAAGAGAACTAAGAAGCAATAAAGTTAATTGCCAGATTCATTAAATTATCTCTATTTTTCTAAATTTAAATTTGACCTAAATCTTGTATAATTAATCCCAGATACACTACAAGAACTTGATAAGGCTTCTTCAAATTTATCTGAAAAATAATCAGTTGGTCCATGTTCTTAACTTGAAACTGGTATATATCATCATCACCAGCCAGTGTCATTTCACTGCAAGGTCATCTGCCCTTAGCATCCATTATACCCATCGTATAAAGCTATTAAAAAAATAACTAATGAAGTTGGGAACCTTCGAAGGCGGCGCGAGACATCGTGTCTCGCTTCTGACGGCCTTATGAAACGCGACAATAGGGAGATTAACTTCCGGTAGATAACGAGCCACTTCCGCCGCGATACAAAGCCTCCTGCCCTAGTTGTGCTTCGGAAACGTTGCAATTTACTTTGCAATTTTACATAATTAGCTTTTTGTTTCATATATAAAAAAGTTTGTTTCATTCTTGTCGTGTAAAGTATTTAAGTACAGGTTTTCTTGTTTTATATCACGTTTGATATGAATGTGTGACGCGGACAGGCAAAGACCTAAACTTTGTTACTTAAGCAAAAATATGTTAAAAGGAATAGGACATAGGAGAGGTATGAGAGACGTGGAAGGACCCCATAAAGTGCGGGGAAGCCGTTTGGCGACAGTAATAATTCCTTCCGAATCTTTTATCTTTAATCGGTCTAAGGTAGAAACCAGCCATTAAGTAAACTGTCAGCCTGTCTAATGGCCTTTATCTAATACCTTTACATACTAATTTTCCCTTGTCCCTTACCCTAACAGAGTCAGCATCACATTTACACCCGCATTGGTATTGCTTGCGTCCTTAGAGCCATCTACCATCGAGAGAAAACTTGCGAGTCAAGCACAGAAGTACCTACAAGGTTTTTATGTTAACCCGTCTCCCTTGAAGGGTTAATTATTATATCATCCGGAAACGTGTTCTCTGAGGAAACGTTTTTCCACTTTCGCAATCCGACCGGAATATGTCTCGTCACTGAAGAATGTAGCGGAACGAACGAACTACTCGGTTGAATGGGTCGGCGAACGGGTGAATGAATGAACGAGTGCGTGGCCTCCATTTATCGCGTCGTCGGATGGCGGCCAGGGACCGGATGCGAACTATTTGAGGCGGAATCCAATTCAATTGTGGCGTGATGCTTTTTTGTTTCGTGCTGCTCTTTGTATCTGTATTTTTATTGAGCTTAATCCTTTCTCCTGACTATCTTTTGATAAGAGAGATCCAAGAATCAAATCATTATCGGGCCCGCACCTCTGACACTTCCCTGACCCTGACTCTGACACATGAAATCTGACTCCCACACATGAAACTCAATGGTAGAAATACGACTACTTACTGTAAATGTCTTGCTGATTCGCAGACGTATAAAATTATGAACTAAATTCTGGTCATCCCACAATGAAGAAGGAAAGGCAAGAACGAAGTATGATTGTCGGTCGACTTGTGGGACCCTAACTAAAATTACCACCACAAGCAGCATAGACTTGCTGACACAGGCTTCTGTTCCACTGAGCGGATTGACAGGTCTTGATATTCTTTCCAAAATTACTCGTGCTCCCAGATGGATGTTGGCAGGTATCACAATGTCTAGTGCAATTTGAAACACTTAAGAGAATATCTTTAGAGAGCATTTCGTTAATGTGTGCGAGCACTTAACTAAAAAGGCCCGAATTAGTATTCGCTTAAATGTGTACATTTTCATAAAGTGTACTATTAATGCAACCATTGTCCACTAATGTGTCATCCTAAATATAATCCTAAATCTCATTATATAGACAAATTAAAATTTATAGGCGTTTTTTTTTAAATATTGATATTATATTAAAAATTCGTATAACTGTGATAAACTGGGAATAATTTAGTTTATTACATTTTAATATAATATAGTAATTTAATAATAACACATATACTACAAGAGTCTAGTTTAATAGGTTTTTCTTATAAAGTACATAGTAATATACTTATCCAAGGTTCAATTTATCAAGTACTTTTTTTGAACCCTAGAGAAGGACATACCTACACGCATTCATCTTTTAAGATTAGGTAACCGCGTGTAACAGCTAGACGCTTCTATAATTCTTATCTTATTATCAATTCTAAATTATACATTATTGCATTTTAAATTTTTTAGTTAATTATTTTTTTAATTAATTTACACTTTTATCAGAGTTTATGTTTAAAAAAAATTCAAAACAAATAATTTCTCGTTACGGTAACAGATAGTTTATTGTGTCTTCATTCGAGAGGTATGTCCTCTCTAATGAACGTGACTCTGTCACGTTGAATCTAGATATTTTTATATATCGTTTTAAGTGGTACGATATCGCTATGTGGAGAAAGGTTAAAGGTTAAGCCGTCACCAGGGCCCTGATTCTGTATGGCAACTACTCTTGTCTTATCTTGTCATGAAATTGTTATGTCTTATGCCCCAAGACAATTATCTATGGCACGATATGATTTCACAGAAACCACAGTATACTATTGTATTTATTTGACAATTCCACTGACAACACAGATAATATTATGTTATCTCAGCTGGGGGCATAAGACATAAGTATTTCATGACAAGACAAGGAATAACATTAACGTATCTTGCCTTGTCTTGTCAAGAGTTTTGCCACACAGAATCAGGGCCCTGTGCGAAGTATCATACGTATATTTTCTTACTAGTTTAACGCCTATTGCGTTAATTCAAGTTATCAAGTTCCCGAGAAGTTAATTCGCTAACAAGTTCCCGTTCATGAATTATTCCTTCGAGTTTTAGGGGCAATGGGTTTTAATTTTCCGCCGCTCTTTGTTAAGACGAATAATCGATGTTAAGTGAATAATCGATAAGGCCGACTCGAGATGCGCTCTCGATAATTAGGAATATCGATGAAGCTGTCATTCTGTTCGTTCTGTCGCCTATTATTCATTGCTTAATCTAGGAATGGTAATACCAATTTATCTATAATTAACTCGCTATATTTATGCTACTTGTACTAGCCTCCAAAAAAGAATCCTCTTCTGAACTCATAGTTACTACCTATACTAATATTGTTCGGAACCGATGCAATGTTTGTCATTGCCTCGTCGCTCTGCTGTTAATTTTTGTACAGGCGCTTAGTTTGGTTTTTTCGTTGAACCGTCAACGGACACGAATAGTATAGTAGGTAGTCTATAAAGAAATTATTGTAATTGTCGAGTTGTTGAGTTGAGTCGTATCGGAATTGTAATAGTTGATTGGAGAAGTTTTTGAGTAATACGTGAGCGGTCGACTCGTAAAAGTAATAAATTTGGTTTGGAATCGTAAAAGAACGCGGGACACGCGCGGCGTGATTTGTGCCCGATATTTTTGGTTAAATACTAGTACCTATTTAGCAATTGGTGAGAGTGTCGTGACGGGAAGTTTTGCATCGGGAACCCAGGAGTTGCCAAGGAGGATCACGGTATTTCCCAACCTGCATTCCCGACTCCCAACCTATATTATATATATATATTGCTTCCCTGCCGTGGGCCGTCTGTGCGACGGACGAGGTTCGAGGTCCCGACGACTAGGTAAGTAATTTTACTTATATCCTGGACTCTTGGCTGTTGGCCCGGGCTGATAGTCGAGTGTCCCCCCCCCCCCCCCCTGATCCGCGCAACGCGGACTTTGTCGCAGCCGCTGGTCTCCAAGAAAGAATATCCTTGCTTCCACTGCATTCCTGCTGGGTGGCCATCGGTTGCGTACAAATATTATAAAGAGGAAAGGTACGATTGTTTGTTTGTTTGAATTGAATAGGCTCCTAAACTACGGGGCCGATTTGTTAAATTCTTTCACTGTTGGGATGCTATATTATTAGCGAGTAACTTAGGCTATATTTTTTAAAAAGTTATGCAACAGTTGAATTTTTGAATGGTGAAAGAATTTTTAAAATCGACCTACTTAGTAGTTTTTGAATTTATTCAATTCAAACAAACAAACAAACAGATCTTTCCTCTTTATTTAATAGACCTGCCAAAGTGCTTTCTAACAACTTGGCATCTATCAGGTTTCTCGCCAGATTCCTCGCGTGGCTAAGAAGTACTAAACCGTCGATGTTAAGCAATAAATTGAAATTGGTAACTTTCATTTAAATTCCGAATTGACATCGGAATAAGAGTAAATAGTCTGTTTGCTGTAGTGAACGGCAACTACTGGCGGACGTCAGCCAATGCAAATACTCGGGCATTATTGAATATTGGTTTATTGAGTTATCCGGTGGAGTGTGTGGGCTTGACACTCGATACTCGTCTGTTCGTGTTCGGGAATCGGGTCGATAAGCTCTTGGGACGCAATTTACTCTAGAAACAATTCATCTTTACTCGTTTGCGAATTATATTCAAGGGCATTCTTCATTGTATGCAACATCAGGTGAAGCAATTGTTTATGTATTCTTTTATGTAACGATCGGCAGGTATGCTGAGGAACCGCATGATTGTAAATGGATACCGTCTCCTATTAGCATAATGCCATAGATGATAAGTGTACCGCAGACCTTGGCTAGATAAAGCCAAATGAAAGTCTGACCTTTTGAAACTCAGTCTGACTATTTGATACTCTGACGTTATGGGACCAAACCCAGGATAATGGCCTTACTCACTTACCGAAAATCACTATACTGATATTCTTGTGTTACTTAGACGGACTATTACTTAAGACTGCGAAACGCAGTGTTTCCTGTCACCTCTGAATATAATAATATATACAAATGTTATAATATATACAATATAATAATATATACAACGACACCTATTACTAAATCAAAAATAATTGTCAAAAATCCATTGACGAACATCCTCAAGAATGTTTCTGACGATAGATCGGCTGCCCAGGTTATATGTATGGGTGCAAAATACAGAGTGCCCAGTTAATATTGAGTGTCTCGAAGTGTCTTAAGTTAAATATCAATAAGTTAAGGGAAAGGTTAAGACGTTTTTGAAAAACTAACAAAATCTATATAAAACACAGCTCTAGTTGAGTCATCTGTTATAAGGAATCGGAAATGACCAGCCGCTTATTGAATTTCATAAGGCAGCCACAAATTGTGTACCGGGGCTTAATGGCTCCATTAGCATGCGATATTACCTCCGCCTTCCGTATTGCACTCTGGTTCAACATGCACCTGCACCGTTTCCAATATCCGTACCTACTAATATTATAAATACGAAAGTTTGTACGGATGTATGGATGTTTGTAACTCTTTTTACATACACGTTGTCGGGGACACCAGAAAGACCTTTCATCCAGAACGTGGACGAAGTCGCAAGCACCAGCCAGTAAACATCTTTTATGAATCGGCTCAAAACTTCCTAAAAATTATGTAATAATTGATAAAAAAAGTATGTTATGTCAGGAAAGTAGATATGACGTTTTATAAAGCGTTTTTTTTTTAATTTGATATGTCATCGTCAGTACAAATTTTAGATTGATGGTAAACATTTCATAATCTTAACCACAGGACATAGGATTCACCCATAACTTTCTAATAGGACTGGTCAGAAGCGGCTTGGATCCACCGTCGAGACAAGGCCCTTATCTGGTCGTCTGTCCAGCTTGTGGGTGGATGTCCTAAGTTGCGCTCTAGAACCTCCCGGCTCCAGCGGCCGTCGGTTTTTGCATATCCTAAGTTGTGTTGTGCTTGCCGGTCCATGGCTTCCACTCTAGAACCGTCTAGTCTAGTCCATTATGTCGAAATGAAATGGCATATCCATTAAGCAGACTTGTTTATAAGAAGAAATCTAAGTTATTTTGACATTACTTTCTCTATACGAATATAAAAAGGAAAATAAAAGGCTGTCCTTGGAAATAGATTTTTTGCCCGTTTCACCCATCCCTACCTAGCATAGCCTAGTAGGGATAAATAGGGATACTCTTCCACTTATCCCCAATATAACTGTTTATAATTTCTAGCATTATATTTACACGAACAGTAAAAAATCAATCAGGGATGCTCAAAATAATAAAATAATAAAATAAACAACAGCAAACAACAACCAATTTAGTTCAGTGAAATTCTTAAGAGGCATATTACATCAATGAGATCTCATTTTCCTTACATTAAGACTTACCAAGGTTGTGTTAGTCTACAGTGGAGTGGTTCACTTACCTGAAAACAGAAAAACAAATAGATGTCTTTAAAAATTATCCTATTTTAATATTATAAATGCGAAAGTTTGTATGGATGTATGGACGTATGTATGGATGTTTGTAACTCTTTCACCCAAAAACTACTGTACCGATCACCATGAAATTTTGCATACATCCTCTTCGCTTGGTCCTTTTCGGACCAAGCGCTTTGAAATATCCTTTATAATGCGCACTGCTAGGGTTTGGAACTCCCTGCCGGCATTCCCGAGCACATATAACCCTAATCTTTTCAAGGTTCGAGTGAATAGGCATCTTCTGGGTGAGCTCGCTCCATCTTAGGCCTCATCCTTGCCACATGGCTGGTTGTTGGCCAAGAGCAAACCCATCAATAGGGTACCTTTCATCCGGAACGCGGACGAAGTCGCGGGCACCGGCTAGTGTCCTCATAAATAATGATATCATCATTAAACCTAAGTTACAAAGCATTTACCTATAAGGCGTTCAGAATACCTTCGAAGCCATTTAACTCACACGACTAACAAATTAACCTTCAAAATTATCAATCGGTTTTATGTGGACACCAACATAAATAGCCAATTTAGCCGCTCCAAAGTCATTGACCTTTTAAGCTGCATTATCCCAACTGTTAAAACCGAGACGGGGGTCAATATTTTTATTTCAGTCAAATGTCATTATTTTTGACATGAATATGTCTTTTCTCTGGGGTCTATTCGAAAGAATGTGTGTCACGAAAATCGTTACCATGACGTAAATGAATTAATTCGAAAGAATGTGTGTCACGAAAATCGTTACCATGACGTAAATGAATTAATTATAATTTGTTCGTTTGTTTATATATATATATTTTATCCCTGTTGACCATAGAAGGATTAAGGATAAGGGGAAAGAATAAGGATAAGGATAAGGATAAGGATAAGGATAAGGATGGGGATGGGGATGGGGATGGGGATAGGGATAGGGATAGGGATAGGGATAGTTTGTTCGTTTGTTTATATATATATTATCCCTGTTGACCATAGAAGGATTAAGGATAAGGGGAAAGAATAAGGATAAGGATAAGGATAGGGATGGGGATAGGGATAGGGATAGGGATAGGGATAGGGATAGGGATAGGGATAGGGATAGGGACCATTTAAATCTTTCTTTTCATTTATGATATGAGACATATTCATGTCTACTGTGCCATCGAGAAGCCATGGCACTTTTTTTTTTTCTCTTCTAAAACATGTGAATATATATATTTTAGTAGTGTAGTAGAAAGATATAATTATATGTCGTGTTGTATAACAAGCAAATAAATATAATAAAAGCAAAGATGGGTTTTTATGTTCGAAACAAAGTTATATTAAAATTTGTTTCTTATGTTGGTTTTCAAACCAAGTTTACCTTTTCTCTTAAATGGTATGAAAATAAAATTAATCTAACAATTAATTAGAATTTTAACAAGGAAAGACACATTTGTTGAACTTAGAACTTTGTTTGCATTATTATAAATTTCAATTTCGTTTGATCATGAATTTAATGAATAAACTCAAAAACTACTGAATTGATTTTGAAAATTCTTTCACCTATAGAAAGCTACATTATCAGCAAGTAAAATAGGTTATATTCTATAAAGTTACGCGGGCGAAGTCGCGTACAACAGCTAGTTATATTATAAATGCGAAAGTTTGTATGTTTGTTACGCAATCACTATACACGCACTACTATACTATACATATAGTATAGTAAGCACTATTATGCCCAGGTATCTTTTTACATGTAGCAAGATATTCATCAAAATGGCATCGATCATGTTACACAACGCAACAGACGGACAGTTACTTTCGCATTTACGATATTAGTGTAGGTATACTAAATCAATTAAGTTTATTGCACAATAGTGATAATTGTATATTTAATGAGCAATACTGATTCAATAAAAGAACAGATACCCGTTGTATATAAGATTCAGTATCGTGTAAGAAATTATTGGTTTATATTAATGTACATAGATTTATATCTATGAATATAGATATAAAGGCGTTGTTTTGCCAAAAAAAATTAAAAAAAATGGGAAGGGACCTACCGAATATACACATAAAATTTCATAAAATCGGTCAAGCTCTTTCGGAAGAGTTTAGCTACAAACACCGCGACACGAGAATTTTATATTTATATATAGATAGATTAGGGGAAAATCAACAACCTGGACATGTTGGTATTGTCGATCTGTACGTATCTTTTTGTGAGGGTATTATTTGCTGAAATAGCCTTTGTGTGGATAATGTATCAGTGTTCGGAGAAGTCATTGTGTGCTCTGACCTAAATGGAACGTTCATATAACATTTAAGGTCATACGCACGTGAAACTATCTCTAAGTACCTACAGATATATTTTCAATACCTTAACAGATATTTGTTCTATATAATTCGCTAGATATTTTAGAAATAAAAATTGAAAGTTTGTCACATTAATTTATAAATATACATAATAAAATTAATTTTATCGAGGATAATTACCTATTTAAAAAATACACATAAAATCAATGACATGAATTTTTATTAAAATTATTTATTTATCCTACTAATATTATAAATGCGAAAGTTTGTATGGATGTATGTATGGATGTTTGTAACTCTTTCACGCAAAAACTACTGAACCGATCACCATGAAATTTTGCATAAAATTTTACACGTTGTCTGTTACACCAGAAAGGACATAGGGTACCTTTCATCCGGAAAAAAAGTACTACTCTCCTGATTATCTAAAATTAAAGAAACTAACTCCTGGCTAAGTATAATAGCAATAACGATGTCAGCCGATATATTGCTTTTTCAACGCGGACGAAGTCGCGGGCATCAGCTAGTTATTTAATAATTTATTATATTACATATAATTATATTTATCTTTAATTGGATTTGGAATGCCTGAAAAAAATTGTACTTTGCGTTTATTAATAATGCCTCATTCGACCTTTGAAAGAATTTTTCATTCCCTTTGACTGATTATCCTCTTAATTTTATCATCTTAATTATGCAGGAAAAAAAATTGCGTTTCTCTGATCTTGAGTCTTTAATTTATGGAAATAAAAGGCGTTCGAATAGAAGCGTCGGCGACAAGGTGATGTCTCAATTATGAACCGATCCAAAATGTCAATTAACCTTGTTTAATAACGCTTTTTTAATCATTCAAAGGAGGCTTCATTATGAAAAGAAAATTGGAGACTGATCTAACACGTGCTCATAAAGCTGGCTACGAATTATCACCCTATCGAAATAGATTTGAGACACGAATATCTCCCGGAAGCGGAAATGAAGGCGCTTCCGGTGGAACCGAACAGCGTGAATATCGGCTATCGTTGAGATTCTTATTCATTTATCTACTATATAGCGACTTGACCCAGGCTTCGCACGGTTGCGATTTCTCGGGAAATATTTGCAATTATTGGCTTCATATAAGAGCTTTCCTCGTAATTCAACCACAGAATAAATAGTAGTACTTCAACTAATATTTTAAAAAAAAGAAACCGAAATAGGTGAGTCTTCTCTATGCATTATGAGATACTAGCTGGTGCCCGTCACTTCGTCCGCGTTGAAAAAATAAAGAGAATTTATCAATCAATACTTATAATAAATCTGTAAGTGTGTAGGTATTTTATGTATGTATGTATGTTCCTCCATTAACCGATTTTCATGAAACTAGGTAGATAAACATTTAGACGTACCTACGGGACACAGGATACTTTTTTTACGCGGGCGAGGTCGCGGGCGCCACCTAGTAAGCAATATAACGCTTGACCTCTTGTTGCTATGACGTTTTGGCTACGCGTTAGTTTTTTTATTAAGGCGTGAAAAGGTAATAGAGAGACAGCCAGACAGAGCTACTTTCACGTTTATAATTTACTAGCTGGTGCTCGCGACTTCGTCCGCGTGGAATAGTTATTTTGGGAATCATTTGGGTATCTCGAACGGTTTTCGCAGCGCACGCAACGGCAGCCCTCAAAGATGAATAATTTTCCCCGTTTTTTCCACATTTTCGACTGTTTCTTCGCTCCTATTAGTCGCAACATGAGCCTAAAGCCTTCCTCGATAAATGGACTATCCAACACAAAAAGAATCAATTCGAACCAGTAGTTCCTGAGATTAGCACGTTCAAACAAACAAACTCTTCAGCTTTATAATATTAGTATAGATAGTAGGTATAGAAGTATGGATTAGTGTGGTTAATATTATATACAAGGGTTGTAACATTAATTAAAATTAAACGCATTGAATCGTGTGGTTTTCAATTATAATTGGGTCTTAATATGTGGACCAAACAAAACCCATTTAACAGTTACGTAAATCATGCCGAATGCGCAGCGTATGCACAAACTGCCTCCACAAACGACCAACATTTACAATAACTGGACAATAATTCAAATTTGCCAACCGTGGCGCTGCCTGGCCGGAAATTTCATTTATTTCATAACTAGAGATCATTCGCTACTTTGTTTTCCCTATGGATTCAAAAGTAGTTCACAATCCTCTTTGAGTATAATAGGCCTTTATTACAACTAGTCTTTGAAGTGTAGAAACGGAATTTTGTAATATAGCTCGGAATTTGGGATACTGCTGCCACTGCTTTTCTTTCTTTGAAAAGTTTTTCTCTAAAATTTGCCTTGCCAGGAATCGAACCTGGTAAAGCCGAAGTATTTTCAGGTTTGACTTGTTAACATGCTGGAACACAGAGATTCTGCGGTGCCTGACTAAGACATACTTTTGGACATTTCTCCCTTAAAATATGTTCACATTAAAATGGACACATTTTTGTTTTATTTTGACATAGGTAAGTTGACGGTCTATTTGAAGAAAATATGGCTACTGTCACCTATATTGTTAAAACATAACATTTGTCACACATAACACTGGTTGGTTACTCAAACCAGACAGGCTTCTCAATTTGTGGCGCAGTATGTCATTCCAGTTTAATTGGTAGACGCAAATCGCAATTATCATGGATATGGGAGCCCTCGACCGGAGCATGCACGAGCTAAGTACACACGAGTCGTGGCCGCGTCTAAGTAGAAGGCATCAATCAATTAGCCGTAATTGGTGTGGATCCGGCGACGCCCACCAGGCGAGGTAGGCCTTTGCCATTAATCTGCTTCTACGGACTAAGTATCCACCAGTACACAGCTCGCTATTATTTGCTAACCTAATGGCGCAGGTTTCGCTTTTGGTTTCAACTTGTTTGAAAAATAACACAAGCAGTTAAAATCATGAAATACTAATTTATAGAAAACGCTTGTCGACGAAGCCAACATTGAATTATCTAAATATACCGTTCTTCAAATCTACCATCGGACCATAAGTTTCGAATGCAGATATCACATGGTTGTCACCACATGATCCAACTTTAAATACTTGCTAATTATATTGTATCTTTAGTTAAGGGTAAATGATAAGACGGTAATTCTATTATCTAAAGACATAAATAATCCCAGCTAAAATAAATAGGTACTCTCCTTAAGTGCACAAAGACTTTCAATTTAAGTAAAAACGCAATCAGTCAGATGAGATAAAGAAGGTGGAGCCGGGTGTGAGTGCTGGCCCTACAATCGAATGGGGCTGCGTGACTCAATTCGTAATGATTAATTGGATTCCGAAAATACGTCAATTTGCTAAACGATTCCATAATCGAATTTAATTGGCGTACTTTTTGAACAGAACGCTTAGCAGAAATTGATAACCTTTGATGTACAAATTTATGTAGGTACATATAGTTCATAATGCATGTCAATTTCACGATGTATTCCGTAAGTCTAAAAGTTTCTGGCCTGCTCACAAAGAGAATTCCTCGTCTTGTCATTGAAGTCAAAAAGTTATTTTATTATTCACCGCAATCTACTCTGACCTCAATACACTTTACGAATCGTTTAAATGTTGAATTAACTTTATTTGAATGTTGAATCCACTTTTATTTATTTTTTATTTTATTTATTAGGAAGCCAACACAGTATACAACAATTCATACACTTACACACATTCCAACACTATTTTATAATATCACTTTTGTCAATAGTGAAAAATTGTATCCCTTAAGACAGTCAGACAGACATTTTTTTTAGTTTAGTACATAAATATAGTCCAGACCAGATCCAGGACTCAACGTGATCCTGGACTGGATCGGATCTGGATCAAGTATTTTAATCATAATTATAATTTATTTATAGTCATAATTATCGGAGGTAAATAGATAGAGCCACTGAGCATAAACAAATCAATCACAACTTTTTTGTAACTTTCAAATCTCCTGTGGTATTTTCAACAATAAACACTCACAGCAAACAAAATTACTGTCCTTTCTGCCGTGCAAAGACTTAAAAAAAAACACGGAACATTTATTTGTAAACAATACATCATACAATAGCATCAGTGTCTTACAAAAGCCACTAACAAAATATAACACACGTTATAAAGTTAAAAACAAATTTTCTTCAAAGCAGTTCTAAGAGAGGCTAAATTTAACATCAAGGTCATAAAAAAACATGAAAAGCTGTCTAACTAACTAGGTACACTAGATGTGCTGAGGTGTTACCTTGCTGGAAATTATGCAAATTCAATGAGTTGAACTTATCGCGAAACCCAATCCACAGACTTCGACAAAAGTAGACATTACACCAAGGTGATAAATCCTTTCTTCTGTAAGACCACTAAAGTACGCCTAAAACGGAATCATGGCGGAGTCTTGACTTCGCGTGTCAATGGTAATAGTTAGTAACGATCAACTTCTCCTATAATGTTTGTTGTTCGTTGCAGACATAAAAAAGAAAAAAATTGGCTGAACAGTACTCTGTACCGTATGTATAGACGTGCTTCCAATCGCAGATTAAAAACTAATATGCTGTTACACTGCCAGCTATACAAGATCTCTGACCTGTGTCAGAGGAACTCTAGCCGGTAGGTCAAAAGCCATACGTCACATATTTCTCTTTAAATAACAAATGTTTGGTTGGTTTCAAATGATAGATGACACAGATCATGCTCTACGCATATTATGTCACTTTTAAATGTTTCACTAAGTTCGCAGTGTTTTGTATGGCGTGCGAAATCCATAGTAGCACATTGATGATAATATACCACAATCATTTAAAATTTGATTGTAGTCTCTTTATTTATGTTACAAAGTTGTAGCGAAAGCGTTCTAAAGTTATTTGCAAGACTTACATTGTTTTGCAGTAATAAACAGTATGTCTTACTGCAGCCACCACCGTTTTATTAAAAAAAAATATAGACGTTTTTGTAGAGCCTTTGCTCTACTGATGCTATATAGCACATTTTTATCTCCTCTGGTGTTTGCTTGGGGCGATGGGATTTTACCATCTAGTGGACTTTTCACCACCTATATTGTAGATCTACCATCTATACTACAAAAAAGCAAATATTTTTTCTTTCTACATGATGAAGCCACGATTTCACCACCGTGGCATGTCTGTTACCTTATGAAGTCTGTGGACGTATCGAATTATGTAAATGCGGTTGGTATCACCTCAGCCAGATAAGGTAACTGCGTATGTGTATGCTTTAATATCAAAAGGGGTTATCGACTGATTATTTTGGCAAATCTCTGACTCATGGGTCTCTGATTCGTTTACTGTGGAGGTCAATTATTTTACCTCTTTTCGAAGGCGTAGCATACGCAGTTACCATTCAAGATTATATTGAAGAGGTCATACATACATTTCGCACGTACTGATCAAATGTCCTCACCGCTGTCCTTCCGAGGAGAAGGGCATCCATTTCGCTTTCCGGAACCGGTACCACTGCCACCGTCGGCCCTGGACCTCCTTTCATCGGGACGTTCATATTGTACTAACATATATAAACTTAACTACTGATATGGTTATAATATTGTCTTTGGTCACTTCACTTAACGAGAAGTTGGCGGCTTAGTTCAGTTTCTTTGTGACTTTTATACGCTTGTGAATCTATCAATTTTGCCGTCAGCTTTTTTCCGCATACAATTCCTTTGATCCCACACTTCAGTCTTCGCTACTCGATCGATTTACGGGTTGGGGAGTATACATACATATATCTATATATAAATAAAAATTCGTATATTGGACCGTACCAGTTACTCTAACATAGGGCTCGTAATCTGCGAATATAAAACGAAGTTCTATTGTATTAAACGAGTTGCAAATGCACGAGTTGTCTTTGAGTCAGCTTCTTTTTAGGTTAAGGTCTGCAGACAGGCTGACGGTCCACTTGATAATAGGTGATACCGTCGCCTATAACATAAGAAACCCATAGGAGCTGCAAGAACTCTGCAGACTACAATAGGATTAAGGACAAGGGATAAAGAAGGGGCTCTGGCATCCCCAACTCAATCATAGGAACACAAAACCACATCACATGTGCTACTATTTTACGGTGATCTTCTATAAGAGGGTTGGTTTCCGCCGCCAGACTTGCTGCCCAAATGACGTAGTGTGACTTGCTCCTAATTAAATTACAGCTGTTTTTGAAACGGTGCCTGTTTAACCCGTGAAGCGAGAGGCGTCAGCGCGAATTATCGTCGAGTCCTGAAATATCATCTGGGGTCGGGCCGAGGAGCGAAGGACGACCTTCACTCCTCCCTAGAGGGTTTGTAAATACGCGTCCGCCACGCACCGATACATACATGGCCGGCTTTATTTTTATCAGCTTTCATGTGAATCTTTACTTTATTTTTGTGATTTTCCGTTAATATTTAAAATTACAATATTTGTTTTTGGGATTAATTTTTTAATCTATACTAATATTATTAAGCTGAAGAATTTGTTTGTTTGTTGTTTGTTTGAACGCGCTAATCTCAGGAACTACTGGTTCGAATTGAAAAATTGTTTTTGTGTTGGATAGATCATTTATCGAGGAAGGCTTTAGGCTGTATAACATCACGTTGCGACTAATAGGAGCGAATAAACAGTCGAAAATGTGGAAAAAACGGGGAAAATTATTCATCTTTGAGGGCTTCCGTTGCGTGCGCTGCGAAAACCGTTCGAGATACCCAAATGATTCCCAAAATAACTATTCCATGCGGACGAAGTCGCGAGCACAGCTAGTTGTTTTTATGTTGATATTGTAAAATTACCTATCAGAAAAAAATTAGGCAAATTAGTTTTGCCGTTCTCGAGTTTTGCGCTTAGTAACAAACACATTTAGCGATTATTTTTTATTTATATAGATTATGTATGTACATAAAAGTAAAATGATTGTAAAAATAAAACAGTTCATCCCTTCGAGTATCACATACTTAACTTAAAATTAATCAAGATTAATAATTTATCCATTAATTTTGAACTAAATGAAAGTCGGAAAATATCACAGATAGAGAAAATTGCATTTACAGATTTACAAAAATTGGAATGATTCTATTGATATGTTTCAATAACAGGCAGAATTTGGTAGCACAATCGAGATAGCATTATCGTTGTGGCTTGTGAGGATTATCAGATATACCTACGATGAGTTTTTAATAGGTAAGTAGAACGATAGAATTGTGACACGAGCGAGGACCAACTTTACTTTAGCCAGGGACTTATGTGGGGAAAGTTTTAAGCCAAAATCGAATAGAATTTAACTTGTGAAAACTAACAGATGTTGGAATTATAGCAGAAAACAATTTTCAAAAAAATAACATATATTTTAAAACAAAAAATTCTCCCAGTTAATACTTAAGTTACTATAAAAGAAAGTCAAGACCCCTCTGGACGACTTTCTAACTTGATCACATCCTAACTTGTCCGTTTCCTAAGTTGTCTACTGCTACTTCGTCCAGTCCTAGAAAGTCCCTTGACATATTTAAGCTTCATGATTAATTTTAAAATAAATGTGAATTCAATGTTATGAAACGGATTCCACAATTCTCCAATGGGACCAGTCACAAACAGTCTAGATCCACTATCGGCCCTAGTCAGGATTATCTAACAGTTAATAGCTATTGACAGCTCGAAATTTACTCAGGGCAAAGTTCGTTGCAACTGATTCCTCATAATAAATTAGCATTTCAGCTAATTCATCTAATTAATACTAATAATAAATCTGTAAGTGTAGGTATGCATGTATGTATGTATGTATGTATATGTGTGTGTATGTATGTGTGTGTGTGTGTGTGTGTGTGTGTGTGTGTGTGTGTATGTATGTATGTATGTATGTATGTATGTATGTATGTATGTATGTATGTATGTATGGATGTATATGTATGTTCCTCCATAACTCTTAAACGAATTAACTGATTTTCATGAAACTTTGTAGATAAACATTTAGACGTACGGGACACAGGATAGGCTACTTTTATCAAGCGGACGAAGTCGTGGGCGCCAGCTAGTTTATTATATAATACTTTTATATATATATATTTTTTAAAATCGGTTCGAAACTCGAAACTCTATTGAAAACCCATATTTAAATTTTTTGATAATTATAAATTTACGAAAAGACGGTGCCGAATATAAAATCGTCTTTAATTTCCAAAATGAAACATAGAGGCATCTGCGGTTAGTTTACCTACATTAAGTAAACTTGAAATGGAAATGAGATATTTTAATTAAAATATTTCCACTCTCTCCTCGCTCTTCGCACTAATTAATATTAAAACGTTTCGAATGGCATATTTTTATGAGCCATTAAAAAAAATACTGATAACTAATAAATTTATATTAATTTAATATTTCACATTATATTATGTGATGGACAGTCAGACGGCCTATTTGATGGGACATCGTCTGTGCAATACCATACACATAGCAGTTGTATCGTCAAACATGCAAAAATCTATGCATGTCTTTGAAGTGTACCTGTAACCTGTAGTGAAACTGTGTAAAAATATAATAAAACTGTGTAAAAAATGATAAAAAGTGATGAATTTTTACACGCACTACAATAAAAAGTTGCCGCATTTACGGAGCTATTGCTTTTTTATAGCCCTCTATCTAGTCGAGCGCAGCGAGACCAATCAATTATCTTTGGCTAAAAGCGTTAAAGAAGAAGAAGCTGCAATATTTAGATCACATAACAAAAGATCATTTAACGGTATAGTTACTTCAACTAGTGATGCAAGGAAAAATACAGAGGCAGTAAAAAGACATCTTAGTTTAAGAATTTAAGAAAATGGTTTGGTATGAGCACTCCCTCCACTTCGTGCAGCAGCTTCCAAGGTTAATTTAGCCATCATGGTCGCCAACCTTAATAAAAAAGTGGCACCATAAGAAAAATATTACAATTCATTTTGTATCTGATAGAATCAGGAAGGCTTCAGGAACTTTCCCTGTGGTATAAGCAAATAGATAGAAAACGTTCCCTCAAATGCTTAAACCAGGGGCCCTTGCAAAAGAGCAAACCCATGCAAACGCTCCCTTTGCGTACTTACGAAACTTTAAAAAATAAAGCCCAGTGATTGGTTGTTGTGACGCCCACATAAAATTTCGACCAATCACAAAGCTTTCTCGTTTAGCGTAGCGTAGCCTGAACGTAGCGTTTATGACTGTACGTTTGCTCTTGGCTAGGGCCCCTGAGATTGAACCAGCTGATAAATTTTATACTTCATTGTTGGATGCAATTAAGTTGTTTATATTAGAATATTTATCGCCTGCACAGCCAACAATCCGTACTAATATTATAAATGCGAAAGTTTGTATGGATGTATGGATGTTTGTAACTCTTTCACGCAAAAACTACTGAACCGATTACTATGAAATTTTGCGTACACGTTGTCTAGGACACCAGAAAGGACATAGGGTGGTACCTTTCATCCAGAAAAAAGTACTGCTCCCGAGGGATCATCTAAAATTAGGGAAATTAACTCCTGGCTAAGTGTAATAACAATAAAGATGTTAGGCGATATATTCCTTTTGCAACGCAGACGAAGTCGCGGGCACCAACTAGTAGGTACATAAATTGAGATATCAATATACGTTTTAAAAGCGAATGCCATTGTTGTCCATTTAATGACTATGGACTCTTAAACAATATCTTCTTTGTTAAGCTTCCGAGTAAATTTTATTTTTTCATGCTCTCTTACTCTCCGTCATTTTCAAAGGATAGCTGATATCTAAAGCTCGCTTCATTTTAATTTTTAATTAATAGTGAAAGTACATAGAAAATTGAAAGAGTAAAATTGTTTAGAACCTTTTACTCGTTTATTTCTAAACATTTTTTTATATAACTATTGATGAAATTAAGTGTTACCTAAAAATAATATAACAGTTTTTCGCCGCCTTCGAAATGATCGAATTACGACCATTTGGCTAAGTTATAGTAGAAACATAATATAACAATATAAGTTCCTGTATTGCCATATACATGTCATGGTATGACTGAGACGCACGTAATAGTCTCTACAAAAAACACAATATATCGCGAATCGTTTTCAAATGCAGGTACAGTGATGTTTTTTTCTGTTTTTATTTATTTTAAATGAAATGGAAAAATTTTGTTTCATTTTGTCATTAGCATGTTTTTTTCAAAGAAAATTCGAATAGCGAGATTACTGCGATGAAATTTTTACATATAATTATATTTTATATCTATTTCTAAAGTCAACCTAACCAAACATACCTATATGTTTGCTGCGAGTTGACTACTCGCCTGAAAGCCTCTTTGTACATAATCACATTAGTTGGTACACGCCAGTAAATAGTGTGACATCAGTTGAGCCGATATTAACTCCCTAATAAGTCCTTGTCCTCCCCTCACAGAGGGGCGCTTCATTTTCACCAATTTACTCTCGCTAATAAAACATAATTAGTTTTAATATTGCTTTATCCACTGAAATTAATTTAACTCCTCCAAATGTAATGAAGCAGACGCAGGTTCTAACCCCAGCCGGGTTTCTATTGAAGGAGAAGTGTAGCGCGGTGGAGCAGAGTTTTGGTTGTTTTATTTGAATGAATTAAATGCAACTGAACTCGTCCAATACAAACCAAACAAGACGACAACATCAAACACTAGCCTACGGGGTTGTAAACGTCTAACAATATATATAAAACTATAACACTCGATATAAAAAATATTGTTCACTAAAATGTAGTGCACTAGGTCTAGAGAGAGAAGTGCGCGAACGCGAAGCGAAGATAGCGCAGGAAGCGAAGCGAAGCGAGTGGTCGGGCGGCCGCCGCGAGGGGCACTGCCTGTCTCCGGCGAACGAACATTCGCATGGTGCCCGCCAACGCTAGGGTTATCACTACACTCACTACACTTTTCACAGAACACTATTCAAAATAAATACTCCTTTAAGCCTGTAACGAAATAACACTAGTTTTGCGAGACGTTTTAATCCGTATATACAACTAAGCATTTACAACAAAATTACCAAGCACTGTGACCTTAAGCAATGTACCAAATACAGAGCTAAGATAAAGATTAAAGAGTAGTTCAGTCTTAAATAAGATGATGTCAAAAATTTTATTTTAATTCGATTTAAAAACTAAACCCACCACATATTTTGATAGCCTAAATATATTATTTTGAATTTATAACTGTTTATTTTTTACTTTTAAATATATCCTTTTAGTGTATAGTATTTTTTATTAAGAGTCCATTATACTTGATTTATTATATTATATGTATATTATAAAAAATTGCAGTTTTCACTGGTGCATTGTAGCAAGTTTCCGTAACATTTGATGTTTGTTTTACTCCAATCCGCTTATAAAGAACAAAATACATGTCTAGCGTAAAGTTAGGCAACCCTAGAGGAGAGGGCGGGCGGAGGCGGGAGGCACCCCTGCCACACACCTGCTTGTCACTCTCAATTTTTTTACACACTCCGTAATTGCTTACATAGTGGTCCAGTTTAAACATCGTGCAAATGGCCAATGGACCTCCTTTTTTTTCTACACTAAAGGAAATCATTCAAAACTAGGCCAGTTGTTTACAATTTGGAGAATTTGGCGATACGTAAAAGACTATCTTTAAAGTAAATTTTTCAGCAGATTATTAATTTTACGAATTTCATAAATAAATATGAAAATGCTTTCTTGTACTTGGAAAATTCATGGAACTTTAATATTTTCAAACTTAAATATCTATGGAATCCCATAACCAAATTACAGGATATTTTCAAAGTAAAATTTATAATTTCTTCTCACCTAATGATACTAGTTTCAACGTTTAAAACGTAAATGAACTTAGGGCCTGATCTCCATACAAAACTGATTGATCTCTCTTCCTTAGCAGAGGAAGTAAGCTTTGACGTCGAGTTGTACCACAAGTTCTGTAATGATAGTTAACAATACTACTTCGTTAATTAGTTTAGTTAGCAATAGTATTTTGTTAATAAACCTTATATAAAGTTGTCTTCAGTACTAGATCTTCAACTCCAAGGACTCAAGGCAACACAAAACTTTACAAATATTACCTTGAAACTCTGGTATTGAGATCCTACTTATTTGTCACAAATATTATATTTATGGCGTTCTGAAATACTGACTTTTAAAAGCTATTATTTATAGTTTTTTATGACAGTTGAAAAAAATAACAGAAGATATTATGCTTATTTATTTTAACAGTATGTGATAATTCAATCCTTTAGAAGAATCATTTAAACTCAGCCAGATAAGATAAGATCATAGGTCATAGGTCAGATAAGATTATACCTACTTTAAAATAAACGTCAGCACAATTTCCTATGTGTTTTTTTTTCATTATACCATTTTTTGTTTTTACATATTATGTTAAGATAATTAAATTAAGGTTAGGGTTAAAATTAAAATAAAAATCCAAATGTGCATATTGCAATCAGTTTTTACATTTAAATGAAATATAACAAACCAGCTGGTGCCCGCGACTTCGTTCGCGTTGAAAAAGCAATGTATCGCCTGACATCGTTATTGCTATTATACTTAGCCAGGAGTTAGTTTCCTTAATTTTAGATAATCCCTCGGGAGCATTACTTTTTTTCTGGATGAAAGTATGTCCTTTCTGGTGTCCCAGACAACGTGTATGCAAAATTTCATGGTGATCGGTTCAGTAGTTTTTGCGTGAAAGAGTTACAAATATCCATACATACATCCATACAAACTTTCGCATTTATAATATTAAATATGAAAAATTGAAATTATGAAAAATTGCTGTTATGCATTGTCTGATTATACGCTTCCTAACCCAAATACTTAGTATACGAGTAGATGTACGGTGCTTCTTTCCGCGCCTCCGCTCCCGGATTCGTCCCACGGGGAATCCCGAAATCGGGGTCTCATTCCCGCCTTATAAGTAATTTCTGACAAAATTTCAACTCTCTTGACCCAAGAGACACTCGCAAATGAATTAGTGAGGCCGTGCTCGTTAACTTGGCCTAAAATAACACGGAATCACGGATAGACACTCACTATTTCCTTATATGTAACTATCTGCTCATATTCTGACTAACATACGTAAACTTGTTAGTAGTAAGCCTTTTGATTTGATTCTTTTTTTAATGCCCCACATTACTATTTGTTGTAGCAACTATTAATGATAATAAAATTCTTTATTTCGACCATGTCTGATAATTTTGTTAGTTAAATTTAACTTAGTCTATGTTAGTACAAATACTTAAAGATATTATAAGATGTAGATAAGTTTATAATTGTTGGATATTTTAATTTTTATTTTTTGGTACATTCGTAAACGAGCATTAAATATAATAGAATGCACAGAGCATTATATTATATTTATCAAAAAACAATTTTTACAAGTTGTATTTATGTTACGGAGGTCAAAAGAATGGTTTTTAAAATTTTTGTGTGATTGTTTGTCTGTACACGCTAAACTCAGATCTCGCTGGTTTACAATTTTATTATATATATATATATATATATATATTGTAGATTTGTCAATATGTTTTGTGACTAAAAATATCTAAAATACTTATAGAAAATCTTTGAAATAATTAAATTTATGGCATGGCATGCCTACGATTTAACTTCTTAGAAGAATTTCACTTAAAAGTATTTGCAAAAGTATTTTTATTTTCATTATGAATGAATAAATTATGTTTTTTTTTTTATAAAATTTGTTCAGGGTCGGAAGCGCACTTGTACCTTTCCTGGTGTTGCTTGTGTCCTTGGCGACGGAAACCACCTACCATCAAGTGGACCGTTAGCCTGCCTGCCAACCCTTAATAATAATAAGTACTTAGTACTAATATTATAAATGCGAAAGTTTGTATGGATGTATGTATGGATGTTTGTAACTCTTTGACGCAAAAACTACTGAAACCAATCACCATGAAATTTTGCATACACGTTGTCTGGGACTCCAAAAAGGACATAGGGTACCTTTCATCCAGAATGCTGACGAAGTCGCGGGCACCAGCTAGTATGTTAATAAAATTTTATATAAAACTAGCAACACGCTCCCGGCTTTCGTCCGGGTTCAAAATAAAAATTATCCTATTTTTTAAGTTGTACACATAGTTACGAAGTTTTATCAAAATCGGTTTAGTAGCATAGAGATAGTATATAAGTAGGTATGGATAATGAAATGTAAATAAAACAAGAGCTGTAACATGAGTGCGGTTGTAGTAAACTTCCGCGAATGATCGTGTTACCGTCACCAAATTGCATCTGACAACAAAGATCGGGGCCTTGAGAAGACGGTGGCAGGGGGGCAGGGGGATGGGGGGGGGAGGTCACTAGTAGATAGGGGGTGGTTCCCTAGGGCTGTGAAAATATAATAAAACAGTTGCAACCAAAGGTCAAAGCAACCTACTTAACTGCGCACCATTACTCGGTATACGTGAAGGTCTCCAACCTACAATATCTGACGTATTAAATCACTTTTTGTATGATTTTCTAATTAAAATCCTTATCCATTATAATGCCCACTGCCAAGGTTTAGAACTGCCAGCGTCTGGGCTTCCGAGCTCATAAAACCTAAATCTTTTCAAAGTTGGAGTAGATACACATCTTCTGGGTGAGCTCGCTCCATCATAGGCCTCGTCTTCGCTACACAGCTGGATGTGGATGTTGGCCAAAAGCAAACCCATCTCTAATAAATCTCTAATCTCTAAAAATACCTATTTAAGAATTATTTCAAGCAATTAGAAATCAAATCAACAATTCATACAAAAAAATGAAATTTAAATCTTTTGTACATAAATCTATAAATGATAAATTTTGTAAGTTAAAATTGCTAATATATTACTATGTTGTTAAATTCAATAAATTAATAATAATAGAATAACTTTTTTACTTATACATAAACATAATAGCGTTACATATATATGTACAAACACAACTTTCTTATTTAAATATGTTTAAAAATATAAAGACTTCGAATTAATGTTGATATTTGTACACCCCTTCAATAATGCACCGTATCCTCACAATCTGGGCAAGGGCACTTGTGAGACGGGGGAGGGGAGGGAGGGGGAGGGCACCAGTACACGTTTGCCACTTGCCACTCTCTAAACTCAATTACCAGCGAGGTTACCTTATAGATAACTCGCTCTTTTCACACTCAAACGGAACCGCTTCAGACTATTTATAGGGTAACGAGGAGTGCCGAAGGCTGACCGCCACAATACGCTTCTGAAGCAGAATCAAATAAATTCATTTAAACTGTTTTACAACCTTAAGAAATTATTTAACCAGTTTAAACTGTTGAGCATTTAAGTTTAGTCGTAAACATTAACGAGGGGAATATAGGCAATAATTTTCAAGATTTTTTCTAGTGATTACAAATATTTACCAATATATCCCATGGTCCTCAGATAAAAAAGCCCGTTAGATGAGTGGTTACCGGAATCGATTCCCGACAGGGTCAACTTTTGAAACGAAATTTTCAAAATTATTTTTTGGTTTGGATTTGAAAAATAGTAGCGGAGCACTGCGTTTTGCAGACAAATGAATGCCCAACTGTGGCGACAGTAGCCATCAAGTAGACCGGCACGTAAGCCTGTCTGTCGACCTTAATACATAAAAAAAAGTCTCTTTTGAATACTGTATTTTATTCAACACACACTCATATAACTTTATAAGAATATCGCGAAATATTTTCGTGCGAAAACGAAGCGTGTTGTATCCGCTTCACGTAGAGGTATTAGCAGCCGATACGCGTAGAACGTCTACGAAACACGTAGCACTTCGTAGCTCGTAGCCGCGTAGCACACCGCTTTACGAGTTGTCGTAACCTTTATTATTGCTAACGTGTCGTTACTCGAGTTATCACATTTTGAGAATTTATCGCTCTCATATTCCGATCTCATCTACACAATGTAACTCTGTATCGGCCAACATTACCTATATGTATCTGAACATTTGTCTATACAATTGTTATTCGTATTACACTTAATTGCACAAAAACTTGAATTATTTTTTTCTTAATAATAATTTTAAAAAAACAATCAGAATTCGTCTATAAAAAAGGCAACACCAAAGGTGCTACAGGTACGCGAATATAGTAAGGTTAAAGGTAAAGGAGTACCCCACCTTACCCCTTACCTGAGGGTACCTTACTATTAGGTAAGAGATTACGAGGGGTTTGGGAAATGGACAATGGCATGGCACACTTACTAAACACACTAGCACATGTGCTGTTATTTTATAATGATCTTCTGATTCTGTATTTTAGATGAAGGTTTGATTGTAAATAAAGTCCAGGATTTCTTTTGACATGTCCGTACTAATGTTATAAATGCGAAAGTTTGTATGATGTATGGATGTTTGTAACTCTTTCACGCAAAAACTACTGAACCGATCACCATGAAATTTTGCATACACGTTGTCTGGGACACCAGAAAGGACATAGGGTACTTTTCATCCAGAACGCGGACTAAGTCGCGGGCACCATCTAGTAAGTTTACAAATCGAGTTAATAACGCTGTAAGGAATAACGCCCTGAAATACAAGATTTCTACTTACAAACAATTTACAGATAAACTCGACGGCGGCTGTTCACGAATCATAAACCGTCAACTTTATTTTCAACAAAAAGAAATGCGAAGCGAAGGAGAAAACTTTCAAATCCAGTATCCATTGTTGGAGCTCGTGCTGAAATGTTACGCCTCCGTAAGAGACAGTTCAAAGGAAAAAGCACTTTGTATCTAGCGCGTTAAAGTTGAATTCCGCTTGGGCTCGATTATAACGATATAATCATTAAGGGCCGGTTCGCCAGCACTCTGCTATGTTTATGTTTATGAGTTAATATAAAATTTATACGTGACCGTAACCTGCATTGATGACAATTTTTGCGGTGACAACAATGATTTTACAGTAATAGTACATTACTGCCCAGCCCGGAACTGTACAAGTGAATTAAAAAAAAAAACTAGGCTAGGACTTTGTATAGTACTTTTCTTTAATTTGAAAAAACTTATAATATAATACAATATTTACAGTTCGAAATAGATATTCCGATGAAGTACATACTCGTTTTTATTATATAAAAAATATTTAAAATATTCATTAATTCTGACTAGAATTAACAGTATGAATACCAGTAAAACAAAATGGCGGTCGTATTCTTATGATCCATAGATCTATAATCTAGCTAGATGGTCATACCTTGAAACTGTCCAGCAATTTTTATCCTCTAAGAAGATTTTCATCCTTTGCCAGCGTGCAGACAGAAAATAGTTGTCATATGTTTTTAAATAATGAAACCATTTCCAAGCCAGTTAAAAAAACAGCAGTATATATCTTGTAATATGTGTGCTTCAGTAACCTCGCATGGAAACTCACATGCGAAAAAAATTAGTGTGTTTATTATAACTAGATGTTGCATAATCTTCAAAAAATAAAAAAAAATACAATTAATAAGAAAATTTGTGGAGTTATTATAACTAGATGTTGCATAATCTTCAAAAAATAAAAAAAAATCAATCAATAAAAAAATTAGTGGTTATTATTAGTTGTTTTTTTTTTCAATTTAACGTTAATGCCTATATGTTTTATTGTTATAGGAACCAGCATTGATAATGTATGTTTTTTCTGTATTGCTTTTACAAAATTGTCTTAATGTGTTTCCTTCTGGAAAAATACTGAAACGGATAAACCTATTTTTTTCAGCAATTCAGGTAAACAAATATATATACGGGAAAGAATTCATTCCACTTCTTATCTTCTTATTGATTGAAAAAAAATACAATCAATAAAAAAATTAGTGTAGTTATTATAACTACATATTGCATAATCTTCAAAAAATAAAAAAAATCATTAAATAAAAAAATTTGCGTGTTTATTATAACTAAGTAGATTGCATATATAAGTAATATTTTCACTGTTGGCCCCCGTGTACAATATAAAGAACGTTATCTGGAACGCAATAACATTATATCTTATCGTAGTACGGTTTTACTGCTTCCAAATCCGAAATCGTTATAAATCTAGCAGCGGGGATGCAGAAGCTAAAGTAAGTGGCCAATCGGCTTACCGAAATGAACATTTAAAACCCCAGATACCAATATCAATGGAAATCGACTGATTGCTTCAGATTTATTATAGTTTCAATATGAAATGGATATTTGTGGAAAAAGCAATTTGTACACGATATTGCTGATCTATTTTTAAAGAGAATGGGTAATGGACAGAAAAACAATGTATCCGTACTAATCCGTACTAATATTATAAATGCAAAAGTTTGTATGGATGTAAGGATGAATATTGCAAATTTTGAAAAAGGAAAACCTATAAATTTAGTCTTTCATTGTGCCAATAACATACAAAAAAATGCTTTCGGTCCATTTCAACCAAATCCCAAACATAAAAATTGGAAAATATTTACAAGTAGGAAAACATTTTCTCTTTTTGTATGGACGAGTACGTACTATTCTACGTTCCATTATACTTATTCACTAGCTTAATCACATCAATTAAATTAAGTTAAAATTAGTAACTTGTTTAATGTAATTTAAGTTATCTACTTCAATTTGAGTAAAAAATATATACATTCGCAAAGTAAATTAGACTATCGCGTTACTATCGCCATCTGTCGTTGAGTAGTCGAATCGACTTGTGGCTGTTACATTATCATAAAGTCAATGCGACAGTGGCGCCCGACGCTCCCGGCGTTGAGTGGCGGAAGCTCGAATGGCCTTCTGAAGGACGAGTTGGCTGTTATCGAGTGATACCGTTGCCATGGTAACGACGGGCGTAGCCGCCCCTCTGTATAGCAACAGATGATTTAAAATTCTAATTTCATTTACTGTAATGAAGACTCGAATTCAATGACTACATATAAAACTTTTGTGACGGACTTACCTACACCTTTTCCACTTTGCCTCTGAGTAAAAAACCTAGTAGATTTATGTGTTCGTAACTAAAATTATCTAACCAGAAAAAAAAAACACATGATAATGGCGCAGTTACACTCCCCTAATTTTTTAATCACATTTTCATTTAGGTATTTTGATTTTGATTTTTTTCAGTTTAACGTTAATACATATAATTATGTTTTAGTGCTATAGATCAGCATTGATATGATAACGTATGTTTTTTTCTGTATTGCTTTTACAAACTTGTCTTAATGTGTTTCCTTCTGGAAAAATACTGAAACGGATAAACCTGAACTGAACGGATTCCAGCAATTTCAGTGGTAAACAAATGCATATACGGGAAAGAATTCATTCCACTTCTTATCCTATAAATAATGCACTGTTTATAGGATAAGAAGTTTTTCTGTCCTATTTCACACCTAGGAATTCAATTCGACGAACCCGTTGGATGAGTGGTTAGGGTGCTTGCATTCTATTCTAAACATCCCGGGTTTGATCCCCGGCAGGTTCAGATTGGAAATAAAAATTTTAAAGTTGGCTCTGGTTTGTATTTGGAAAGTAGGTAGCGGCAATGTTTGTGTTATAGGCGACGGTTGCCACTTACCATCAAGTGGACCGTCAGCCTTTCTGCCGACCATTAACATTAAAAAAAATTAGGTTTATTTGGAATGTCTTAAAAAATTAAGAAGTAGATATTTTAAGATACAAGGAAGCAATGGGCTGTTATGTTATTATGTTATTGTTGTTGAAATAAATAAAAATAGATAAATAAACATAAAAAAAAATATTTTTTTATATAAAAAACTAGCTACAAGCTCCTGGCTTCGCCCGGGTTCAAAGTAGAAACTATCCTATCTTTTAAGATGGACCAAATTACACATAGTTACGATGTTTTATCAAAATCGGTTCAGTAGTTTAGGAGTCTATATATTTTAAATATTTTTATTATCTTCGTTTAATTGTTAGATTATCTCGCGCCTCAGTGACAGCCTTGTTAAACCTTTAATGTAACTAAAATATTTGCCAGAAACTTGATTTTATCTCGTTAAAGTAGGCAAAACAGTCAGCGTTTGGCAATCGAGGCAGGATCACGTTTCAATTCAATCAAAACGATACCTTGAAAAGGTCTCCGCTTAACATGTAACAGCCTTTTCAATATTACTATCACGTTACACTGTGAAGTGCTGAACTATTAAAAACATTTTATTTAATATCTGCCAAAGTAAGAACTAAATACGACACATAATAATATCACAGCATACTTACAGTACGCCTACGGCGTGAGGGGTGAGGCGCGAGTGGGACGTGCCCAAGCTGCATACTTCGTCGCTCTTAGTAGCTTGGGATAAATGTTCCAGAGCTATCGCGTCTCTCAGATTTTAATTTATTATATAAATCAAAATGGTGCATACGGCATGTGCTGTAAGTGCGTGCAGATCTTTATCTCGCATAAATAAAGAATTAAGCTTTCATCAATTTGCGCACGACGAAGAAAGCACATTTTATATTACTTAATTTGTGTCAACCTTTCCGTAATTTTTAAATACCTACAAAGGCGGCGGTATCGCCCAACATCAAAGGCGTCGGCCTACTGTAGCAAATAAGTATGCTGTGCTAATATGATAAAGAGAGAGGGCGGATTTTGTATGTCCGTTTATATGTGGAGGGTAACCTTCGGAATTAGTGCACATATATTTGAAAAAATCTTTCAGTATTCAAAAGATAAATTATACGAGATGGAATTGGTTTACAGTATAGTATACTAGCTGGTGCCTGCGACTTCGTCCGTGTTCAAAATTAAAAAAATATATATGCAATATAACGCTTGACCTCATGTTACTATAACACTAATGACTACGCGTTCCCTCGGGATGCTGATCATGATTTCATGAATGATCGGTTGAGTATTTAAGGCGTGAAAACAGAAAGACAGACAGAGTTACTTTGACATTAATAATATTAGTATGGATTATGTAATACTAATGCTACTATTATTCAAAAACGCTAAGGCTCTTCGCTATTTTTCTTGGACGTTTTTAAAATTTAACTTCGTAACTCAATTGCGCAGAACTAACCAAACACGAGAATGTTTCATCTAAAAATCCCGACGAAGCCTGGAAGCGCTAGACTCCTTGGCTCCGACTGCCTTAGCGCTTCACGGCTGACCTGATTTATATTACCTACTTATTAATTTCAAAAATAATATTTTCTTATTATTACAGACACAAAAAATCCTATGCGTAGTTTACGAGTAGTCAGCGGATATACCAACTTATTATGTAAGTATGTTTCAAAATCTAGATTCTAGACTGTTCGGAATGTTGTTATTTTTAATACTGTACGAACCAAATGATTTACAAATAACTAATATTTATAATTCCTTTTTATGGAGTTATAGGTTACTAGTTGGTGCCCGCGACTTCATTTGCGTAGAATTAGTACTTCGAGTAGCATTTGGGTATTTTCTCTGAAAGCCTTCATCAATCTCCTTTTTAATTAATAATAGATAATTGATTGTTTAACCATAAAATCTTTCCACTCATTCGTGTTTTATTTTTGTAATAAAAAAGTATCGTAAATTCTTCTTCAAGGTCACATCTATCTATCTATCTCTACATCAAATTAAATTTCTTCAAAATTTATTCATCGGCTTAGTTGTATAAATGTAACAAAATGTAATGTAATTCTAACAGAATGTAATGCGGAATGTAATGAGAATGTAATGCATTTATATTTATTAGTTAATATGATCACTTACTAACTCTTTAAAAACATAAGTACATACATACATACACACACATTTTCTTTTTAAGTGATAATTTAAAAAAAAAAGTTAATTTTGGTTATATTAATAATAAAGTTTAATATTTGAACGTAGATCCGTAGAATATTGGCACCGACAGGATTCATCATACGACTCAATGAGTTCGACTCAATCTAGAATCTAGGTTAGAAAATGGCAATCTAGATATAGGACAGCCTCGCTCTTGCTACGACTCATTCTGTCATTCGTGTCACGTTACTTAAAATTTATGTAAAATTCATATTACAACTAGCTACACGCTCCCGGCTTCGTCCGGGCCATATATATATATATAACTTTGATGAATTTACACAGATGACACTGTGATGAGAGGAATAACATAACCTACTTTTAAAAATAAAATAAAATTTGTTAAATGAAATTTCAAGAGGTTAATTTAGGATTCTGGGTAAAAAAATGAAAAATTAGATGACTATTTTTCAATTTAAAATCATAGGCGATAGAGATAAATATCTACGAACCGATTAGTTAGACAATCATAACCAGAAAAAGTTTTAATTCGAATCCATTTGTATCAGGGATGAACAAACAGACAATGTGGATACCGCAACGATGTTTATCATTCATCACTGTCACCCTCTTGTCTGTGGTCTCATCTTTCCATTTTAACAACGATATAAGCGACAATTTTTACAGCTGCAAATTTATCCTTATAGGATTTGGCGAGTCATCAGTTGGCTAGCCGTGTGGCGGCCGTAACCATTCCCTTACAAGGCCATCGTAAAATAACAGCATGTGTGCTTTTGGGTATTTTGTGAGCGAGTAATGGATGCCAGAGCTCATTTCCAGAGGTTAAACCTCAAATCCATTTCGGATGGATGACTAGTCCTATTGCCAAATTATGTTGATGATGATGATGATGATGATATATTGTTATGTTGTAAGTAAGTAACAAAACTTTAACAATTTTAGTAAAAAATCAATAAAAGAGAGCTCTGTATTCTCGAAGTATATAATACTAGCTGGTGCCCGCGACTTCGTCCGCCTTGAAAAGGCCTGACATCGTTATTGCCATTATACTTAGCCAGGAGTTAGTTTCCTTAATTTTAGATAATCCCTCGGGAGCAGTACTTTCTCTGGATGAAATGTACCCTATGTCCTTTCTGGTGTCCCAGACAACGTGTATGCAAAATTTCATGGTGATCGGTTCAGTAGTTTTTGCGTGAAAGAGTTACAAACATTCATACATCCATACAAACTTTCGCATTTATAAGTACGGAATTTAACCGCAGAGGTTGTATCTTGGTGGAATCTTGTAAGAAATTAATGAGTTTACTATGCCTTGTGTGTGAGTGTCGTAATGAAAAGGAAGCTGTATACTTTCTGTTTTGTTCTAATGGAGAGAAGAATGAATGATTAATATCTCGTGCACGGCGCAACTAATAATGTGGTTGTGGTCCGTTGTGTTTTATGGGCGTATCGTGAAACCCGCAACCTCCATTACACTAAAATTTTATAGTCTTCCTTCCGCTACAAAAACTACAATCTTTTTATTGATACAATAATAATTCGGTAGCAATAAAACGTGTCGCGTAATAAATGTGGGGATTTCAACAACAATGCCCCAAAGGACACAGGCACGGAGACATATTAATCCATTGCGGTGTAACGTAGTATTATTTATTTATTTTATTATATTTAGTTATATTACCTTATTTGTATTTAAACCTTATTATTTTTAAAATAAATAGAATGTACGTATTCCATCATTTGACTTTTCAATATTCAAAATTTTCAGTATAGCAGAGCGTCTTTTGTTGCCCGTCTTCACACAGAGAGGTTCAGCTTTTTGCTGGCCTCAATTTTTACCAGTTTATTTTCTTTTGAAATTTTAATTATTCAGTTTAAAATATTTATGTAAAAAACCCCGGTTATAATATGGGTACGTATTTCATCTTATTTCTGATGATAGATTGTTGATTATTGTTTTTTTATTATAATTTGTGTTTTAGTTCATTTTAAATTTATTGTTAATTTACTCATTTAATTCTATTATCTTTTCAGTTTTTTTTTAATCCTTATGCAATTGTATTTTTTTTTATTTTACTCTTGTTTGTTTTTTGCCTGACCATTTATTGAATAAATTATTAACATTTAGGGATCTTATATCTAAATTTTAGATTCCCACGGTCAGGCACACATATTTTTTCTTTTAGATTTGTGTTTAATTATTTCTTTTTCATTTCAGGGTTTTTTGTTTTTGGTTTTTGTCATTCATGGATTTAATTTGAGATATATAAATAATATATAATGAATCCTGGGTTTTATCCGCATTTTACATTTTGATGAGCCTTCTTCATTTTTCTTTGGTGACACTGATGAGTAGCGTGTTATTATTTTATCGAGAAGGATAGCCATTTTTATTTCCAGCTCAGATAAGTTTTTAATTTTATTCAACAGAAGTAGTGAAACAAACAAATTTTTTAAAATTTAATTTTTAAGTTTACAGATAATATATATTTTTCTAACGTGCGGCATGTTTGGCGTATTATTCATTGGCGCCCAACGTGTTTTTTTACAGATAACATATATTGTTGTTACTGTAAAGTACGTGAAATTGTATATATATATTATTTTAATAATTTTTTTTTTTTCTCAATATTTGATTCACTAATTCTGTTGATTTTATTTTTTGTAAGTTATTAATTTCTTCAATTTCCTGTTTTTTCTTGCAGAATGACATTTTAATTAATTTATTATTTCAGAATTATTATTTCTTAATTTTCATTTTTTCATGTTAATTTATTTTAATAAATTATTAATATTTAAGATGTCATTCGCTATTTTGTTGTAACAGGCAAATAGATTATTGATTTAATTCTGTCACTATCGTCACAAATAAGATGTTGTTTTTTAAAAAAGGAATTAGTATTTTCATCTAGTTTACGTATAATGAGGTTAGGAAACTCTTTTGTTTAATTCATTGATAGTTGTTGACATTTTATTGTCATATCATACGTTTCATTGACCTCGTTCTTTTTTTCAAATTTTTAGGAACTTCACACAAATGAAAGAAAGCAATTGTCAGAATTATTGAAGACATTGCCTACGGTTTCGGTTAAAATTTCGAATATGGAATATGTATAATTCTTATTATTATTATTATTATATAATTATTCTTAATTATGTATTTACTTAATATTATTTATTCGTTAGTTTATAACGTTATTTAGTTATTATTTAATTATTTATCTAATTAGTTTTTATTATACCTACAGAGCGGATTACAACTCTTTAAATAAGCCCTAAAGTTCATAAACAGAGCGGATTACAACTCTTTAAACAAGCCCTAAAGTTCATAAGCAGAGCGGATTACAACTCTTTAAACAAGCCTTAAAGTTCATAAGCAGGGCGGATTATTAAATAAAATAATTTAAGCCTTGAAGTTATCGTCTAGTTATTTGTCTGGGCGTTTGTTTTATTAACAATGTAGTTCCATTTTTTTTTTTTTTTTTTTTTATGTTAATTCAATTATTTTCAACGTAACAGCGGGGAAGTCTTGCTTTCAGTCTATTTCAGAAAACAATATAAAAACTCATACTATTTTTTTTTTAAATGCTAAGGCCGTTAGACAAGTGGCTAACCGTTACCGGTTCAGATGACAAGCCACACAGGTCCTGGAAGTGTGCTGCCGACCAAAGTAATACACGATTGAGGATAAGGGATTTCAAAGTACCTTAAAACTGCTTTTATAGATCTACAGATTCAGATCATAGGTAACTATCAAAAGTTTTCTAAAGATCTCCATTTTTAAGTTCCAAAGTATTTCTAAGTCTAACTCAGCCGTCTACTCGAACCCAGAGCCGCTGAGGCAAAGCGGTATATCAACTTGACCGAAGAGTTCGTCACTACGCGAATACGAAATGAAATTTTAGTATTTTTACTGCAATTATTTCATTCGTTTAAATACATACTTACCTATTCAAAATAATTGCCGAAATATTTTATATTTTAATTAATTTTATTTATTTGTAAGTATATGATTTAATGAAATACAAACACGCATGAAAATATATTAAACTAGCTGGTGCCCGCGACTTCGTCCGCGTTCTCGATAAAAGGTACCCTATGTGCTTTCTGGTGTCCCAGACAACGTGTATGCAAAATTTTATGGTGATCGGTTCAGTAGTTTTTGAGTGAAAGAGTTACACACATCCATACATCCATACAAACTTTCGCTTTTATAATATTAGTACATACGGATATAATTATACTATAGGTAACTCACCTCAGCGGTCGGCCGATACGCCCCTTTGGCCTTCCCGTGGTGGTCGGGCGAGTGGCGAAGATTCTTAGCGTCTATTTGCACGTTGGTCTGCATCCTGTTCTCACTGATCCTGGCTTTTAATCACTATTCTCTTCGGCGGCTTCCATACTATTACATTCCTTGGAGCCCCAAAAGCGTGAAACGGCCTCATCTGTAAAAATAAAAAAAAAGTTTATTTATTTTTAATTTTTATTTTTAATTTAATAAAATTGTTTGACACCTCATAAAATATCGCGTATACGGGATAAACGTGTTCTTGTTGTGTTGTAGAAAATAGTATTAATGTAAGGCCCGGTTTACACTGTAATAAATAAGCAGCTAGTTAAGAAATCAGTCTGTTAAGTAGCCAGTAGCGTCCAAATGTAGATAAGTTAGTAGTTACCTAAGTACCTAAATAGTAAAAAAAACTTAACTCGCTGTTGACGCAAGTTAACTCGCTACTGCACTAAATACTGCTAAATGTAAGCCGGGCCTAAATTAATTGTGATATCGGCGACGAACAAGATGGCGCTAGGGATAGGATAGGGATAGGGATAGGGATTCTAAAGTTATCCCTAGCGCCATCTTGTTCGTCTTAAATCTTAATTAATTAATTAATCTTTAAAGATTGTCCGTAGTTTTAAGATCAAATGTAAAAATTAAAGTCTCAGCTTCTACATGGCGCTTAGTTGTTTTAAACTCGAGTATATCACACATTTGAATGGTGGTAGGATCAATGTAAAAAGAACTGTACGCAAAAGCGAAAGAGTAAGGGCAAAAGGGCAAGGAGTGGGGGTGGGGGGTGCTGGTTTGATTAACTCGATTCGGTCACACTTTCATTTGTAGCAAATAGTTCCTGAAAACGAGTCTCTCGGGAGACGAGACGTGTTCTCAGAGAGCCAGCAGGGGCGTAAACATTATTCCGTTCTTGTACTTAATTAGTTTGATACAGATATATTTATTATACATTACCTACTCGACTCATCGCTAAAATCATTCTGGAAGAGATAGAATGTAAAGAAATACAAGATTTTTATTTAACTTTGACGAAAATAAACTGATTTATTTCCTTTGCTGGTAAACATAAAAAAAATGTTTTTGTATTAAATTTAAAAATTAATTCTTTTTTCATTTTTACAGTAAAGTAACTGCATTTTTATATGAAAATACAACGGACATCCGTTATAACGAGATATCGCCCAAGGCTCTTGATTTTCTTGTTTACTTTTTAAATTTCATTTTCATATTGTATAGGTATACAATATGAAAATATATTTTAATTTTCTAATTACATTTTTTATTTTTCCATCTCAATAAAAAATTTTTTACAATATTTTAATTTTTTATTATTTGCCTATTTCAATTATTCTTTCTGGATTCTTCATCCAACAAGCAAATTCATATATTATATTCAAATTACAAATTATATAATTAAGGCTAGCTAGATATATTCTAGGATTGAGGACATTGATTTAAAAAACAATCTTCAAGATTCAGAATCGTCAACACAATTTGCTTGGCGTCGCATCAATTAATTTCTATTGATCTATCTATATACTATTCGGACATAACTATGACGTCTAGATTTTATCCATAATCTAGACATCTAGATTCCATTGGAGAGCATGAGTCGACATATAAATCGTGAGTGCCGACGAGGCGGGAGTGAGTAACGGGTATTCCCGAACCGGGAGTCCCGACTCCCTCGACTGTTAATGCCCGAGTCGGGACCGTTTATGGACTTTATTTATGTAAACACAGCTCACCAACACTTACAATATTTGGGAACATGACCTCAGCCTCCGCTCAGGTCCGAGCGACGACACCCATCATAAATATGTATGGTGTTTACGATCCATAAAGCCTCCCTTTACATTCTATCGCACCCTGATAAATCCCTTGTACTATCCGTAAGGCTGTATATTGAGGGAAAGGAACTACACTATTTAATATACTTTGTGTAGTTACATTTTTATTATGTACGATATACGAAGAAATACTTTTTAAGTTATATCTCTATCAATCCTAGCTGCCCTTACCGATACCGTAACTTTATAAAATATAGCCTATGTTACTCGCTGATAATATAGCTTCCCAATAATGAAAGAATTTTTCAAATCGGTCCAGTAGCTTCGGAGCTTATTCAATACAAACAAACAAACAAATCATTCCTCTTTATAATATTAGTATAGATAGATTAGTATAGATAAACATTATACAACTAGAGGAATTTTTCGTATACATAGGTATACGAAAAATTCCTCTAGTTGTATATAGATACGGCTCTGGCGAAATGACACTAAAAAAATTGTTGGATAAATCCGACTCTGGCGGCTAAAGGATTATAGTAGAAAAAATTGCCTCCCACTAAGGAAGAAAATTTGAAGAAAAAGCCGTTCCACTAAGACAGATACGTTCTAAAATAGGATTGGTATTCAAGTGCAGTTGATAATCAGTATTATGAGATGTCCTCGGAATGCGAAAGTCATTCGAGGCGTGCGGAGACGCGACAGGAATTCTTCTCGTCTCTCGCGAACATCGCCGAGTACTATTAGCGAGATACTAACGTATCGCTTATATTATGTGGCGTCGTTCCTCCGAATATTATCGCACATTACCAAAAGAAATTCTCAAACTCATACATCATACAATAAAACACGAAAAAAAGACGATGCCAATACATTAGTGTCACGTGAGATCAATTGATCGGATATAGTTTCCTATGACACTTCTCTTTCTTCGCTAATATTTATGTGCGTCCGCTTTCCTTTTGAGTACCGTTTTATTTATCACTAGTCGGTCTCCGCGACTCCGTTTTCGTTGTATTGTAAAAAAATATAACTCCTGACAAAATTATATGAGCAATAATTTTTTTCAATTGCTGTTATAGTTTTTCCAGGCGTAGAATTTTTATTAGATCTAATTAATCTAATTTTCATTAGATCCTTCAGGAAAAGTACTTTTTCGGGATGAAAGGTACCCTATATCCTTTCCTGTATCCCTGACAATGCGTAATAATCTCTTTAGTCTGTGGTTTGAACAAGTTTACTTCCGATGAATCGCCGCAATACATCCAGACCACAGACTATGCAATAAAATTAAACCTAAAATTTAATTAAAGTTTCGTCAAGCTGTTAAGTTAGTGTTGCTTCCTGTTACAGTGTTTTGCTAATATTGCAAACACTAATTTTCCTCCTTAATTTAATACGCAGCTACTATGGAAAGTTATCACTTATTATGATTGCCTTCGCCAAACTTTGCGAAGCAGCGCGCTCGTAAAATACAGTGTCTGCCTTTATCTGTTTAGTCGCGACACGAGCGGTGTTCCAATTCATAAGCTGAAGCGAATCTCATCCGCTTCAGATAAATACATACATTTTTTTAGGAAAATGAGAATTTAATTTCACAAACCTACGAAAAGTTGCCATTATTATGTATAAATATAAATAAACTTAAGCTATATTCTTGGTTATTTTTTATAGCAATACATATTTGTTGCAATAAGTGACACCTAAATTTAATGTAGCTAATTATACTATTAAAATTAGAAGATAAAAAAAACATATAGGTATATCTATACTTTTCTAGTTTTCTAAAATATAGCTAAATTATAAATCTTTAAATACCTGGCCCCGTATAATAGATAGTAAAAAAATAATATGAAATAATCGCTACCGCCTGTCACTCGCACCGCATAGGCGATCGTTACTGTGACTGGACACAGGAGACTTCTGCTTTCTACGCATTCTCTTTTATTCTTTACTTCATTCGCCTACTTAACATTTTTTTTTCTTAACTTAAACAATATTGTTCTCACGAGGTTTTATTTTTTTCAACCTCTACGATTATGCCTCCTGGGCTTCAAAATTCAACTTCATATTTCGAGACACTACCACCGAAGCCTTTACTCAAACAATTCAGTGTTTCAGCGCTTTTATAGAAGTGACCTTTACATAAGAGGGTGGAAAAGAGCGTGGGAGCTCACAAGAGAGGTTTGGAACTAATGCGAATATCTAGATTTTTTTTATTGTATGACTAAAAGTTTTGACACCATGAGACTTCTTAAGGCGCCCTAAAGACTAATTATAAATTAGCGATACCAATACTAACAATACCGGTTAGAGCTTTTTTTTACAAGACTTGCTGTTGCACGCGACTTCGTCCGCGTAACTTTATAAAATGTAGTTAGTATGTTACTCGCTGGCAATGTAGCTATCTATAGGTGAAAAAATTTTTAACTACTGGACTAAGTTTTTGAGTTTATTCATTACAAACATACAAAAATACAAATCTTCCCTTTTTATAATATTCTATGTAGTATAGAAGAGATACAGCTTTCTTTATGTGTTTTCCTATATTCTTACTTAGTGTTCTTGCAAACGTTATGCACACCAAATATGCTTAATAGAAGCCTACTATAAATAAAATGGGATATCTACAGGATATCCCATCGGCCATTGGTGTTTTTTTTTTAAATTTGTAATTACATAACAGGTTTTCGCTGTGTGTCGTCCTCCAGCCTACAACGAGCTATCGACAGGCCCACTTCAGTTAACTGGAGTGTCCAATAAACAATAAAGAGGTCATCATCCGCTTGCGCCTTTATATTTTAACAAATCACCTATTTTTTAGGTAGGTAACTTTGTAACTATTGTCAATAATGGACAAAGTCCGTTCATTAGTTTTTGAAATCGACTCAAATAGTTTTCAAAAAATGAAGTTTTTGAAAAGTTGTTCATAGAGACAGACAGCGATTTTAATTTATAATATAACATGTTAAGATTTATGAGTTTATGATATTAAGAAAAACCGGGAGCGGGTTGCTATAGTAATAGAATAAGTTGAAAAGAGAATAGTACATAAGTAAGGAAAGTCGGCGCGTGGATATTGCGGAGTTTTCTCGCGAATAAATTCAATGTTTCCATTACGGGAGCACAATGGAAAGCGGTTTATGGCGCGGAAAATGCAGATACCACTTGTACGAGCAAGCCGGAAAGCCTTCTTATAAAACTATATATACCTACTCGTATAAACATGAATTATGACCGTTGGGACTAACATTACGAGTATCATAATAGGTTTCATCCAAATGTGATATTTAAGTAAGCGCAACGGACATAATTATTGTACGGTTGAGAACAACAATGAATACAAAATATACAATAAATCTCTTCCTACTGCCATTATTAGCACCCCTTTTGCGAGTATTTACACAAAGTACCTACTTAGGGTGAGTTGCACCATCTTACTTTAACTATAACAAACGTCGCAACTTCAGTTAAAGTAACGGTTAGGCCGAAAATGAGTTGCACCAGTTAACAAAAAGTCAAATGACGTCATAACTTAACCGCTAACCTTAACCGCTTCATATTGGCCGGCTAAAGTTATTGTTATGGTTATATCAACTGTCATCTTCAAACTTTGTGAAGAAATATTTTGTTTTGTGTGAAAGTATTGATAATTACTTAATACCATGTCTTTACTCCGTGATATTCTATGGGAATCTAGTTCTTCTGAATCTTCTGATGAAGACAGTGACAATATAGTGGCCGAAATGCGAAAGAAAAAAATTTATCAACCTCGAATTGATAGATTTCGAAAATGGGATGATCGCGAATTTTTAGACAGATTTCGTATTTCCAAGGGCTTCGCTCGATCGCTGGCTGCTCATTTAGGACCCTTGCTGAAAACTCGAACCATGAAGTAAGTGCCTATCTATCCTTACTAATATTATAAATGTGAATGTGTTTGTTACGCTTTCACCCAAAAACTACTGAACCGATCACCATGTAATTTTGCACACATGTTGCCTGGGACACCAGAAATAATCATCCAGAACGCGGTCGAAGTCGCGGGCACCAGCTAGTATAAAAATAAAACTGTAGATTTAGGTACCTACAAAAAGCAGGATACCAATTTTTATAGAAATCTTTATTTTTGATCGGATTTACTCGATACATTAAATACAAATAAACAAGATACTCTATTACAAATAAACATTAACATCTATAGTTTTCTCAATAATATGATACGAATCTGTACCTAACCTGTTATGCTGATTATGATTCCTATATTTTTTTCAGAAATTGTGCAATAACTCCAGAGCAACAAGTAGTGATGGCTCTAGAATTCTTTGCAAGTGGCTCATTTCAACGCTGCATAGGGGATGCTGCAGGTGTTCATAAATCCAGTGTGTGTAGAATAAGCCATTGCCGGGCTTAGACCAGAGTGGGTGTCAATGCCTCAAAATATCCAAGAAATGGAAGTGGAGGCCAAAAAATTTTATGAAATTTCTGCCTTTCCTAAAGTAATAGGAACTATAGACTGCACCCATATTCCAATAAAATCTCCAGGTGGGACAGATGCAGAGACATATAGGAATAGGAAACATGTTTTCTCATTAAATGTACAAGTAATCACAAATGCAGAGATGTATATAACAAATATTGTAGCACGATGGCCAGGAAGCAGTCATGACAGTCATATATTTAATAGCAGTGTGATTAAAGGACGACTAAAAGATGGCGAGTTTACAGGTTTTTGGTTACTGGGGGATAAAGGCTATGCTGTGAAACCGTATCTGCTCACACCTCTGCGTAATCCTATCACAGGAGCCGAACAGCTTTACAATGAAAGCCACATACGGACTAGAAATGTTGTAGAACGAACATTTGGCTGCTGGAAAAAAGGTTTCCTGCTTTAACATGGAAACTACGTACAAACCCAATAAGGGCTCAATGCGCTATCGTTGCCATGGCTGTGCTTCACAACATGTCTAAAAAATTCAGAGACCCAATGCCATCATCACCGAATGACAGTGATGATCTTTCCTCAGATTCATCTGATGAAGAAGATTGTTATACACAAAGCACAAACAATGCTCATAATAGGGACACATTGATTAATAATTATTTCGGTGGATTACAATAAGTGTATACTGTAATTAATATTTAGGTACATTTTCGTAGATTAATAAATATTTTGGTAAATTAAAATTAGTATGTGTATTATAAGTAGTATATGTTTAGTTTATGAGTGCTAGACTAGGGTATCTTATGCATAAGCCCAATTATGGTAATTAGATAACAAGCTCCCTGAAATAAGGTAGAGGTAAAGTGATAATATAGGTTTATGGCCTAGGCATGTAAAGTTATTTTACTAGCAAAAGTAATAATATATAAATGGCCATTCACAACCACTTGTTTTATTTTGTTATTATCAATAATTTGATTGTTGCGGACATACCTTATATACCACATTCTATTATCAACATTTGTACATGGTCCATAAATAATACACATATACAAAATATTTTGAATACTTTTTTTATTGTTTATATGATTGTGTTAAGTAACAAAAAAATAAAAAAATAATTATGTTTGATGATAACGGAGTTCATTTTTTTTTCCAGTATTTCAACTTCAACCTGAATTTTTTTTATCTCTAGCTTCTAGCTCTAGGAACGGGTTAGCGTTCAGTCTTCAATAAAACAATTTCAACAGATTAAGGCAAAAGTACATTTATTACTCAATATCGTTTTATCGTTTTACATCAGAGAAAATAACCACCAATACGCCAAGAGGTAAATTACTGATTAATTGATTAAAATAAATAAACGTTGTAATATTATATTAAAGAAAGATACAACCTGGTTTTCCTTATACTCAACAATACACTTGAGACTTTTACACTTCGCTTTACTATTAACATTTTCACAAATTGTAGGTCTTCCCGGTGATAAATATAAAGCCTTTTTTCTTAAAAAAAACCCCACCACTTAAATGATCTAACCCGTAAGAACAGTAGTACATTCAGTTGAGTTGGCCTTTATGAAAATATATGTCAAACTTACATTAATAATACTATGTCCTAACGCATATGAGGAAATAATAAACAATAACTTTTTAAATATATGTTTTTCATTTAATTAAACTAGTTTACAGAAGACCAGCATAAAATAACAGCATGTGTGCTGTAGTGTTTTAGTGAGTGAGTAAGGGATGCCAGAGCACATTTCCCTATCCCTTCCCAATCCCTTATCCTTAATCCTACTGTAGTCGGTAGCACATTCAGCTCCTGTGTGACGCTTGTGTTATAGATAGGCGACGGTAGCCACTACCATCAAATGGACCGTCGGCCTGTTTGCCGACCTGAACATATAAAAAACTAGTTTTTTATTGCATTTGGACATAAAAATATTGAAAAAAAAAATTAAATTTAGAATTCTAAATTTTTTTTCAATATTTTTATGTCCAAATGCAATTTCTCAATTTCTAATCTATGTCGCTCCTCTTGATGGCGTATCGTCTGTTCATGCAGCTCCTGGCTGTGCCTGATGGATTCGCTGATTTTTTTGAGCTCCAGCTCCTGCAGGCCATCCATAATGGCTAACTTTTTTTCCTGCAGCAACTGGCGGACGATGTTGGCCTTATAATGCTCTGCAGTTTTTTGTTTCTTTGCTGAACCTGTTAATAAGTAAAGCCCATTAGATTTATTTACACACCTTTAGGTACATACATTATTTAGTATTCATGATTGTTAATCATTACGTTTTAGTGGTGATGATATGTGTTGTTTAAGTGAACTGTACGGTGTACTTGCGTCGAACTCCCTCTTCTCTTTATTACCAGAGGCCTCATTTGCATTTGCCGGCATTGTTTCGTTATCAGAAATCTGTAAAATAAGTAACAATATTGATTATGGGGTTCTTTTATTTTTGTTTACTCACGCATTGATCTCTCGTACCGACAAACAAAACTATAATGACAGCAGTGACAGTGAGGTTGGTTTAAAAGACTCTTTCTATCAAATAAAGAATGTTTTTTTTCTGTTTTTCTTATTTCAATTATAACCTCTTCTTTAAATTAAAACCCATTTACTTAAAGCATAAGTATATAACCACAATAAACCTGACAAGATCAACTATCGGTCTAAGACACCGTGTGCGAGTAGAATTGTTACTGCAGTACTAATTAAGTACATACATAATTACATTATCCTTTATATATTATGCATATATTATGTTCTGTATTTCAATGCAATATATAAATACCTTCTTTGTAAGATGAGACTCCTCAGCCATATGGTCATCAACCACTACAACTGTGATGGTGTCATCGTCACTTATTGACTTATTGCCATCTATTGACATTGGCATCATAGTTCTCAGCGAATCTCCAGCACTAGCATCGTCTGGGTTAGGTGGACGTGGCGGCGGCCCTCCACCAGTGCGGAGCATCTCCTGACGTTCCTTGCTAGCCTCCTGCAAACGTAAAGGTGTATATATATGTATTTTGAATAAAATATTAGAAAGCACTATGTACTTAAATAAAATATTTATGTCAATATAAATAAGCATACCTTCCTGGCAGTCTTCTTCAAATTCTCAAATTTATATTTGAGCTGCTTTACAGTGCGCGGAGTATCTCCCAATGCATTAAATTCGCAATGAATAACATTCCACACACTTTCTTTTTGCTTAGTACTAATACTATCTGTTTTTTTACAAAATAGAATGTTCTGGTGCTTAGTTATTAACATTTGTAGTCGACCCATTTCTCCTTTGGTAAAATTTACACTTCGTTCCCTGCAACAGGCAAATCACAAGCATGTTAGGTCAGGTAAGATAACAATTGAGTTCCAGAAATATAAACATGACTTGTTGCCTTTTGTTATTGTACGGGTTGAGAAACAATTCTACATGTGAAATACTATCAAAACTATCCACCCGTCTTCTAATTAACACGAAATAAGTTAGCATAATATAAACTACAAAATTATTTTCCTACAAAAAAAAACCTTTGTCACATTACGGCCAATATAATAAGTTGGTACTTACTTTGTTCGGACGTGAAATAAGTTTTCTTCCATGTTTAAACGTTAATATGATAAATAATAACTATAATCACAACTTTTGATAAAATTATTGTTACGGATCTGAATTTATTTTGTAGTTTAGTTTACGTTACGTGTCAGATCAAAATTCAAATTATAGAAATGACATTAATGACAGCTCGAAAATATGAGTAAATATATAAGTTACTCTATGTAATGAGTGTATTTTTAGTGTTGTAATATCCAAAAAAATTTCCCACAACGATTCTGAGGTAAATTACAACTCATTAGACTGGCGACCCTGGTAACTTTAACTAAGCTTACAAATATGGCGGTGCAACGCGTTTCGCAGAAACTGTTAAAGTCAGGGTTATTGTTAGTGACAATTTGACGTTAACTTTTACTTTAACCGTGCTACGATGCAACCCACCCTTAGGTATGTAGAATTTGATACTTAGGTTTGTATCAAATTCTTTCTGAGAAGCTTCTTGCTAGCGAATAGCGAATATTTACAATTTTTTACGAATTTGAAATTTGGAAATTTGAAATTTGAAATTTGAAAATTTGAATAATTGAAAAATTGAAACTGGTCCGGCCATTATCGAGTTTTGCACTTATTTTTAATAATTATAAATTCTGTTTAGAACCGTAGATTTCTAATTTATCTTCTTTTCTCGATGTATTCTTTTTAGATTTGAAACTTTATAAACTTTTGTGAGAGATTGAAAGCAATATAGCTCTGTCCCTCTCACGCTCTCTCTCTGCCGGCCATTGTCACGGGTAGGCACGTTGTGTTTACTGTGGTACTTTTAATTAATAAACCCTGTTTAAATTCAACTCAGTGCATTATTATTCCAACACACTAATTAAGGACCCCAATACAACAACTTTGTTTTAAACGAGAATCTAAAAAACCCCATGAAAATCTCTCGTTGAAAATAGCCACTAATATCTGCTACGAAATATTACGGATTTAGAAAGGCTAATAATTAAGTCCGTTTCTCTTGATATTTCTGAAATTTTGTAAACTTAACAATCTATTAGATTGATCACGTTCTTGTTGGTTTTTATATAGGTCATGGCACTTCTTGCATTGTAGGGAAGAATCTTTTCTTTATCGAACTGGTAGCAGATAAATCAAACACATAAATTCCATGTGCACATAGTTCCGTTTATTTTCTTTCCTTCATATTTTAATTTCAATAAACATTCATTATAAACAATACATTACTAAATATAAAATATACCAAAACCCTCTAACCAAACTAACTTCAATGAATTTTTTCTGTCAACTATAATTCTCTGTGACTTTCTTCTAAATTTAAACTCTAGTTTAAATACAATTTCTTTTTAAAATCATTACCTACATTTCAGCCAGTACCATTGAAGTTCAAACCTTTAACACACGTATGGTTTCATGTGTTGTTAATGTAAATGTACGAAAGATATTCTTTTAGCTTTGATAATGAATGAAAGAAAGAAAGAAAGAGGAAATATATTTTATTTGGCATTCCCCTTTGTAGAGCTTTTAGAGCTATCTTTTTGCATTACAACCACGCTTTCCCCGGATAGCTTTTGCTTCTGAAATTGTGGCCTTAATTGATATAAAGTATGCTGGACATGTCGACATTGGCGTTCAGTAGATAGTAAGGCTCGATTTACGACCGTGTTTACGTCCTTATTCCCCGTTTAAACTGTTATTGATGATAGATGACGTAACGTGTCGTGTCGTGTCGTGACTTGCACACGCGACGGAGACTTCAATTACCGCAAAGTCTGATTGATTGAATCGGCTTATACCCACAATAGCGACCCTTGCACTGTCATTGATAGTAGCTGACTAACAAACCGTGTAAGCAACAATGCCTTTTCAGTGTTATAAAAGCACATGTGCTATTGTGTTATCCTGCTTTTAACTTGGCTTTTGACTAATATTTTATGTGCACATTTTTTTGAGTTATCAACTACTACAATTGGCAGTTGCCTGTTAGCTTGTCCGTCGTCAACTTTCTTAAAAAAAAGTATACTTACAGAGTTTTTAAATACATAGGTACATAAATAACAATTTTTTTTTATAAAATACTTGAGGTCAAAATGAATCAACGGTACGAGCTGTGCCAGCGACTTGGGTACGCGCTGTAGTTTGTTTTTTGAAAATCCCACAGGAATCTAACATTTTTCCAGGATAAAAAGTATCCTATAGACAAAACCAGGCAGTAATGTATATACCTATGTGCTAAATTTCATCCAAATCATGTGCTAAATACTTATTGTTACATTGTATATGAAAATTAATATATTTAAAATTGTATTTACTGGTTGCTCATTTGTTCTTATTTGTTTTTATTTGTTTATTTTATTGTAGATTGCCATTATTTATTATTTAATTGTAACATTATGGACTTGGTCGGGCGTCCGTGAAGCCAAGTATGAGGTTCCCAGCGGAAGATCAGCGCTGTGTGTGACTCGTTACACACACAGCATATGCTGAGTTGGGTGCCTATTTGGGTCAATGCACTGGTGCATGCACTGGCAAATATGACAGTATGGCAAGTATTGCCAATATAATTAACTTTGTTCTGTTTTCTCTTGTTCTTGTGTGCATGTGCTATTTTTATTGGCTCAATAAAATTTCTTTTCTTTCTTTCTTTCAAATCCTGCGAAAAATGAAAAAAAATAAAATACTCTATCATGCAGAAAAGTCTGAAACCTTTTAATACTAAAAAGGTTTTAAGCGTGAAAAAGTCCATGAAATAATAAATTCACATTCAGCCCAAATTATATTCACGTATAATTTTGGCTACGAAATGCTCTTCGTCTCAATAAAATTCAACTTTTTTTTTTTAATAATAATAATGAGAAAGATATTTAAATTAAAAATAACACCACGAAACACTCGAAAGTTGCTGATCGGGTAATAGATGGATAAGTGGGGATGGAGTGGCGCCTCAACACCACTCGACAACCTTCGAGCCTCTGCAAAGAACAACCAGAGACAGTGACGTCACATTACGTCAATTCAGGGCGGGCTCCCCTCCGGCGTAAATCGTTTGCAATCTATCTCGCTGGATGGGATTCCGATGTGGGGCCACTAAACGAGCAAATGTTCGCTTGTGGGTGTTTCCACAAAAGCGGGTTTAGTATTCATCAGACTAGTATCACACGAATTGCTAGTATTGCTAGTACGGACTGTGAAACTACAACATAGTTTTGACGAGTTGATTGACTCAACGTCTCTAGTACTGGCTGCTGTGTCCAAAAGTCGCTGGTTTGATTTCCGCTCAAGACAAACATTTTAAATCAAATCAAATGATTTATTTATCTGTAACAAATAACAAAAGAAAAGAGTAAAAAAAAACAGTGACAGTAAGAAGAAAAAGTCATTTGTTACAAAAAGGTGCTAGCACTGATCTTCCGCAGGAACCCTGCTTAACACACACACAGCCATACACCAATGCATATGCTCCTTAAAAATTGTATATATGAATATGTGTATATATTTGTATATATGAATATGTCTGTTTGTCTTACTCTGGGTTTTTTCTATTAATTCTATGTTCATATATATATATATATATATATATATATATATATATATATATATATATACGAATATATAGTATACGCGTATAAATTATCAATTGTATATAATTTGCTTATAATGTTAAATATATGGCAGACAAACGACAACGTACTAAAACATGGTTCACTCCCATTCCCTCGTCGCCACCATTAAGAAGGCATTTTTTTCGACAGGGAAATTCATTAGCACACGTGATTCTGAATTTATCTCACGGCGAAGGTACTGCCATACGGAAATGTATGCGGTTACGACGTTCTAATGGCCCAACGAATCTGAATGTGGGCACATCCGGATGAGTGATCTCAGGTGCGCTCACGTCGCGCTAATCCCTCTACATCGACATCCGTCTATTAGCCGATCCAACTATTCACACCTCACTAGGCTGTCTCTCCTGACATCTCATCTTTGTTGCGATCAATCAAACACTTAACACTCTTATCTAATTATTATAAAGAACAGTTTTTTATCGTTATTTTAGCCGTAAGGCGTCAACTTCTGGGCATAAGCGTCGACCGAAATTTTCTAGAAACGCCGGGCAGAAGCCTGAATTCAACGCGGCCCTTATAAGGTTTCCAGAGGCCATCAAGTTATAAGCCCTGCAAATTGCTAATACGCCTGGCCGCCAATTGGGTGACGTAATCTCGTGACACACTCAGTGCCGTTAGAAGCACTGTCCGGCGAGTTTTTGTTGCGGATGACGTCACATGAATGTTTATGTGACAAGGTTCCAGGGCATTAGCAATTTGCTGCGATTATACTTGTAGAGTAGCTAGCATCTCCATAGCCAGTCAAGCGGTGTTGAGGACAAAAATTTTTCAGCGTTATGTCTTCACACTTAGTAAACATAGGTCAAAATTTTAAATTTTTTTTAGACACTTACAATTTTAGATAAGAAGAAGTCTAGGAGCTTCCCAATTATTGCTCATCTTAGCTATATTCGACGATTGAGATCCTTCTCGAAGTTAGATCTACATAATCGGACTGTTTGTCTGTTGACAACTTCGAGGGCCGAGTTAGCAACTCTGCGTGCGGTGGACACCTAACATAACTTTTATTTGGTTAATATTCACCTTAAGGCCTACCCTTTGGGGAAACTCGGAGAGGCTACAAGCATTATTACGTTTTTTGCCATTGTAATTACCATAATCAGCCTGCACCTCTCCACTGTTGGATATGACTCCACTCCATGAGTAATGAGTAACTCCTACTCATGGAGAATAGAGGTAAGGAGAGGAGGCCCAACTTTATACATGAGAAAGTGTCCGTCGAATACGCTCAATAAGGCGGCGCTGTAGTAGCATTGGTGTGTGACGCACTAGTTCATGAACTACGCAATCAACCAATCATATCAAACACCAATGCTACTCTAGCGCCATTCTGGTCAATTTATGAACCACTATTTAATGCTTTTTACTTGCCACTTTTTCAGTTATAACCCTCCATACTCCTTCCTAAGGTTCGGCACTACACACGGTCCTCTAACCTTCTTATGTTATGTTATGATGTTGATTTAACATAGGTAGGTAATATCCCTACACCTATATTTATATTGCCTTTTTGTATCCAGTGTCGCTCCTTATAATTGAAATTCCGATTTTGAATATTGTTGTTATTCTATTTGGAATGTTGTTTGAATTCCGTTTATGGATTAATTACACTGGTGTGTGGTGGATCGACGGTAATGTAATAATACGTGTATACGAGACGTTTATTAAGACCCTCGTCGTCTCGCGGAGACGCGTAGCGACACGAGGTGACAGCATCTGTCAGCGGGTGACGAGCGGGAACTAGAAATATGATGAACGCTTTCGCCACTTAATGCCTCACTTGCGCATTTTATTAACATGTTATTTAGTAATGCGTACAATGCAAACACTTTCGATACAAGAAATTATAGTCCGTGTAGAGTACTAGTAGACTATTGTAGTCCGTCCAGAGCTTTGTACAATATAGGTAATAAAATATGGTTTGGTTTCTCACTGTCCTAAAATTGTCGGCTTTTATTCTGAACACGTGAGGGCCTAGTCACGTTTTTCGTGACGGTTATTAAAGCTCATTATCCCGTAACACCTAAATTGCATATCCATGATGGATAACCGTTATGACAATTCTTCGTTATTAAGAAAGTTTATACGCATCTTCTTCTTTGTAGTGTCAAATAAAATCGCTTCCCGCCGTTTGTCCTACTGTATGTATGCTTAGATCTTTTAGAAGTTTTAGACTTCTCAATTTTAATGCGGTTTTCACTAATGGAAAAAGCGTCAAACGAGGAAGGCTTTTATATGTGATTTGCTGAAAAAAATTACACCCATACGAAGCTGAAAGCGGTTATAAACTTGCATTTTCCCGCGACTTCGTCAGAGCCCCTTTATGTTTAACCGTTGAAATACAAAAAAATATCAGTCTTAAAAAATACATTAGCGATATAAAAGTATTCAATTTTATGGCTCATTTATTTCTGTCAGGCGTTTAGATTTTTGTTATATTTTTAGATCAGCACTTTTTTTTAGATAAGCAGTACCCATTCATAGCAGTACCTCATTTCATTTTCTTTATCCCTGACGACGTGTATGCCTAGGCGTGACAATCAAACTTACTTTACAACATTATAGTTATACCTAACATTGTAATCTATCATTGCCTAAAACCTCATATATTATAAGTTGAAACGATCGTTTTCTGGAAGCTGCGGGCGAACATTAGAGTGAGCTATTGCTCGGTATTAAGTGGTATTAAGTGGCTATAAGCAATCGCGGTCATCTTTTACCAATTTATTGGCAGCGACGCCGTCAGCCGCCTTGCACTCCAGTTAACTGTGTAATTGGAAACGGATCCACTTACATTGCTTTAACCAATAAATAAAGCAATACAGAATGACCCTTTGCTTTTTTTGGTGTGCACTTCTTTTTAGTAATAATTTTGTAAGAGGCAGTCATTGATTAGATCCAGTGTAGTTCTTATGGTTACCAGTAGATTAGTGAATATCGTTGGTATATTATTGAACATAGTTGGTAGATTATATAACATCTTATATAACATCGTTGCTAGATTAGTGAACATCGTTGGTAGATTAGTAAACATCGTTGGCAGATTGGTAGATTAGTGAACATAGTTGGAAGATTAGTGAACATCGTTGGTAGATTAGTGAACATAGTTGGTAGATTAGTGATCATCGTTGGTACATTAGTGAACATTGTTGGTAGATTAGTGAACATAGTTGGTAGATTAGTGAACATAGTTCGTAGATTAGTGAACATCGTTGGTAATTACATTTAATAAACTTACTAAATAACATTTAACCAAATAACGGCTAGTGATCAAAATATTCTGTATACATTATTTCGGATTTCCCATACTGTTTCGGTGAAAAAAGCATACTGTATATAATAGAGTGTCACCGACAGACTTGGAGTAATCAATCGCTGAACCGCATACTATACTAATTGTGTTATATCATGTAGCTAATTGCTTCTGGTTCGTATCGCTCTATAATTTTCACCCTAGACCTGTTTCTAGTAAAATACGAGTAGTTCGCACTTGTCGCACGCGACTTCGCCTGCGTAACTTTATAAAATACTAGCTGACCCGCCAAACGTTGTTTTGCCAAAAAATAAAATTTTGGGGTGGACCACCCTTAACATTTAGGGGTATGAAAAATAGATGTTGGCCGATTCTCAGACCTACCCGATAAGCACACAAAATTTCATCAAAATCGGTCCAGCCGTTTCGGAGGAGTTCGGCAATAAACACCGCGACACGAGAATTGTATATAATATATTAGTTAGCCAATGTTACTCTATCATATTGTGGTTTCTATTTTATTATTTTCACAGGACAACGTACCCCTGAAATATTGGTGACATTGTATAATATCATCCGTTGGACACGAGTAACCATTTTTAGTCGAATCGATGACCGAAATAACACAACCGCCTGGACCTTGCACCTCTTCACTTCACACTTGACTGCCTATGGCGACCTCACCAACTCCTGTTCACGGCTTCGCCCACGTAAACGTGTGGGTTCATTCAGTAAGTTCATGTATACACTTACTTATGCGCTACAAAATGGTTTACTCAGGAACAAAGTTAACTAGATATTATCACATGAAATAAAAATTGAAAGTCACTGCTACGCAATGTCGCTACACCAGTCCCTATAGAATAAATAAGTTAAGATACGAGTAATTAAGACTTCCTTTAAGATCCGTTGAAAAATAATTTTCTATGCCGCCAAGGCAACATCCATACTTCCGTCCGTATTTACTAATATTATAAATCCGAAAGTTTGTATGGATGTATATTATGTATGGATGTTTGTAACTCTTTCCCGCAAAAAACTACTGAACCGATCACCATGAAATTTTGCATACACGTTGTCTGGGACACCAGAAAGGACATAGGGTACCTTTCATCCGGAAAAAAAGTACTGTTCCCGAGGGATTATCTAAAATTAAGGAAACTAACTCCTGGCTAAGTATAATAGCAATAACGATGTCAGGCGATATATTGCTTTTTCAACGCGGACGAAGTCGCGGGCACCAGCTGGTTTGTTATATTTCATTTAAATGTAAAAACTGATTGCAATATGCACGTTTGGATTTTTATTTTAATTTTAACCCGGTTAGGGTTTATTTTATTTTTGTAATTGAATCTTCAAATATAATAGCATAATTAATTTAATGTGAACTCATATGAAATTTATTAAATAAGCACTTGATTATTATTATACCGAACAAACCGTTCGGACACGGCCCGTTTGCTCCCATTATCTCACAAATTATTATAAGTATTAATATCTTAATTGAGTTAATTAGGTCATAAAATTAACAAGAAAAATTAAATCTGTAGTAACAAGCTTAAAAGTCAGAACTCAATCTAATTATTCCAACTCGTTGGACATACTCATATTTTGTATTATTACTTTTTTTATTATAAAAATTCCTCAAAATTGCTGTTTCTAAAGAGTGCAAGGGATTTCGACGTTGACATATTTGTTATGGAAAGTTATTGTATCCCGAACCTTATTAAGTTACTTTCTAATGTCATACTTTGGCAAGTAGTAGCAGGGAATACTGCGTTTCACAGTCATTTGGGCAGTAAGGCCTTAGGCCGTCCCCTTAGAGAAGAGCATCTAAGTACAATAAAAAATTAAACGTCTGTCAAAATTATAACAGCAATAAAGAAGTTAGGCGTTATAATTATTTGTTGTTTTTCTCATTGGTTTTTCTATACGGACGAAGTCGTGTGCACCAATTAGTGCATATTTGCATCGACTCCAGTCATTTTGAGCAGGTAATCCTATACATTTTTTAACAATACTTACTAAAGTATTGTTAAAAATATTAATTTTAATTTCATACTAAAATGTTAATTTCATACTAATGAAACTGAATGATAAAATAACTAACTGCTAATCTAACAATTACTTTTGCCATGTACCTATGTCATCGGCTGTATTTCATTTGACATGGATGATATGAAAATACAGCCATGGAATACCATAGCATACAATGAAATGAAATACAACCGATTTCAGGATCCTGTCCCAAGTTAATCTCGTGACGAAACCTCAATATTGACACATGTTTCCAATCCATTACACGGCGCACTTTTCTGTGTCACAACTAAATTACCCAAATGTCAGACCTCTCCACTTGGGACACCGCGTCTCAACTATGGAGCTGGAGACAAAACGAGATTTATTATATTGCGCTTGGGTTTATTAGAGCGGTTATAGTTGGGACGCGTCCTTTGTGTGCAATTTCAAGGGATACAAGTGGATTTAAGTCGACAAGTTAACGCGGACATCGCCTCCCCCGGTCCGAAGGGGGCGCCACATTTGCATGAAGCTACGCAGGCGATGTTTTGTTTTAATCAGAAAGACGCTTGGAGGGAATTGTACGAGTACGGTTCTTTTACGAGTATAACTGTACCTGTTAAAGATTTAATAAGGCGGAAGAAGGAAAAAAGACTGAGAAATTAAAACATACTTATGTAAGTATTTACAATGCAAAATCTAAAACGCTAATGAAAAAATGTGAAACACAAAACAAATTGACAAATATTTATAAAAAGAAGGTGTAATTTAAAAACACAAGAGGAAAACAGAAAAAGGCTATAGGTATATGCTAAACTCCAAAAAGATCATTAGCCCTTAACAATATTAGCAACTGTTTGCCAGCTTAGATGCGCTCGGTTTGCGAACGCAACGAGCATTGGTTTAATATATCTTCTATTCTTGATGAAATCACGAAGAATAATGTCCACTGACCCCTCTTTTATTAAAATTGCACAAGCCACGACAAATTTTACTTCTCTCAATAAATCTGTTTAATGTAGAGCTTTCGTTGTGAGCTTCGACAAAGTTGTAAATTAATTATGCGAACTGCATTTGCAGGTTTAAATAAAAAAATTAAATTTTATGTTTTGCTGATGATATTATAACATACTTATATGTTATGGCAATGGAAAGAATTATCTATACTAATATTATAAAGCTGAAGAGTTTGTATGTTTGAACGCGCTAATCTCAGGAACTACTGGTTCGAATTGAAAAATTCTTTTTGTGTTGGATAGATCATTTATCGAGGAAGGCTTTAGGCTATATAACATCACGTTGCGACTAATAGGAGCGAAGAAACAGTCGAAAATGTGGAAAAACGGGGAAAATTATTCATCTTTGAGGGCTTCCGTTGCGTGCGCTGCGAAAACCGTTCGAGATACCCAAATGATTCCCAAAATAACTATTCCACGCATACGAAGTCGCGAGCTCATTAGTGATTAATAATGAGTTTATTTTTAATTAAGTTATTTTTTTATGGATGAAAGGAATGTCCCTGACAAAGTGTATACAATATTTCATGATGATGATTGAGTAATTAAGGCGTGAAAAGGTAAAAGACAGACAGAGTTACTTTCGCATTTACAATATTAGTATGTATTATACAAAGATGGCAAAGGCTAACCTATTCTCAGCAATTGAACGTAACCTATCAATCAGAGAGCTGCCGATATGCAAATATGAGAAGTAGATAAGTAACAAAGATCTAAGCACTTAGATTTAGCTCGAGTGAGGCGTTGGGGGGACGCAGCGGGGTGGAGGCGTCGCGAAGTCGCCCACTTCTATTCGTCGCCCTTGCCCCTTGCAATGTGCAAGGGGATGGGATGGGATGGGACGCCAGCGATGGGACAATGTGGCGCCCGACTCTTACTCAGCTCACTTTTAACCACCGGTGGTATTTATTATAATACAGTCATATTACACATGTATACTTCTTTGCTTGTATATAGATATTTTGTAAAAAAATGCGAAATAGAGTCCAAAATAACTAGGCAAAGTAATTTATTGTAAAGATCAAAATGTAAACAAGAACAAAATAAAAGAAAATGTTTATGTAATGGTAGTTAAAGCAAACAATTAACTAAGTAACTAATAATATTGTAAAAGCATTGTGTGATGTCGAAGATATTTTTTACTGATTTTTTTTCTATTTATCACTAATTATAATGCATACTTACTGGAGAATCATTTAACTGCTTGCAGTCAGCATGCATAGAAGCCTTAAGGACACAACCTAATCCTAACTTAATAATATTATAAATGTGAGATTGTCTGTTTGTTACGCTTTCATGCCTTAACTATACAACCAAACTTTACTAAATTTTTCATATAGGTACGTTGTCAGGAATACAGAAAACTCAACCAAAAAAAAATTGTTCTCTAGGGATCATCTAAAAATTAAATAAAAAAACAACTCCTGACTAAAATACACGAGCAATAAAGATAGAAGTGACATTCTTTCGAAACGAAAATCTGCTCAAATATTAATAACCCAATAAAAAGGGGGCGGACGAAGTCGCGGGCAAAAATTGTCATAATAATTATGATGTCATAACTTAGATTAGATTTTATAGTTGTGTAGTATACTTTAAATATGGTACAAGTCAGATGGTAGAGATACATGTACAAGTAACTAACTGCCGAGTACCGCGTCCGCCTAACTAAGTACCCAGTGTGCTAGCACTGAGTTATGTGTTTTTTTTTAATGTTAAGGTCGACAGACAGACTGACAGTCTACTTGATGGTAAGTGGCTACCGTCGCCTATAACACAAGCAACGCCACAGGTGCTGCAAGTACGCTGCCGATCATAGAAGAATTAAGGATAATGGGAAAGGGATGGGGCAATGGGGCAATGGGGCAATGGGGCAATGGGATAATGGGGAAATGGGGAAATGCGCTATGGCATCCCTTACTCACTCATCGAAACACAACAGCACACCTGCTGTTATTTCACGTCTTATGTAAGAGGGGTGGTTCACTACTAACATTTATGTTTAAGTTTATGTTACAAACAGGCCCGTCGTCGGTTACCGTCACGAAATATTCCTTCGGGAGATTATTATCAGACATGCGACAACGCGACTCTCATTTACATACAAATTGTTTATACACATAAGTAGGTATATTAAGTAATATTTATTAACTTATGTGAGAAAGCTTTCTTGCCCTACGCAAAGTATGTCTAATGTATCTTAATTTAATGTTCAGTACTCACCTGATGAATAATTTACAAAAGTTTTTTAACACCATCAAAAAAAAATCCGCATAAAACTAAAACAATTCTCCTCACGTGATGTCACTGAACACGTGACGGCACTTCAATTGAAATTTGTATTTTGGTTAAATCGTAACAGCTACGTACAAGTTTCTGGTTGAAAGATTGCGAGAAGCGGCCACGCGTCGCTACGCGTCGACGCTTCGGCACGAACTGTTCCGATCCCGGATTCCTGATTCACACACAGCCTCTAAGTAAATCTCAATTACTCTCAATTTCTTCTCGATTAACACTCCTCCCGTGGAGACTCCTCCCGTGGCTTTAATAACATCTGTTCACCTCCCTATTCTAACGCCTCACTTAACTGTTTACAAACCATGAAATAAAATAAGCCGGGGTCTCAATAAAATAATTCGCGAGAGTTGAAATTTGCAAAATTCTTAGCGTATAAAATAAAACTGTGTTCCAAATTTCAGCTTGATAGTAAGTATGTATGTATAGATAACTAACTTATACTCACGTCTTCGTCCGCGTCCCTTTTTTCTTACGAGTTAAAAAATTATTAAATCTATAGCTCATATACATATATTTCCCTGAGACCGTGTGATCCGACTGCTTCGTCTGATTGTTTTATCAAGCGTTGTTTTTTTTTTATTTTTAGTTCATCCCTCGGAAATATTACCTTATGTCCTTTTCTGAATCCTTACCAACGTGTGTGCAAATTTTATGCTGATCTGGAGTCCTAGTCAAAGTAACCATTTAAAATGATAACGAAACGATAACGAAGTTCGAAAACAATAAAATGCATGGGACTGACATATTATGCCGTTGCTAAATCACGTGATACATCCCATACATTTTATTTTTTCGAACTTCGTTATCGTGTTTAAAATGTTACTTTGACTAATGCCCCTGTTTCGTTTCGCAGTCATTTAGGGAGTCCGTCTGGCGGCTGGCGGCAGTAGCCACCTCCTCACAGAAGACCACCATGAAAAGTAAGTGCTTGAGTGTGTGAATTAAAAGCTGCTATATAACTTATTCTATTTGTTACACTGTCTGTCAATCTAAACATAAAAAAGAAATAACAGTATGACTTCTATTATGTTTCGGTAAGTGAGTAAGGGATACCAAAGCCATGTGGCATTTGTTGGTGCTAATAGGCGACTAATTTGTGAAAAAAATGGCTTCTTTCTTTCTCTACTTGTGAATTGCATTTTGTGTCAATGTAACGTACCTAGTCGACGCTTGTCTCGAGATTTCATTTTCAATTTAGGAGTTATTAGGAACAGCAATTGCAATGCAAGATTGCGAAGGTAAACAACAAATAAACGAAGAGATTTTAATAATAAATACAGTTCAATATAACAGTTAACTTACAAAACCTAAGACAGGCTTCAGTGTTCCAGGTTTTCTAGGTAACTTGCACTTGTAGGTATGCCGCACTCAAATATGAAACAAAATGAAAATTTTTATTTCAATCATATTTATATAATCATAGGGGATTTTTGATTGTCGCTCATTGAGGATAATTTTTTTTTATACTTAGGTATAATTAGTTCAGCGATGGGCGCGCAGATCGCGTACTTGTCGAGAGAGCCACGCGATGCCTTCAGTCAGCCCGTCGCCGGAGAGGGCGCTGCAAGCGCTCACGTGCCACGGCTTGTCGCTGATGCGCTCCAAGCACAGCGCTGCGAACACCCACAGACTCACGTCTGGCTACTGGCTACACCGAAAACCTCCACTGGTCTTGGTCAGACTAACTAGACTGATTAGTTTAGCCGGTAAACCAAACCCGTCAGAGACGTTTAGTTACTCACCGGCTGACACCTGCAGCGGCGTGAGCGCATGCGGCGCGTCGCTCTTGTTGGCGAAGAGCAGCAGCGGCAGCCGGCGGCCGAACATGTCCGGGTGCGACAGCATCAGCTCGAGCTCCTCGCGCGCCACCACGAGGCGCAGCTGGTCCGCCGAGTCCACTACGAAGATGACGGCGTCGGCGCGCCGGTAGTGCCGCTCCCACAGCGCCCGGTGACGCGTCGCACCCGACACGTCCCAAGCGCTGAACGACACACCGCCGCCTTTACGGATGCAAGTTTTAGTAGAAAATCAAAACAAATTTCAAGAAATGAAACTATTCGACTTCGGGAAATTTGCGAGATTTAGGACTAGCTCCATATCCGCGCTCGCAAAACAGTTGCGTTGATTACTGCAGATGCGAACACTGTTGCGGTTGTTTTGCAGATGCGGATATCCGCGACACTTCTCCTGGACATAGACCTCCCCCTTAATATTCTAGAACAATCTGTCAGAAGCAGCTTGGATTCAGTGTCGACCTGAAGCCGTTAATAGACTGTTTATTCACTAGAAAATTGTCTGTATGTTCGTACTGACTTGGCTCGTAGGTATGACTACAAAAACTTTGTCCAAATTGTTACAGTCCAACATTTGGTAGCAACCGGATGTATTATTGTTGTTATGGATAAAATTAAAATTATTTTTAGTGTGATTGTCACCTGTCCTCACAGTTCTAGGGTACGAGTACGACAAGTAATATAGTTGGAAGCGCTCACTTTGAAAGTGATCCTGTTGGTGCCCCACAGTGGGCATTACGTGCTGCGCTCTCTGTTCTGGAGGTCGCAGCGCATTTAGCAGCGTACTTTTGCCGCTGTTGTCCAACCCCAGCACCAGCACCCACACTTCCGCACCGCCTTTCCCCAGCCACGACGACAGCTTGTCCAGCAAACCCATCCCACCCGATCTAACTAAACCATAACATATTATCAACTATTATTCCTAATGCACTGCTAAGTAGCGATAAAGCAGTCTAGCCACATCAATTACCTAGATTCGGTTGCTTCTTACACTTTAGCTTGAATAGATTTCGATTGAATTATGCGGTAACAAAATTGCCAGGCACGAAGCCAGAAATCAATGAGGCATTCACCGAAAGGAACTCTTCTCAATTCGAGCAATATTACGAATAGTTGTCGTTCGATTGAACACTACGACTAAACTAATTCGAAGCTATGAGTCAAGAAATGAAGGGTCGTTGTTAGTACTAAGTTGTAAGCATTACGACTGTTCCATTTGGTTCCAATAACGCAATAACAGAGAAACATATCGATGTTTGCCTTCCACGATCACCATGGCAACCGACTGTTAAACAACCGTACGCACCGTTCCGAGTACGACAAACTATTGTTTTTCGAGTATCATCTGTCCCTTTCCGATCCAATTAGAATGACGGAGACAAACCACGTTGCTGTAAATAGTAAGGCTAGGTTTACCGGCCTGGTAAATTAGCCGGTCTGGCGTAGTGAGAACTTAGCCTTAGAGTGGGTGATCGGTTTCTGCAGTAAAACACTTTCCTTCTATCACAGTATATTTATTTATCTACTAAGATTATCACGTCTTGAACATAGCAACCCACGAGAGCCTCCGATTTGGGCAGAGCATCCGACGTCCTCCGCGCTTCAGACTCCAATTCCTCAAATGGAGTTGCATTGCATTGCACTATGCGAAAGAGAGTTGTGAATGCGTTTTCGGGTCACACGTACGTGGTCGCAGAGTATTTCGACAAGTACACGTCAGGCTGAGGGGCGACATTGCTGTCGTTAGAGTCGGGCCCGATGGCGTCGTAAATCTGGTCGAGAGTTTTGTCTTTGGTCTCCGGCACCGCAAAACTGACGAAGACTGAGTAGGCGAGGGTGAGGGCCGCTGCGAGCAGGAGAGCTGCGGCGACTCCTTGGCTCGAAGCCAGCGCCGCGAACGTGAATATCTCTATCGTGTTTCCAATGCAGCCCAGCGCCGTCACCAGCATGAGCGCGCAGGCGCGGAACTCGTAGGCGAAGCAGTCGGCCAGCAGCGAGTAGGGAACGGGCTGCAGCCCCATCGAGTCGGCGGCGACGGCCCCCGCCAGGGCCCACGCGGCCCAATCCCGCGCCCCCCACCACACCGCGCCGGCGCCCCCCAACATGCACAGCCCCGTTGCGTACGCGCACGCCACTAGCAGCGGCTGCAACAAATAGTTCATTTATTTTTCTATCCTATTTTAAAACGTTTTTTTTTCGTAAACAGAAATACAGCCACGAATATTGATTTTCTTTTTAAATTATTTCATTACATATTAATGCAATCAAGCTTCTCTAGACGGCGCTAGTAGTTCGTTATGACTACATAAAAAGCAAATTGTATGGTTTGAACCAGATATTGTTGTTTGGCATGTGTGCTTGTATAAATTATGAAATAAAATGAAGTTCTAAAAACAGAATTTTTTCGTTACAGAATCGGTAGTTGTTCAGAAGTTGTACAAAGTTCAGAAGTTATTATTAAAAAGTAATACTTTGCATCAGTTTATGTAAACTACATACTCTGCGGCCGATTTTTTCGATGAGATAAAGTGCGACTGCCGAAGCCATCAACTGGACGACCCCCAAGAGCACGGCGTGGGCCGCGGGGGACACGATCTCGTCCCGTGAGGGGCTGTCGGTGGGCGCGACCCCTTCGTCCCTCGCGAGGACGAAGACGCGCTCGGCGAACTGCAGCAGAGCCAACACCCCGCACATCTCCTGGCCCACGACGGCCACCGCGCAGATCGCAAATAAGCGGCGCCGTCGCCCATCGCTCACTACAACCATAATATTATAATATTATTAATGTCTGTCTGTTACCTTTTCACGCCCTAACTATTCAACTGATTATCATAAAAACATTGTCAGTGATACATAAAAGTACCTTTCACCTTCAAAACCCCTAGACTAGGTTGGTACACACAGTGTGTACCAACTCTTAGTGTATTTTCTCAAACGCATGTTCTGTATGCATGAAGGACTTTCAAGAGGGGTCGCTTTATTGTTTTCTACTGTTATTGTTACTTAGATAGATCCCAATCAAGACAGAATAATTACTATGTATTGAATCCTAATTACGTTTTAAAAATGTATCGGCAACATGGGTTTAACAAGCCACGAAATAAACATGAAAAAAAAGGTAGGTAGGTACAATGCGTATCTAACTAATAAATGCGAATAATAACAAATAAATTATATGTATTTGTTTTGTTTGTTCCGCTTTCATGCTTTAATCAACTAATCAACCGATCACTGTGAAATTTTGCATATAACATACAATGTTGAGGGCAGCTACATAAAACAACATTGAGATTTTTCATCATTTTAACTTTTCTTTTAGTTGTATTTTATATTTATTTTTTAAGCTCCAAATAATCAGATTCACAAAAAAAAATTGTTTCCCAATTTTTTTTTAAAAACACTCGCATATCTAAGTAATCTAATTTACAAGAGTTTATACATATAAAATGTGTATAAAATACAACTGCAGCTGATTTTTTGGTGATAGAAAATATACGAAAGAATCGCAAGAGACGCAAGATAAAGTAAACTCACGCTTGTGTTTGGCTCTTTTGAAAGGAGATAGCAGTAAAATATTTTTACTGCTAGTCTACTCCTATTCTTACTGCTAGGCAGTAAAATAGTCTACTCCAATTTTTAAAAGTTTATTGAAGTAACATATACCTACAGAGAAAAGAGGAAAAGACGAAAATAGGCGAAAGGTAAACTCACGCATGTGTTTGGCTCGTTTGAAGGGAGAGAGAAGCTTGGTCGTCGGCGGCGGCGGCAGCGCAGCCAACTCCAAGGCCAAGGCGGCCTCTCCTTCGGCAGCTGTTGGGCTACCGCGCAGCCACAGCAGAGCCGCCCTCGCCTCTTTCATCCTGCCGCGGGACGCCAGGAACGCCGGCGACTCCGGCATCAGCAGGAACACCACGCAGTGCGTCAGGGACATGCCCAAGCACCACCACACCACCGTCCTGCAACCCACATACGTTGGTCTAGTGGCTAGTAACCCTAGCTGTTAACCAAGCGGTCGCGGGTTCGAATCCCCAGCTAGGGCCAAATGTTTATGTGTTAACATTACCTTTGTACCTACTTGAGTCATGGATGACTTTTTTGACAAAAAAGGATGTAATATATCAAGTGTTTGGTATCCATAATACAAGCATTAAGTTGCTCACTTTGGAACTAGATGGTGCTGTGTGGAATGTGTAAATATATTTATATTTATGTATATTTATTATTTATCTCTCACCTCTACAATTTTCCGTACATGTACAAACGTACATTTACTAATGATGACTTCATCAGAGTAAATCAACAGGTTTTTTTTATTTCTATCCCTGTTTGTAAATCTCAAGACGTAATCACGATCTTAATAGTGCGGTTTTTACCATTAAAAAAAACTAGTCGGACTGCATACTCGAAAACAACTTATAAACAAAAAAGATCAACAACGAAAAGGATAACTAAGAAAAAACAAAATATATCCATGACCAGGGTGACCCTCGGGTCATGGTCTCGGGTGACTCCAAATGATTTCGATAAGATTTTTCGAAAAAAATACGTTTTAAAATAAAAGTTGGTGTTTGCTTTATGATAAGCAAACAATAAAAGTAATGTGCGTCACCAATTCAAGTGTGCTTGATGTCGTCTAAGCAACAACAGGCTGACGGTCCACTGGACCAATTGAAGAATGTCTTTACCTGTGGTGCATCCCCACTCCAGCAGCCAGATACATGAGTAAGATTCCCAAGTTGTGAGCCAAGACGAGGGCAGCCACGGCCGCTCCTCGCACGCGCACCGAGCACATCTATCAAATATTACACATTAATAACTTACTCAGGGGATTATGTGCACTAAGTCACAAGAGGTAAGGTCGACAGATGAATACCTCTCTGGCGAGGAGTGGAGCCACAGACCAGGCCCCCGCTCCGCCCAGCCCCGCAGCCACACGCGCTCCCACCAGCCACCATCCATGGCCCACCAACTTCAGGGACCAACACACCTGCAATTAAAGCCCTCGGTTACATTTGCAAGATAGCAATGGTAGACCGAAAGCTAAAATTGTGTTTCTTATGTAAAAACACCGGTAAGTAATTCCAGGATAGGATATCTGACCATCCTAAAGCACTGGTGCTGTTACCTCTCAGAGAACGTAATGTGCTTGGCCATTACAATAATCTACTCTTTAATTTCTAAAAACACAACATGAAAGTTGCAGACTGGAAACTATGCAATTTTTGTGTGCATGATTATGAAAAACTGCGACAACCATGCGAGCTAAGCTAAACGAAGTTAGCTTACTTTTCGGTTTGCATTTTGAATAAGTATATTCGGTTATATTTTGTTTTATGTTAAGGCCAGTAGACAGGCTGATGGTGGTGGTTACATCGCTTATAACAAAAGCAACAACACAGGCGCTACAAGCGCGCTGCCATTAGTATAGGATTACGAACCACAAAACAGGCGCTGGTGGCGATGACTGCGACCTTCCTGCCGGCCGTCAAGGCACACGCGCTAAGGGGAACCCCCAGCAACGACGCCAGGAAGGTGGTGCCCGCGGCTAACACCACCTCTCCCATGTCTCCGGTCTCTTCCTTTACAGCTGTCTCTCCACTCGCCAGCGACACCCACCCCATCGCCAGCCCGAACGACACGGTAGGCACATTTACTAAAACATACAATAAAAATTGTTCATTTTAATTCTTTTAAAATAAATATTTATAAGTAAATTCGCTTTCGCTAAAGAATATAACTAGGTATCGGTCGTATCAACATCTCACATAGCGATCACGGTAAGATTTTCATTTTCGTCTTTCACGAGGTTTTCGTCGTGGGGGCCTAGCGATCGCTCAATAACTACGATCTCAATAGTCATTGATCTCAGGGTTATTTAAGGAGCGATCACAGTAGATCGTTGCATGAGCATTTACGAGAATAACTATACTTATTTAATTTCCTTATACAAATATTTTTATACTTAATAGTGGTGCCCCTACAGTGTTAACATGCACACCTAGGTTTAATATTAAACCTAGGTAATAGTTGTAATAGGTAATACAAGTAGAGTATGGAATTTATTGTGTTAAGCCACCTGATAGCCGATTTGCGTAAGCGCGCCTAGACCGAAATGGGGCAGAAAAAGTAGATCCGACGAGACAGTCTACCTTTGTCCATAAAATGCAACTATTCTCCTTACACAAATAATTTATTAAGTAATACTATCGCGATTGGTACCTATTTATTTATTTTAAAAATGGCTGCTAATTAGTGCGTGTTTTATTACTCATTTAAATTATCTTATCGTAATCGCAACAAAACTATACGCTAATTTTATATAAAATAAAATAATAAATATTGCATCACACTGTATTCATTCATTTCCCATTTTTCTCATTTTATTTATTCAAACTACCTACATAAAATTGAGCAAGATTTCTTATGCGTTTTAAAATTACGATCATTATCTAAAATTGTATCGTCGCTAATAATACTGGTGATTACAGGATAGGACTCCTCTTATCCTATCCTATCAGCTATCACCTATCCTATCAGCTCTTTCGAGCTCTGACCATCCTAATGTACATATAGAAACACTGATTCTTTGTCGCAATGTGTGCCACTATATATAATCGAAATTAAATATTAAAATAAAATATCCTACGATATTAAAATCACATGATTTTAAACTCCTTTTTCTTACTCATAGTTGTGACCTTGCAACTTAGTTACGACAAATGGAACCTGTACGCGATTTAGATATTTTGTTTACAAAAATATATACAAATCGAACTCGAACTGGACGCTATTTATAGATTTTGTTTAAATATCAAAACAAATTACAAATAAAAATAGAATATGCCAATTTTTTAATTACACTGTTATCAACCAAGTGACCGGCGAGCGATGTTTGAATCCGTACTAATATTATAAATGCGAAAGTTTGTATGGATGTTTGTAACTCTTTCACGCAAAAACTATACTGAATCGTTCACCATGAAATTCTGCATACACGTTGTCTGGGACACCAGAAAGGACACAGGGTACCTTTCATCCAGAACGCGGATGAAGTCGCGGGCACCAGCTAGTATTTACATAAAATCATTGATAAATATCTTAGTCTAGGGGTTTCATCAGCTTAGGTTTTTTAATTGTTTTTTTTTTTAAGTTGCTAGAGATGTCTGACTTGCTGCGCTATTTTTGCGATACTTTATTTGTTTTAACATATTTTCTCATCCTCTTTTTTTATTTCCCAGCCGTTGCTATTGTTTATTGATTTAAGTAATAAAAATTATACAAAATTAAATTAAACATTTATTAAAAGAGTAATGAACTTGAAATTCAGAGGGAAAAAAAGCAGGTTTTTTATTGTTTTGCTAAAAAAAAAACAATGATTTTATGTACTTAAATATTCAAACATTGCTCGTCGGTCACTTCTCCCCGGGACACGTATAATAATTATTTACAAAAATATGCACCACTGTCGGACATGCACTGACCACTAGACTTCACAACTCTTCAAAGATTGCCATCATAAGTGTAATAAGGCCAATGATAATCACAAAGTAACTCACTGAGGACGACCAGAAGAAGCTGGTTGAGGCAGGCGCGCAAACGCACCAAACTTTCTGAGCTGACGCGGATCAACATAATAATATCTGCACTTATTCCTACTATACGTCCCCAACGCGACCATTCGCATTCGATACTAACGCAAACTAAGTATATTATATTTGCGGTCGTTAAGGAGGCGGGGACGATGCCCAACTAATTGTCTAATTTGGCCATACTCATTAATGGTTCAATAAGCGAGCGGTTTCCCACATGCCAACATTTTGGGGTTTGTCCTGCTTATCTGCTTTCCTGTTAAGGTTACCTGAAGTGGTTGTTGACTACTAGTAAGCCTAGAGATCATGACTCTTCACTTGTTTTATCAAGTAACTGTTGCAGAATCCAGTCATACCAGCGCCTCAAAATATTCAGCAGACGCGTTATTGTAGGACTTTCAATTACTCTTAATTATATTATTAAAAACTGCTTAAACATTGTACTTATGTAATTTTTTCAAGATCCGAAAAAAAAACATAGAGCATGTTATAAAACTGTAGGTAGATGTTCTTTTCTAACCAATATTATACTTCCCAAGGAGCTAATTACAAAACTTGTGAGTTAATTTCAATCTAGTTTTGAAACATTGTGGTTACCTAAAGGCAAAGTAGTACGAAACGGAGCGCTCGGCGGAGTCGGCCTTAGAGGCGGGATTTTCCAACGTTTTAGAGCTTTTTAAACATTAGTGAAATTATATTAAATTTACAAAAATCTCATAATTATAATCAATCAATCATTACTAATAATAAATCTGTAAGTATGTAGTATGTATGCTGACAGTCCATTTTATTGAAATGGCTCTATTGGTCGTCCTTAAACAGGAGCATTCGCTAATACAACTTTATTAAATTATGCTTTTTCTAGTAGACATTGTTTCCTCATGAATAAATTCTTTTAGTTTGACCTACATATTTTTACGCAACTTCTGCTTGTCTTTCTCAAAATATCTTTTTGTTGGTATCATTATTATAAGTACACTCTTAACCACAACTTTAATGCGGTCTTTATCAATATGTCTAATTATTCTAGTACTTAGTTTTAGATATAAATTCTTATTTGAGTTCTATTATTATATTATTTTCTTATCTAACTAATTTTGAGAGATTCAACTCAAAATTACTTAGTTGATCATTTTTTCCCACTGCACTCTCTGTCTTAATAATGACAGTAGGTAGGTAATTTTAATTTTCCCACTATATATGTATGTACCTACATCCAATGTCTGCAACAAATTTCCAAAAAAACTATAAATATAGTACCTATATTTATTTTCTTATTTAACTCTATCTGTAAGTTACATGATTAAAAAGAGATTAAGATCATTGAATTTTGTCTGTTTTACTTGTATTTTTACTGATTATCAAAACTAATTTGATACCAATATCTTCTTTACTAGGATCGCAAGAGTCTAGATGTCATTAGCACATGGTGTCATTGTCAGTGGCCCACGGTAATGGTAATGTGCTCCACTTGACTCTCACTTCTCAGTAGTACAGACTACTGAGCCCTTTCGATAATGTTTCTAAACATTTAGCACATCCAAATAAAAAATGCATGGGAACTATTGACAATATTAATCATGAAATTAGTAATTAGACTAGTAGGTATTAAGGCTACATTTGTTTACTAGCAGATATCCTAAAAAAAAATGTTTTGGAAAGACGAAATCCGAGGAACGGAAATTGCAATGGGTCTTGGGTTTGCAGAGATTGCGCTTGTCGTGTGTGTATTTTTATTTAAGGCCACCATTCACGGGCTCTCTATCGGTGGACGACGACGAAATAATGATTAATGAGCTCAAAATGGATTTTGGTATAAACAATCGAATGGCGCGGCGTGGCGCGCGAGTTCCGCAATCCGCATTCACGGTGAGTTGGACTGCGGTGGACTGCGGCCATTAGAGCCGCGTCGCACTGGATTTTTGAATGTTTGGAAATCCAACACGCGGAGCGATGCCACACAATTAACGTGTTTTTTACATTCACGGTGAGATTTAGAGTGGATGGAGTGGAGCGTTGCCAACCTGGGCCTTTAGACAAGTGGCATTCGCTCCGTAGCGATTCGATTCGAAAGAATAAAATGTATGGGATGTGTCACGTGATTTAGCGACGGCATAATATGTCAATCCCATACATTTTATCTTCGTTATCGTTTTAAATTGTTACTTTGACTAAGGCCCCTGAAGTGCCTGTGAATGGTGGGCTTTAGTAAAAATTTGGAGGATTTATCTTATCTGTCACCGCGTCGTAATGGAGCTTAGAACAAAATGACAATTAGTTTGACAATGAATAAACCTTGATTAATAATGTCATTTTTTGACTTTTGACAATGACATTGACATAACGTCATCACATCAAGATATTTACGGTTTCAGTAATTAATAATTATGAAAGAACAGTAATATATGTACTTTAAATGAATTTATTTCTTGTTATGTGAATATGCTCGACATCTACATAGTTCTTGTTACTTTGTTGGTTTAGTGATATAAGTAAGAGGTATATAGAAGAAATGAAAATGCTGTCTCGCTTTGTGGTGTCGCAAGCGAAGCACAACTCGTACTTCCTGGTGGGCCTCGCCGTGGGAGTGTGGGTGGCCTTGGTGGCCGTGCCCTTAGAAGACGAGCCGCGGACTTGCACAGGCCTCGCAAGCACAGTCTCGCCGGCCGATGAGTTCGAGCCGCAGCGCGAAGAAAAGCCGCCCGGTCCTGCGCAAGCGCAAGCGCTCGGACGCACCTTGCAAAGGCCTCGCTACTACAGCACCGAGCTAGGCATGCGCAACTCGCTCCTCTCCGGCGTACTCAGCTCGGAAGCGGTACTCGGCACCCGCGCGAGCGCCCTCAACCGCACAGCCGCCAGACTACTGCCCTCGTTGAAGTTCTTCATTACGGCGAGCGCCCTACAAGCGGCTCCGGGGCTCGCCAACGTCGTCGGCTTCACCGACACCCGCGAAATGCTTAAGCCCTTCCACGCCCTCAAATATCTGGCCGACAATTACTTGGAGGAGTATGACTTTTTCTTCTTGGTGTCGGACGCGACCTTTGTGAACGCTAGACGACTCGACGAGTTGGTCTCGAAGCTGAGCGTCAGTGCGGACGTGTACATGGGGATGGTCGCCGAAGATGACACTCATTATTGCACACTGGGTATGTTACAATTTCTTTTTGTATTGTATTGGACTCAAATTCTGCTGATATAAGGGGATATTCTTATAAGCAAACAAATTACCAGATTTATTTATTTGTTCTGAATATGCCTTGACTGTATTAGACATTACATGACAAAAAGTCTTAATAAAAATCTCTTGATCTGAACAACTTTTCATTCCCACTAATACAAATGAATGCAACATCTTCTTTTTCGGACAGAATGAATTTTCATATCATTATTTCAGCATTATAATATGACTGTCTTTTCAGATGGTGGCATTTTGCTTTCAAACTCAGTGCTCCGGGCGGTGCACAATGAGTTGGACTGGTGCGTGAGGAACTCCTATTCACCGCATCATCACGAGAACATTGGCAGATGCGTTTTACATGCTGCGCATCTCTCCTGCACCACTCAACTGCAGGTAGGCAAAGTGATTAGTTCCATAGATTATTGAGATGTTTGAAAATAAAACATCAATTTTCATAGTTGACCATTTCCTTTCATACTATATTATGTTATAATTACTATCCTTGAATTACCATTGATATATTTTTATTATATATTTCATTAATGTACCTAATTAGACTCTTTTCTTTAGGAATTTAGAGCAACTACAATTCTTTAGTGCCTATATCATTTTTATGTATCTCTTAGGGTTTAGCTTGTCTATATAGTTAAGTCATGTAAATCTATTTTTTGATGACTTGGTTGTATGACATTGTTTGTTCTAACTATAATACATAAATTAATTAATTTATTTATTTATTTATGCATTAATTGGGGTTATTATACAAACCTTCCATGGAAAATTACCTAACTGATGGTGAAAACTGCATTAAAATTTGTTGCGTAGTTTAAAAGATCTAGTGTACATGCGGAGAGACAGATTATGTAAAGATTAATCTGGTGTTGTTGTGACAGGGCGAGAAGTACGCGTCCGTGTGGCTGGAGGAGGATCAGCTGTCGGCGGCTCTGACGCCGGCGCTGGCGGACGCCGTCACCGCGCGCCCTCTGCACTCGCCCGCCGCCTTCTACCACTTGCACGCCTTCGTCTCGCGAGTGCATCTCGAGCGAGTCGCCAGGCGAGTGGCCGCCACGCGCGCCTCCATCACGCGCGCCACCAGACGCCTGCCGACCGGGTACCGCAACGTCACGTGGCCCTGGGGGCTGAGGGCGGACTTGGGCCCCGCACCCCCGAGACCCGACACGCGCTTCGACCACACGCGGTGGACGCCTTTCAACGCCACGCACGTCTTCATGCCGGACGATCATCGCGCTGTAGCGCCTCTCGCGGGCGTCTGGGCTAATGCCACGCGTTTGGCGGTGGACGCGGCGCGCGAGTGGGCCGAATTACACTACGGGAGTAGCGCGCATTTATTAGAAGGCGCATGGATGTGGGACGCGCCGGTAGCCCTCCGCTATCGCCTCTTGTTGCAAGTACAAAAGGATAACGTTGGCGCATTGCGCCAATTGGAGTTAGTTCGTCCATTGGGCGCGGCGCGCCTCGTACCCGTGCCTTATGTGACTGAAAGCGCTCGTGTCACATTAGTAGTGATTGTGGCTTGTAATGAGGACGCGCTGACTTTTTTGCGCCACTACGAGGCGGTTTGTTTACAGCGCGACAAAAACACCGCACTAGTACTGGTCATTCGATGCGATGTAGCATCAGTACGCGAGGCAATAGACACACTTCACACGAAATATCGCGACACAAATATCCGATTAGTCGAACCGAGCTTCAAAACCGAAGTAGAAGAAGACACAGGTCGCTCGGCCCTAAACGAGGTGTTGCCATCGCTAACGCGCGACGCACTAGTGCTACTGCTAACTACAGCTGATGTGGAGTTCAATGAAGACTTTCTAAACCGCGTGCGCATGAATTGCATTTTGGGAGTACAATGGTTCCTGCCATTACCCTTCTCCCGATTCGCGCAGTACTTGCATCCGCGATTCGTGGACGCTGCGGGCAATAAACCGCAAGTGAACACTGGTCGCTTCAACGCGCGCCGTCGCCTCGCGCTCGCCTTCCACCGCCAAGACTACGAGGCCGCCTCGGGCCAGTGGCGAGGCACAGCCTCTGCCTCAGTCGCGGACTTGTTAGCCGCAACCACATCGCTACAGTGCGTGCGCGCACCCGAGCCGGGGCTGGTGGTGGGGGGCGCTCGCTCGGCCCCCTCCCCTCTCCCCCCGCCCAGCGCCCTCCCCTCGCTCGACCTGGGTGCGAGGCACACGCTCGCTAAACTCATCCTAGAGTTGCAGGTGGGTTAAATCCTTTTAGGGCGCGTTCCCACTATCTATTGTTGTGCGATGATATTTTTTCCACTTTTTATGCCCTTTAACAGCTAGAAACCGATAGTCATCCAAAAACGCATTATTACGACTTAGTGAGAACGCGCCTTAAGCTTGTTAAGACTAATCGAGTACATAACCAAAGTGATTTGCAAGATGAACAGGCTGCATCGCAATGAAGTAAATAAGCTAATAAAGCAATTTTTGAATAGCTATGTATTAAGAAATTTGGTTTGACAAAAGAAAACATTTTTATATTGTGCAGACTTAACATTCCACAAACATTTATGATTAACAGATTTGACATATTTTGTAACAAATTTTAAAGTTGCTTTTTCATTCCAACAATACTAAAAACTAGTCTGCTACGACTGTGGGTTGACTGTAAATTACTCACTAAATTATTAGTGCTCCATAATCTAACTGAGGTGTTCCTTTGTTCCAGGCGGAGAGTGCGTGACGTCACGTGACGCCGTGGAACCTCGCTTCCAATCAACTTTAAACAAATGTATTCCAAATGTGAACAAATAAAACTCGTTTATGACAATAAAATGCAATTTATTTATTTAAATAAAGAATACAAGTAATATTAATACTGGACGAACGGCGACTGTCGCCTCGTCCCTATCACATGCCGTCCACTCTCCCACATAATATATAATGGACCTTAATAGTAGTGTCTTTTGCGACGAGTGAACCTAATTCAGTATCCACTCACAAATATCTTCAATAATTTTGAGGTAGCTTTTTTGTTTACGAAATGCACAAATATACAATATCACCTAGTCCTCCAAATGCACTTCTCTACGCCCGACGACCGCACGAGTGGACTTTTACCCATAGAAAACGTGAACCAACAAAATGCCACGCAATATAACTAGGTGATTACAAAACATAACATGAGATTAATCAAGGTTTTAAAACATTATTAGATACGGTTCCTTACAATTATTACAGTCACATTTATAACACTTAGTTATATTGAGATGGACTCTTTTCGATCGAAGGGTAAACATCCACCGAGTTCATCTGCGGTGTCACGAGTGAACAGAAAATCATTTAAAAGTATTACGACTAAATTGAATGTGATACAGATCGGAATGTGTCGAGTGTGAATGTGCACTCACGCATCTACCGAAGTGCCAATTCGGGACGACTACACGTCGAGCGAGCCCTCTTCGTCGGGGGGGTGAGGCGAGTGCGGAGAGTGGAGCGCGCGGGGGGGCGGCGGAGCGCACAGCGTCGTCCACTCGCCGTCCGGCTCGTAGAGGCACTCGACGCACGACAGGAACTCCTTGCCCGAGTAGCCACCGACGGCGTACAGCACGTCGTCAAGCACGGCCAGCCCGAGGGCGGCGCGCGCGCGCCTCAACCCCGGCCCCGCCGCCCACCCGCCGCCATCTGGCAGCAGCCAGTCCGTGCGCCGGAGTGACGCCGCGCCGTCCGACCCGCCCGCGGACACGAGCCGTCCGCGCCACACGGCGCCGCCCACAGAGCGCCGCGCCGTCGGCAGCGGCGGCCCCGGCGCCCACGCGGTAGCCGCGCCCAACGCCAGCGTCTCCGTGGACGCGAGGCAGCGCCACGCGTCGCACCCGCCGAGCACCCACAGCGCGCCCGCCCACAGCACGGCCGCGCACTGCGAGCGGCCCGCGCACAGCGGCGCCGCCTCCGCCCACACGCCCTCCGCCGGCGAGTAGCGGTGCACGCGCTTCACGCTCAGCCCGCCCGCCCAGCCGCCGATCACGTACAGCTCGCCGCGCTCCTCCACCGCCACCGCCGCCGCGTGCGAGCGGGCCAGCGGCATCTTGGCCTGCGCGCGCCACGCGCCCTCGCAGTACGCGTCCACAGAGTCCAGCTCCGCTTGCCCGTCGCTGCCGCCGAGCACGAACACGCGTTCGCCGAGCCGAGCCGCCGGGAAGCGCGCGCGAGCACTACGCATGTCGGGCAGCGGGCTCCACGCGTTGGTGAACGGGTCGTAGGCGGCGGCCGAGCGCAGTACGCGCGCGCGGTCGTAGCCGCCGCACACGAGCAGCCGGCCGTCGAGCGCCGCCGTACCGTGCGCGCACCGCGCCGTCGGCAGTTCGGCCCGCGCGGCCTCCTCCTCGCGTTCGAACGCGCCCCCGAGAGGGCCGCCTCTCGCGACCGGCCCCCCGCCCGGCACCATGCGCCAGGCCACGCGCAAGGCCGCCAATTGACCCCGCAGCGCGAGCAGGGCGCGCGTGGCGCGTTCTCCGTGCCCCCGAGCCGCCACCACGGCCCATTCGGCGTCCGCGGACGTCGGAGCTGTCGGCGTATCCGCCCCGCGCGTTGCCCCCCTCCGCGTTTCCCTCTCGGCCGCCTCGCGTCTGTACTCGTTCAGCTCGGGTCCGTCGCCGCGCGCCGCCGGCAGCTCCCCGCAGTCGCGCAGCGCCCCGTCGCCGTCCACGAACAGGAGGTGCGTGCGCGAGCACAGCTCGTCGAGGTCGTCGTGGCGGGCGAGCTGCGCGCGCAACCACACGAGGACCGCCTCGGCCACCGCGCGCGGCGCCTCCTCGCCGTCGTCCACGCTGCTCTCGCGCAGTAGCTCGAGGCGCAGAAGCGGCAGAGCGGCCAGCGCGCCCGCCGCGCACACCTCGTCCAGGTGCTGCGCGATGTACGCGTCGAGCGCCGCGCGCTGCGCCGGCTCCAGCGCCGGCAGCGAGCGCAACTCGAGACAGTCGGCGGGCGCGGGCCGACGCAGCAGGCGCTCGGCGAGCGGCGCGCGCACGGCGTCCACGCGCAGGCGCCACGCGGCGCGGTAGAGACGGCGCGCGTCGGCCGCGTCGCGCACGCGCAGGCGGCCCGTGTACGCGTATTCGACTAGCGCGCGCAGTGCGTCCGCGCCCACGCCGTCGATGCGCAGCGCGGCGTCCGGCTCGGCGAGCGCCTCGAGCAGGAAAGGCGAGGCGGCGGCGAGCACGGCGCGGTGCGCGGGCACCTCTGCGCCCTCGGCCACCACGACCACGTCGAAGTGCTGCCGCGACTTGCGCAGCGCGTTGAGCGCGTTGAGCGTCCGCGCAGGCGCCGCGCGGTCGTCCAGCGACAGCTCATCCTCGAGCGCCCCCGATGAGCCCTCGCTGTCGCTCGAGTGCGACTGACCTGCAATTCAGTGTCAGATCTGCTAGGTATAGGTATTCCTATTGCAAGTGGCATTGCTTGTGTTATAGATCAGTTTTCCGCAAATTGTGTACCTTTTCGGCACTTTAAAGTTTAGGTTTGTTGATTATTAATAAATGTTGATTAATATTACTTAAAAACTGATTTTTAATTTGTGGTGTAAAGTCGGGGTATGAAAACCTTCGTCAGTTTTCATATTCATTCCGTTATCGAAATCGTAAACTCTTTAGTACCTTTTGAAACTAAAGCACTAAAGAAGACAACTGACAGGCGTTTGAAATGAAATTTTGGCATGACTGACAATTGCCCTGGTACAAGTAAATTTCGACTTTAAGGTGACGAACCTTTTGTTACTCTGACTGTACCTCCAAAAATTTTCGTTTTCCTAGTTGTACCTTGAACATAAAAAGTTTGCGGAACACTGTTATAGACTGACGGTAGCTACCTATCGTAAAGTTAACTGTCAGCCTGTCTGTAAAAGATTAATAAATTAAAAAATGTACAGTGCAGCTTCTTATACATTAAGAAAATTTAAATAATCTTAATTTTACTACTATATTGCTATTTAGCACCAGTTATGATTTACTTATAAAAAAATGGATTACAACTTCAATATATAATTTACTTTGTTTTGAAAATACTAGACCAGTATATGTCTTTTGAACAAAACTGGATTAACTTGGATTATCAATTTGTGATACGACTAATCCCATGATTGTTTATCATTAAATTAATTTACAATAAACCATAAACACACATTTGAAAACATTTTTTAACATTGTATTTGTTTACATTGTCTTTTTAAAAATGCCAAGTCACCACTTTTGCACTACAAATATTTTTAAGTATGAAATATTAGGTCAATTTAAAATAGTGTTGGAGCATCCCTACACATGTTTTTATGTCTTATAGCTAAACTGACTTGAAAACCAAACTAACCCACAATGACTGTGAAAGACTAACTATTATTCTCTAGTCGTCAGACAATGCACAAAGTAAATTCATTTACAGGTGACACTGTCATCCCAGAGATATAATTAAATTATTTGCTCATAATGGTGATGAAGGTCATTAGTGTAGTCATGTGTGATAATATGCAGAATAAGATGCATTATAACTTATGACAAAGGCTAATTACATGATTTGATATGTCTGTATACCGGAGGTATAATATCCTAAGTACATTAAAAAAATCACTAGGTATGATGCAATTGGAATAACTACTTTAGACTCTATTTACTGGTACCTACTTATACTTTTTTTTTTGTTCCCTAATTTTTATAAATTTTGAAAATATAGACTCCAATATATTAAAATTATATCATTACCTATCTTATATATTGTATTGAAACATAACTTTATTGAAATACATTCACGGACAGATTAGATAATGTACCTACATTTATTATAAAAGGTTTTCAGAAACATAATTATGACATATTTATAATAAACGTTTTTAAAAATATGTGAAACAATTATTTGGATGCATATTTATGCACTTGACTCTACCAGTAATATTGAGTTACAACTCGTTAAGTAAACATGTGATACACGTTTCATTTGTAAACACAACAATGTGTACTCTGCAAGTACCTATACCTATAAATAGCAATTTTATGATATTCACAAACACTTAACACGTGTTTTAATTAAAACAACAAACATGCTAAATGGGTACTGACCGTCTCCATTCCTGTAGTCGTCTTGGGGCTTCATGTTGACCGGGGAGCGGCCACTCGACCTCTGGCCTGCGTCACAAACAAATCACTTAGTCTCCGAGAACATCGCTCCGCTGGCAGATAATCGCTCTAACTGGATTACGCCGGTCATTAAATTACGGCTCGAAGGTCGCCCGACAGCCTTACACGAGTCACATGGCCGCACCGTAAACAAAGCCACCTGATGCGTGTTTGCTTGCCACCACTCAGCCACTCACCTCCAAAAGCGACGCTCCGAGTCCACCGCTACCGCCAAAGATTACGCTAGACGTGTAGCCGTAAGCAATTTCGCATTGTGCTAGGAAACGGGTACCGCGTGGACAGCGGACACTCAATCGAACATTTCCAATTAAATATTATTGTACTACTTCATCAACTTATTATTCTGTGCGCGACACTTTTGTTTGTTTCATTGACTTTTGTTTTCGCTGTCACAAATGTCACAATTGACAGTTTGACATTCTGCCTGCCGAGCTGCCGAGTGTCGCCAGATCTAATTTTAAAATTAACAACAATGCGCTCAAAAATATCGTCATTATTAATTAAAATATCGGGGATTCCGAGATTGATAGGTAAATCTCAGTGTAATAAATCCACGATTTTTGTGTTTACTACCAATCTATATCATATGGAAAGTTGGCGTGTACTTTTACATGTTAAATGCCGTTCAACTCAAAGGGTACTCTGTGGCTATACTCCAATTGTTTATGTCAAATTTATTTAGTACTGTGTAATTTGTAAAACGTTATAATAACAATCACAAAATGCAGAGTTGTTACATTTTATGTAATATAATAAATAATGAATGCTGCTTATCGATTTATAAGCGAGAGTATATGATTGTATTCTATGGATCACACTCAAAGGAGTATACGCACAGAATATTATTATTATTATCATAAGTTAACTCTCGCTAGAGAGTATATAATGTTCCTTGGTTAGTATCTACTATTTAGTTTGTGATCATACTCTAGAATGCTCTATAACCCAAGTATAGCATTCAGAAAAGTGATTTCAGATAGTCAACGTATAATAAGAAATAAGGAAATGAAATATGAATACAGAAAAACGGAATTCATAAATTAGGCAAATAAGGAAAATCAGTGGAAATAATTCCGGTAGTTTTGAAAATTGGTAGAATTATCTAAAATGTGCTGAAGGTGCTGAAAAAAAAAAAACAACCTCAACAGGTTGTTTTTTTTTCAGGTTTTTGATCATATCCCGAATATCTGTAGGATTACCATTATGATAACTTCTGACGAAAGTTTCTACATATTTCTACAAAGGACATCACACATTCTGGCGTTGTTGGGATGTTGACCGAACTTGATCATTTAAAGAAAGTCGAAGCATCCGTACGTATGGGAATCTGCGGAAAGACCACGTTAAGGTGTAAACACACGCCAATCTTAAAAATTTGCAGTTTTAAAAAAATATGTTACAAGAAACTGTCAATGCAATTGGTTTGAAAAAAATATATGTTATACTTAAACATGTAAAGAACAAAATTATTGTTTAGAATTTCCATCGAAGTAGTAGAAACCCCACAATAAAATTTAGAACATAAGAAGAATTTGACTTATATTGAAATTTGTTTCGAAATCGGTTTATTGCGCGAAAATGATTCCTGCACCGAATAATAAGTCAATGTCATTTAAAAAAAAATTATTGATTTTTTTTTTAATGTTGTTTTAATGAAAAGTACAAAAAACCACATTTGTCAGGCCTGTTGAATTGTTTCCGCCGCCTCGGAACTCTAAATATATGGAGCTACAGTGTCTCAGTGTGTTTTTCGTGCGGAATTAATTTGATATATATAAACATTCTAAAGGTCATATCGGTGAAGGTCAAATGGTCAATGTCATTGGCCTTGTGAATCCCTTAATAAATATTTTAAGACCGAGATTGGTGAAAATCCGCACCTCGATCGGTGAGCGATCGATCTAATCACAGAGCGATTAATGCGAGATGAGCGAGCGCACCCGCAATACTGTTTGTAGCAAAACGACAGTGCACTTATTGGGTTAGGTTCGGTTCAATAATGTTTATAAATATAAATGCGAGATGACCGAGCGCACCCGCAATACTGTTTGTAGCAAAACGACAGTGCAATTATTGGGTTAGGTTCGGTTCAATAATGTTTATGAAAATTAATGCGAGATGAGCGAGTGCACCCGCAATACTGTTTGTAGCAAAACGACAGTGCACTTATTGGGTTAGGTTCGGTTCAATAATGTTTATGAAAATTAATGCGAGATGACCGAGCGCACCCGCAATACTGTTTGTAGCAAAACGACAGTGCACTTATTGAGTTAGGTTCGGTTCAATAATATTTATGAAAATAAATGTGAGCGGAGCGAGCGCACCCGGAATAATATAAAAAAATGATTACAGTTCTAAACAGTGAAAATTTATTGTGCTGTACTGAAAATGTGTGGTAGTGATGTTTTAAGTGATGCTGATAAAATACCCTAAAATTAATTTTAAAGGATTCAAAAAGAAGATTCAAAACATTTCCCATAAAAAAAAATGAAATTAAAATTTTAAATGTCTAAAAATGTCATTTACGAAATTTCGTCGAAGCCGAAAAATTCACATCCTCCGGTCCGTCTCAAATGACCGGGCTGCCTTGCACCGTTTCTGAGTTACAAGTGAGTTACAAGGGTTCAACTAACTTCGTAAAAAAAAAATCTTAAAAAATTCGTCGCTATGAGACTTCTTAAATGAATAACGACATTGGGGACCTGCGACGCGTCGTTCCTGAGATTTTCAAAAAGTTCTGAAATGCGTTTTTCGAGATTCAGCTGAGGCCGAATTCGTCTGTATTAGCTGTATTACGGCTGTTTCGGAAAGACGTAATCTAAGGTACGGAAATTGCAATGGGATCATCTATTAAAAAAAAAAAAAAAAAAAAAAAAAACAAAATATTGACTATTTCCGATTGAAGGCGCTTCGTGCGTCGTTTGTTTCGGGGTTAAGAAGAACGCTGTGGCGCGGATGAAGACGCGGATTAAAGGGAGTTCTCAATAATATAATATAAATATAATATAATTCAGTGCTGAAAATAAAAGTATAATTTAAAGGTAGCTTACAGACACTATAGTTATCCGTTACAGATGGGAGGAATATGTGGTCCAATAAGTCCAATGGGCAAGCAGGAATAGAAAAACATTTTTTTTTTTTTTTTTTTTTAAGTGTCAAGGTCACGCTTTTCTTTGAAGCTAGAGCGAAAATTTCAACGGGGTTGAAAAGAGAGCTCTCGGAGGCACCAATAAGCCCCAGTAAGTCAAAGCGAAAAAAGCAAAGAATAAGATTGGCGACGGTTGCCACACAAGTCGCCATTAAGTAAAGTTGTTTTAGTTTAGGTTAGTGTATAGTAAGGTCAATACAGATTAGGTTGCGTAAGGTTTTAGGTTAGGTTAGGTTAGGTTAGGTTAGGTTAGGTTAGGTTAGGTTTCCGTGTGCGGAGTTTTTCGAGCCGGACGTCGTAAAGGTGACGAGACCCCAGAGGTGCGCCGAACTGCGCATCTCTGGGCTTGACGACTCCGTATCGGCGGAGGAGGTCGCGGAGGCCGTGTCTCGCGTGGGTGGTTGCCCCCGAGACCACATAAAAACTGGGGAGGTACGCGCCGGCCCACTGGGGATGGGTTCGGTGTGGGTCTCGTGTCCGGTTGAAAGCGCGAAGAAAGTCGCCGACGGCAGGCGACTTTTAGTGGGCTGGGTGTCGGCACAAGTTAGAGTGCTGCCCCAGCGCCAACTTCGTTGCTTCCGGTGTCTTCAGACCGGACACGTGGCCCCCAAGTGCCAAGCGGAGGAGGACCGCAGCGGTGCGTGCTTCCGCTGCGGAAAGGAAGGCCACAAGTCCTTCCAATGCCCGAACCCCCCTCACTGCGGCCCTTGCGCTGCAGCCAAAAAAAGGGCGGATCATCCCGTTGGCAGTCGGGGCTGCAAGGCCCCCAAGGCCAACAAGAGCAAGGAAAAGGCCAAGGCTGGCGGTACATCCGCCGCCGCGGATAACGCTTCACGCGAGGAGGAGATGGAAACGGCTCCGTAATGGACAACGTCCCTTACGTCCGTCTTCTCCAAGCGAACATCAACCACTGCGCCGGGGCTCAGGATCTCCTCCTTCAGTCCATGGCGCAGTGGTCGATTGACGTTGCGGTGGCGGCGGAGCCGTACTATGTACCGCCCCGCCCCAACTGGGCATCGGATTTGTCATCCACGGTCGCGATCGTGGGTGCCGCCGCCTCTGCCCCTCTCCGTGTGGCCGAGAAGGGCCAAGGATTTGTTGCCGTTGAGTGGGGCGCGGTTTTGCTCGTCGGAGTTTACTTCTCCCCCAACCGCCCCCTCGCTGAGTTCGAGGTTTTTCTCGGCAGCTTGGAGAGGATAATCCTGCGTTCGCGACTCCCAGTCATGGTTCTGGGGGATCTCAACGCAAAGTCCACGGCGTGGGGCTGTCCCGTTTCGGGCGCACGAGGCGACGCCGTCGTGGATTTCCTAGCCTCGGCAGGGCTAGTGCTCCTCAATCGCGGCACGGTTAATACCTGCGTTCGGCATAACGGTGGCTCGATAGTGGACATATCGTTCGCTAGTCGGGCCATCGCCGATCGTGTCCGCGATTGGGGCGTGCTGGAGGGCGTTGAGACCCTTTCGGACCATAGATACGTCCGGATGAAGATAGTTGGCTCCCCGCGTACGGACAACGTGTCCCTGCGGCATCGGGGTGGACAGTCCAAGCGATTTCCCCGCTGGGCTCTGACGAAACTCGACAAGGACCTCCTCATCGAGGCGGCGATTGTCCAAGACTGGGTCTCGCGAGAGCCCAGCGAGGACTTGCCGGTCGAGGAGCAGGCACTCGGCGTGCGCGTCGCCATGACCGCTGTGTGCGATGCCGCCATGCCGCGTGCCGGGCCACGTCCGCACCGAAGGCAGGTGCACTGGTGGTGCGAAGAAGTGGCAGATCTTCGTGCCGCGTGCGTAGCTGCCCGTCGCAGGTACGCCAGATGTCGCAGGCGCAGGGTCAAGGACCTCGAGCTGGAGGCACGCCTCTACGACGCCTACAGAGGGGCCCGGAAAGCGCTCAACATCGCAATCCGGGAGGCGAAGGCACGGTCTCGCGAGCGAATGCTCGAGTCCCTCGACCGAGACCCGTGGGGCCGCCCTTATCGCGCAACCAGGGCCAAGCTCGGCTCGCACGGTCCACCCGTGGCCGAAACGCTGGACCCAGAGTTCCTCCGGGTTGTGCTCTCCACACTGTTCCCTGAACAGGGGGAGCACACTCCACCGCCCATGGGCGGTCGAGTGAACGCCGGAACGGAGGACGAGGACGGAGCTCCGCCTATCTCCAGCGGAGAATTCGAGGAGGCCATAGCCCGTCTTCGCGGGAAGAGTACTGCCCCCGGTCCGGACGGGATACCCGGTCGAGTCTGGGTTCTGGCGTCGGGCGAGTTGGGAGACCGCTGGCGGGCCGTCTTCAACTCTGCCCTGATTGCGGGATCTTTTCCCAGGATCTGGAAGGAGGGCAAATTGGTCCTGTTAAGGAAGGAGGGACGTCCCGCGGACTCTCCTTCTGGATACAGGCCAATTGTGCTGCTCGACGAGGTGGGCAAGCTATTCGAAAGAATAATTGCCCGCCGCATCACCGGACACTTAAACTCGGCGGGGCCAGGTCTCTCCGACAATCAGTTCGGTTTTCGCGCGGGTCGATCGACGATCGACGCCATCCTGCGCCTTAAGACCATCGCGCAGGAGACCGTAGAAAGGGGAGGAGTGGCTTTGGCTGTGTCTTTAGACATTTCCAATGCTTTTAACACCCTCCCTTTCAGCTGCATTACGGAGGGGCTCCGGTTTCACCGGTTGCCCGCGTATCTCCAGCTGATTGTCGGAGACTACCTGAGAGATCGTAAGATCCTCTGTCCTCGCCGAGACGGGACGGTCCTAGAAAGGACCATGTCCTGTGGCGTTCCACAGGGGTCGGTCCTAGGACCACTCCTGTGGAACATTGGATTTGACTGGGCGCTGCGAGGCGCCCTCCCACCGGATGTACACGTCGTCTGCTACGCTGACGACACGCTGGTCGTCGCGTGTGCAGACGACTACAAGGATGTGTCCAGCTTGGCCACGGTGAGCGTCGCTCTCGTGGCCAAGCGAATTGAGCTGTTGGGCTTGCGGGTGGCACCCGAAAAATCCGAGGCCATGCTTTTCCATGGTCCCCGGAAGGGTCCACCGCAGCAAGCGCACATTAGAGTGGGTAATGTGGACGTCGCCGTCGGAGTGCACATGCGCTACCTGGGGCTCACTTTGGACTCCAGGTGGCGATTCCATGAGCACTTCCGGCGGCTAAGCCCCGGATTGGTCAAGGCCACCTCGGCGTTGGGTAGCCTCCTCCCAAATCTGGGCGGGCCGAGTGTGGGCTGCCGCCGTCTTTTCACGGGGGTGGTGCGCTCCATGGCGCTCTACGGCGCGCCTGTGTGGGCGGACGCCCTGGATCGCCACAACGTCACGCTCCTGAGAAGACCTCAGCGAGTGATGGCGACCAGGGTGATACGCGGATACCGCACGATCTCGTGCGATGCCGCGTGCGTTATGGCGGGTACCCCTCCGTGGGACCTGGAGGCCGAGGTTCTGTCCTCGGTCTACGAAAGTCGAGCGACAGCTCGCAGTCGGGGCGTTGCTGGTCCCCTGCCGGAGGAAGTGCGCCGCACGGCGCAACGAGTTGCACTGGAGCGGTGGGCCGCGAGGCTCGCCGAACCTACCGCCGGCGCTCACACCATCCGGGCCATCAGGCCGGTCTTGGAGCAGTGGTGCCGACGCAGAAAGGGCGTAATTACGTTTAGACTTGCACAGATTCTGTCGGGGCATGGTTGCTTCGGCAGATATCTGTGCAACGTTGCAAGAAGAGAGGCGACGCCTTCTTGCCACCACTGCGGTGGCCCGGAGGATACCGCGCAGCACACGCTGGCAGAATGCCCGGCATGGGATCAGCAACGGCGCAACCTAGCGCCCGTTGTCGGAGGAGACCTGTCGCTGCCGGCCGTGGTTCTGTCCATGGTCGGCAGCAATGAGGCCTGGCAGGCCGTGATCTCCTTCAGCGAGGAAGTCCTCTCACTGAAGGAGGCGGCGGAGCGGGCGAGGGAGGATGCCGCCCTCGCTAGCGACATCCGTCGCAAACGATCCGGGAGGCGGAGGAGGCTGTACGGCCAACTCCAAGCGCCCCCGTGATCGGCCGGAGGGTGAGCGGATATGGGGATCCGTTCACCTACCAACCCGGCACCGGTGAAGGACGTGTTCGTGTTCCGGCACGTCCTCCCACACCAGGTTTCCGCGGGAAGGGGGGGGGAGCCTACCATCCCCTCTCTACCGATGAACAAAAACGGAGGCGTCCGATCGGGCGAACGCTGACGGGAGAGCAGGACGAAATGCTCGCGCTGACACCTCTCTCCCGTCCCATGTGCGTGCGTGGACAAGGAACACCGTGGGGTTTTAGCGGGTAGAAATCCCGCATATCCTGCCAGCGCCCCATTTCTGGCAGGAATCAGGATCGCTGATTTCCTCACGTTAAAAAAAAAAAAAAAAAAAAAAAGGTTAGGTTAGGTTAGGTGAGGTTGCGCAGGGTCTCCGTGTGCGGTTCCAGATCCGCCATCGGACGCGTCCCCAGGTTGCGGATAGGGGAACGCCCCCCAGATATGGGGGGTACCGGTTTCGGCCGGCGTGGACAAAAACTGGCATGTGGCTGCCTGCTCTTTTTAAGGGCGGGCATTGCACGGTCACATGAACCCGTAGCCTCACTCTGTGGGGTCGGGGGTCCGACGCACTGAGCGTTGGACCGCGAGGAAGAAAACCTCTCTAAAAAATTACCCTCTGAGGGTGAAGCCAGGGCTTCTCGGTGAAGAAGCCTACGGCTGTCACAGCTGGCGGTCCGGCTCGTCCGGAGATTGTGGTGGCGCGCTCACAGCGCTTTTTGGAGGGGCCCAGAGATGGGCCAGCGGAGCTTCGGCTCGTGGGTGCGGACCTTGTAGGTCCGCGGGCGCGGCGTGTGGCTTAGGTCACCGTCGGGCAAACCGTAACCCCGCACTCGCGGGGCCGGGGGTCTGGCGCACTGAGCGTCGGGCCGCGTGGAAGAAAACCACTATAAAAAATTACCCTGAAGCCCAAGGTCAGCGTGCCGATGGGCTGCATGGCTGGGGGGGACCCGGTCCCAAGCGCTCCTGCGGCCTGTTGGGAAAGGGCCGCAGGTACGCCTTCCCAAATAACCATGGAAAATGTCAGAAAAGGATAAGAGTTTGTCGAGCGATCCCGCTAACGCCGGGCGCTCAGGGGTAGCTCGGCCCCTGGGTGTGAAATTGACTACGAGCGGCGAATGCGACCCGCCTAGCCAGCGGCGTCGACCGGTGTCCGGGCCGGTCGATGTGAAATGGACTACCGGCGAAGAAGAGGTGATGCAACCGGTCGTGCTGCTCGACCGGTTGTCTGACGTGGAAGCACGGAGCAGTATGGCCTCGCCAGGGCCAAGTGACGTGGAGGGCGTGAACTCCGACATGTCGGCGTCGAGCTTTCGCTCCGCCACAGCAGTCCCCGCCCGCCGTAGAAAAAGGAAGGAGGGTACATCGCCGTCTGATTCGGACTCTCAGTCCGCGGTCAGACCATTAAAGAAGCGTTCCGCCAAGGCGGGACGTGGGCGCGGACAGGTGCCCAACGAAGATAAGCTCACCGGCGGCGCAAAGGCGAAAGCTGAGCGCAGGGAGGAGCTGCGGCTGCTGGCCGAAGAGGAACTCGCCGACTCTATGTTGCGTCGGCGAGCACAGCAGTTTTCCCTGCCGCCGTCGCAGGAGCCGACGCCTTTGGCCTTGCCGTCGGAGGTGTTGAGAGAGCGGGCCAGGGAGGACCTGCAGAATATCGCCCGGGTTGCCAAATCTTCTGGCAACCTGAAAGGTACTTTTGTGGGCTCCCTGAACCGCTCAGTCGACTCCCTCACGGAGATTCTTAACGAATTTTCACGCCGTACATTAGCCGAAGAGACGGCGGCGCTCCGGGCGGACAACGCTCGCTTGAGGAAGAGAATAGAGGCCCTGGAGGCGAAGGAGGCGTCCGCAGGCACGCCGACCACAGCTCCGGCGGCCAACGCTTCGGCTTCGGTCGAGGAGATGGTGCGCAAGGCGCTAGAGGCCTTTGCGTTTCGGATAGACGCCCGATTCGCCGGTCTCGAGGACCGTCTCCTCCCGGAGAAAAGGGTGAGGCCTCCGCTTGCAGCGGACAGGAGGAAGGCACCGGAGCCGCCGTCGGCGCCAGCGGTGGTAACTGCCGCGGCACAGACCGCCTCCCGGCCGAAGGCCAAGAAGAAAAAGGAAAAGAAGAAGGCTGCAGCCCCAAAGGCGGCGCCTGCCCCAGCTCCCACGGAGGAACCTTGGTCCCTGGTAGTAGGGCGGAAGGCAAAGGCGAAGGCCAAGAAGGCGACCGTCGCCCCAAAGCCTGCGGCCAAGGCCAGCAAACCTGCTGCCAAGGCCAAAGTCAGCGAGGACGCCAGGAGGAAGCTCCGCCCTCCGCGCTCTGCGGCCGTGGTCCTCACCCTGGGGCCCGAGGCCAGCAAAAAGGGCGCCAACTATGAGAGCTTGATAAAGGAAGCCAGGAGGAGGCTTGACCTCCCCAGCATCGGCATCGGCTTCCTTACAGTGAGGCCCTCAAAGGCGGGCGCCCGGGTTCTCGAGGTCCCGGGCAAGGATAGCGGCGATGCGGCCGACAAGCTCGCCAAAAAACTCCAAGAGTTTTTCGAGCCGGACGTCGTAAAGGTGACGAGACCCCAGAGGTGCGCCGAACTGCGCATCTCTGGGCTTGACGACTCCGTATCGGCGGAGGAGGTCGCGGAGGCCGTGTCTCGCGTGGGTGGTTGCCCCCGAGACCACATAAAAACTGGGGAGGTACGCGCCGGCCCACTGGGGATGGGTTCGGTGTGGGTCTCGTGTCCGGTTGAAAGCGCGAAGAAAGTCGCCGACGGCAGGCGACTTTTAGTGGGCTGGGTGTCGGCACAAGTTAGAGTGCTGCCCCAGCGCCAACTTCGTTGCTTCCGGTGTCTTCAGACCGGACACGTGGCCCCCAAGTGCCAAGCGGAGGAGGACCGCAGCGGTGCGTGCTTCCGCTGCGGAAAGGAAGGCCACAAGTCCTTCCAATGCCCGAACCCCCCTCACTGCGGCCCTTGCGCTGCAGCCAAAAAAAGGGCGGATCATCCCGTTGGCAGTCGGGGCTGCAAGGCCCCCAAGGCCAACAAGAGCAAGGAAAAGGCCAAGGCTGGCGGTACATCCGCCGCCGCGGATAACGCTTCACGCGAGGAGGAGATGGAAACGGCTCCGTAATGGACAACGTCCCTTACGTCCGTCTTCTCCAAGCGAACATCAACCACTGCGCCGGGGCTCAGGATCTCCTCCTTCAGTCCATGGCGCAGTGGTCGATTGACGTTGCGGTGGCGGCGGAGCCGTACTATGTACCGCCCCGCCCCAACTGGGCATCGGATTTGTCATCCACGGTCGCGATCGTGGGTGCCGCCGCCTCTGCCCCTCTCCGTGTGGCCGAGAAGGGCCAAGGATTTGTTGCCGTTGAGTGGGGCGCGGTTTTGCTCGTCGGAGTTTACTTCTCCCCCAACCGCCCCCTCGCTGAGTTCGAGGTTTTTCTCGGCAGCTTGGAGAGGATAATCCTGCGTTCGCGACTCCCAGTCATGGTTCTGGGGGATCTCAACGCAAAGTCCACGGCGTGGGGCTGTCCCGTTTCGGGCGCACGAGGCGACGCCGTCGTGGATTTCCTAGCCTCGGCAGGGCTAGTGCTCCTCAATCGCGGCACGGTTAATACCTGCGTTCGGCATAACGGTGGCTCGATAGTGGACATATCGTTCGCTAGTCGGGCCATCGCCGATCGTGTCCGCGATTGGGGCGTGCTGGAGGGCGTTGAGACCCTTTCGGACCATAGATACGTCCGGATGAAGATAGTTGGCTCCCCGCGTACGGACAACGTGTCCCTGCGGCATCGGGGTGGACAGTCCAAGCGATTTCCCCGCTGGGCTCTGACGAAACTCGACAAGGACCTCCTCATCGAGGCGGCGATTGTCCAAGACTGGGTCTCGCGAGAGCCCAGCGAGGACTTGCCGGTCGAGGAGCAGGCACTCGGCGTGCGCGTCGCCATGACCGCTGTGTGCGATGCCGCCATGCCGCGTGCCGGGCCACGTCCGCACCGAAGGCAGGTGCACTGGTGGTGCGAAGAAGTGGCAGATCTTCGTGCCGCGTGCGTAGCTGCCCGTCGCAGGTACGCCAGATGTCGCAGGCGCAGGGTCAAGGACCTCGAGCTGGAGGCACGCCTCTACGACGCCTACAGAGGGGCCCGGAAAGCGCTCAACATCGCAATCCGGGAGGCGAAGGCACGGTCTCGCGAGCGAATGCTCGAGTCCATCGACCGAGACCCGTGGGGCCGCCCTTATCGCGCAACCAGGGCCAAGCTCGGCTCGCACGGTCCACCCGTGGCCGAAACGCTGGACCCAGAGTTCCTCCGGGTTGTGCTCTCCACACTGTTCCCTGAACAGGGGGAGCACACTCCACCGCCCATGGGCGGTCGAGTGAACGCCGGAACGGAGGACGAGGACGGAGCTCCGCCTATCTCCAGCGGAGAATTCGAGGAGGCCATAGCCCGTCTTCGCGGGGAGAGTACTGCCCCCGGTCCGGACGGGATACCCGGTCGAGTCTGGGTTCTGGCGTCGGGCGAGTTGGGAGACCGCTGGCGGGCCGTCTTCAACTCTGCCCTGATTGCGGGATCTTTTCCCAGGATCTGGAAGGAGGGCAAATTGGTCCTGTTAAGGAAGGAGGGACGTCCCGCGGACTCTCCTTCTGGATACAGGCCAATTGTGCTGCTCGACGAGGTGGGCAAGCTATTCGAAAGAATAATTGCCCGCCGCATCACCGGACACTTAAACTCGGCGGGGCCAGGTCTCTCCGACAATCAGTTCGGTTTTCGCGCGGGTCGATCGACGATCGACGCCATCCTGCGCCTTAAGACCATCGCGCAGGAGACCGTAGAAAGGGGAGGAGTGGCTTTGGCTGTGTCTTTAGACATTTCCAATGCTTTTAACACCCTCCCTTTCAGCTGCATTACGGAGGGGCTCCGGTTTCACCGGTTGCCCGCGTATTGAGCTGTTGGGCTTGCGGGTGGCACCCGAAAAATCCGAGGCCATGCTTTTCCATGGTCCCCGGAAGGGTCCACTGCAGCAAGCGCACATTAGAGTGGGTAATGTGGACGTCGCCGTCGGAGTGCACATGCGCTACCTGGGGCTCACTTTGGACTCCAGGTGGCGATTCCATGAGCACTTCCGGCGGCTAAGCCCCGGATTGGTCAAGGCCACCTCGGCGTTGGGTAGCCTCCTCCCAAATCTGGGCGGGCCGAGTGTGGGCTGCCGCCGTCTTTTCACGGGGGTGGTGCGCTCCATGGCGCTCTACGGCGCGCCTGTGTGGGCGGACGCCCTGGATCGCCACAACGTCACGCTCCTGAGAAGACCTCAGCGAGTGATGGCGACCAGGGTGATACGCGGATACCGCACGATCTCGTGCGATGCCGCGTGCGTTATGGCGGGTACCCCTCCGTGGGACCTGGAGGCCGAGGTTCTGTCCTCGGTCTACGAAAGTCGAGCGACAGCTCGCAGTCGGGGCGTTGCTGGTCCCCTGCCGGAGGAAGTGCGCCGCACGGCGCAACGAGTTGCACTGGAGCGGTGGGCCGCGAGGCTCGCCGAACCTACCGCCGGCGCTCACACCATCCGGGCCATCAGGCCGGTCTTGGAGCAGTGGTGCCGACGCAGAAAGGGCGTAATTACGTTTAGACTTGCACAGATTCTGTCGGGGCATGGTTGCTTCGGCAGATATCTGTGCAACGTTGCAAGAAGAGAGGCGACGCCTTCTTGCCACCACTGCGGTGGCCCGGAGGATACCGCGCAGCACACGCTGGCAGAATGCCCGGCATGGGATCAGCAACGGCGCAACCTAGCGCCCGTTGTCGGAGGAGACCTGTCGCTGCCGGCCGTGGTTCTGTCCATGGTCGGCAGCAATGAGGCCTGGCAGGCCGTGATCTCCTTCAGCGAGGAAGTCCTCTCACTGAAGGAGGCGGCGGAGCGGGCGAGGGAGGATGCCGCCCTCGCTAGCGACATCCGTCGCAAACGATCCGGGAGGCGGAGGAGGCTGTACGGCCAACTCCAAGCGCCCCCGTGATCGGCCGGAGGGTGAGCGGATATGGGGATCCGTTCACCTACCAACCCGGCACCGGTGAAGGACGTGTTCGTGTTCCGGCACGTCCTCCCACACCAGGTTTCCGCGGGAAGGGGGGGGGAGCCTACCATCCCCTCTCTACCGATGAACAAAAACGGAGGCGTCCGATCGGGCGAACGCTGACGGGAGAGCAGGACGAAATGCTCGCGCTGACACCTCTCTCCCGTCCCATGTGCGTGCGTGGACAAGGAACACCGTGGGGTTTTAGCGGGTAGAAATCCCGCATATCCTGCCAGCGCCCCATTTCTGGCAGGAATCAGGATCGCTGATTTCCTCACGTTAAAAAAAAAAAAAAAAAAAAAAAAAAAAAAGGTTAGGTTAGGTTAGGTTAGGTTAGGTTAGGTTAGGTTAGGTTAGGTTAGGTTAGGTTAGGTTTCCGTGTAGGGTGTGATGACGGTTGGCGCAGCGCCTTGTAAGTGCAGCCAACGTTCCGAGTGGTGATAGATCGTACCCCGAGAACATTTTATCCGTGTGCGGTTCCAGATCCGCCATCGGACGCGTCCCCAGGTTGCGGATAGGGGAACGCCCCCCAGATATGGGGGGTACCGGTTTCGGCCGGCGCGGACAAAAACTGGCATGTGGCTGCCTGCTCTTTCTTAAGGGCGGGCATTGCACGGTCACATGAACCCGTAGCCCCACTTGTGGGGTCGGGGGTCCGGCGCACTGAGCGTTGGACCGCGAGGAAGAAAACCTCTCTAAAAAATTACTCTCGGAGGGTGAAGCCATGGCTTCTTTTCAAGAAGCCTACGGCTGTCACCAGTGGACCCCTCGTGGTCGTGGGTTGGCCAGCTGAGCTGGCGGTCCGGCTTGTCCGGACGCTGTGGTGGCGCGCTCACCAGCGCTTTTTGGAGGGGCCCAGAGATGGGCCAGCGGAGCTTCGGCTCGTGGGTGCGGACCTTGTAGGTCCGCGGGCGCGGCGTGTGGTTTTGGCCACCGTCGGGCAAACCGTAACCCCGCACTCGCGGGGCCGGGGGTCTGGCGCACTGAGCGTCGGGCTGCGTGGAAGAAAACCACTATAAAAAATTACCCTGAAGCCTAAGGTCTGCGTGCCGAGGGGCTGCATGGCCGGGGGGGGACCCGGTCCCAAGCGCCCTGCGGTCTGTTGGGAAAGGACCGCAGGTACGCTTCCCAAACGTGTATGGAAATGTCTAATAAGGAAGTAACGATGTCGTGCGATCCCGCTAACGCCGGGCGCTCGGGGGTAGCTCGGCCCCTGAGTGTGAAGTCAGTAACGAGCGGCAAATGCGACCCGCCTTGCCAGCGGCGTCGATCGGTGTCCGGGCCGGTCGATGGGAAATTGGTTACCGGAACCTGCGATTGTGGTGCAGCTAGTCACCCCTGCGTCTGGTGCGAGGCCAGACAGCAGGAGCTAGTGGGCCCACGTGTGCGCACACGTGCGCAGATGAAGATTGCGGAGAGCAACAGGGCTGATAGCCCTCTTGTTGTTCTCCACCGAATGGCGACGCCCGTGCCGTCGCCGAGAGATGGGAGCCCAGCAAGCGACGGGGCCGATGTCTGCCCCAGCTTGCAAGGGCTGGCGAGGGTCCGAGAGGAATCTAACCTCTCGGAGCCCTCGTCTTCTGACAGAGAGACGGTGGTCTCCATAGACGATGCGGAGACGAGCGACGAGTCGGTCTCCCGACTCAAACGCAAAAGGGGCAAAGGCCCTCTGGCACTTTCCTCGGAGTCCTCTGGAGAGGAGCGCCCCACTCACCAGAAGCGTGGTCGCGGTCGCCCTCCCACCACCGGGGAGTACGTCGGCCTCGCCCAGGCGAAGGCCGAAGTGGCCCGAGCGGAAAGAGAACAACTAAAGCTTCAGGCCGAGCGAGAGTTACTCGCCTCAATGGCTGAGGCCAGAGTAACCCGTTCCCGTCTCTCGGAGATGGAGTTTGAGGACGACGATGTCGAGTCGTCCTCGCTCGTCTTCGAGAGACTCATGACGAGAGTGGAGGCCATCCGCAAGGTGGCCGATGTGTCCCGGAACCTTAAGGGCACCTGCGTTAAGGCACTCCGGGACAACATTGAGGCGGTGGTGGCAGACGCCAAGCGCCTGGCCTCCATATCATCAAACGAGGAGACAGCTGCTCTGCGTCGCGAGCTTAAAATCGCTCGGGCGCAGAACCAGCAATTAAGAACCGGTTTGGACGAACTTCGGAGGGAGTTTGCGGCATTCAGAGCCGCCCCCTCCGCCGCCTCTGGGTCTCCAGTTACACTGGAGCATCTGGAGGCCATGGAAACGGCGATAATGGACAGGGTCCACGCTCGCCTCAGTGCGCGGCTCGAAAACCTGGAGCCGCGCCTTAACCCAGCGCCGAGGGTGAGCCCTCCATTGGCCGCTCGGAGGGTACCCCCTCCGAAGCCGGCCCCCAGACGAAACACGCCCTCTCCTCCCACCGCACCGCCTAAAGCCGCCACCAGCGGGCCAAAGGCGAAAGCGCCTGTTGGAAGGGCACCTCCACCTCCGAACAAGAGTGCTCGGAGAAGGAGAGCGACCAGAGGCCGCAAGGCGCCGGAGAAGTCGGAGCCGCGCCCACTTCCGCCTGCCCCCACCTCTATGGACAAACCATGGAGTCTGGTGGCTAGAGGTGGGAAGCACAAGGAGCGCCCTCCTGCTCCTCCGCCAAAGAAGACCCGGGCACCACAACCTGCCCCTCGGAAGGCCAAGCCTTTCAAGACCGCGGCCGTCGTCGTCACCCTGCAGCCAGGGGCTGCCGAGAGGGGGGTGACATACAAACTGGTCACGGAAGAGGCCAAGAAGAGGGTGGACATCGCGGCGATGGGCATCGAGTATGTTCGCTGCCGCCGCGCGGTGACGGGGGCTGTCATCATGGAAGTCTCCGGCACCGACAACAACGACAAGGCGGACAAACTCGCTGCCAAACTAAGAGACGTGCTGAGTGCGGAGTCGGTTCGTATCTCGCGGCCTTTCAAGGCTACCGAGATACTGGTGTCAGGCCTCGACGACTCCGTCACTCCAGATGAGGTGGCGGAAGCCATCGCTAGGCTTGGCGACTGTCACAGGGATGCAGTGAAGGTGGGAACCATCCGTAACTCTTACTACGGAATGGGTTCGGTTTGGGCGAGCTGCCCTGTGACAGCCGCCAAGAAAGTAGCTGAAGGCCGATTGCTGGTCGGGTGGACGGCAGCACGGGTGAAAGTGCTGCAGCCCCGCGAGTTGCGCTGTTTCCGGTGCCTGAACACAGGTCACGTCAGGGGGCAGTGCACGGCGGCCGTCGACCGGAGCCAGCAATGTTACAAATGCGGAAATAACGGTCATCGCGCATCCGAGTGCCGGGCTGAAGCTCGCTGCCCTCTATGCGCCGATGCCAATAAAAAGTCCAACCATCGCCTGGGGAGCAAGCAATGTTCGGCCCCCAAGCCCAGGATGAAACGACGAAGGCCTGTGGGTCCTGCGGTTTCGACCCAGGACTCCACGACCTGCCCACCGGACGGGACTACGGAGACACTCATGGACATACAATCAGTATGTCCATGAGATGTCTTCAAACAAATGTGAACCACTGCGCCAGTGCCCAGGACCTTCTAGTCCAGACACTCGCGCAGTGGAGGATACAGGTGGCGATCGTCGCGGAGCCGTATCTGGTCGTCCCCCGGGACAACTGGGTCGGCGACCGCGACGGCCTCGTCGCCATTATATTGGCCACAGGAGAGGGAGCCCCCGCCGTCGATCGATCGTTCAGAGGTCGTGGGTTCGTCGCCGTTTTATGCGGCGACATTGCGTATGTAGGTGTCTATTTCTCGCCAAATCGTCCGCTCTCGGAGTTTGAGCGCTTTTTGGCGGAAATGGACATCCTGCTGGGACGGTGTCGCCCGCATCAGGTGCTCCTCGCCGGAGACCTGAATGCGAAGTCGACGGTGTGGGGCTCAGCTCTTACTGACGCGAGGGGCGCGGCTGTGGAGGAGTGGCTCTCCAGCAACAATCTGTGCGTGCTGAACAGGGGCACGACCAACACGTGCGTGCGGCAACAGGGCGGATCAGTCGTGGACGTATCGTTTGCGTCTCCCGCCCTGGCCCGCCGTGTTCGGGGCTGGGTAGTCGAGGAGGGGGTCGAGACATTGTCGGATCACCGATATATCCGGTTTTCCGTCTCCCCCCACTCGTCGGACCCGAACAGCCCAAGGCGTGTTCCCTGTGAGATCGGGCCCAAATGGGCGCTTAAAATGCTGGAGAGAGACTCCCTCATAGAGGCGTCCCTCGTCGAAAGCTGGAATAAGAAACCGGAGGTGACCGATGCGGATACAGAAGCGCGGTGGTTTCGTGGGGCAATGACGCACGTCTGCGACGTCGCCATGCCCCGCGTGGGCAAACAGCAGCCCCGTCGACAGGTGTACTGGTGGTCGCCGGAGCTACAACAGCTCCGGACGACATGTGTGAAAGCACGACGCCGGTACACCCACTCCCGTCGACGCCACAAAGCCGCATCGGTCGTGGCCGAACTTTTTGCCGCCTTCCAGGGGGCCAAAAAGGCGTTGAGGACGGAGATCAGTGCAGCGAAGGAGCGCGCCTGGCAGGAGTTGGTGAACTCTCTCGAGCAGGACCCATGGGGCAGGCCGTATAAGCTTGTAATGAGCAAGCTTCGCCCCTGGGCCCCACCGTTATCATCTACGATGAATACGGAGATGCTCGAGAGGGTGGTGGAAAATCTGTTCCCTGCCAGGGCGGAGGGCGATGCTCCCCCGGCAACGTTGCAGATTTCGCAGGAGGATCCCCCCGAGGTGTCAGAGGGTGAACTCGATAGGGCGGTTCTTCGCCTCAGTGCGAAGAACACAGCACCCGGTCCCGATGGCATCCCGGGGAAGGCATTGGTCTTGGCCCTGACGGAGGGCGGTCTCGGAGAGAGATTCCGTGCGCTGCTCACAATCTGTGCGAAGGATGGCCACTTTCCCAAGGAGTGGAAGCTAGGCAAGCTTGTCCTCATCCGCAAGCCCGGGCGTCCGGTGGACTCACCATCGGCCTATCGCCCCATTGTCCTACTGAGTGAGGCGGGTAAGCTGTTTGAGCGGGTTATCGCTGCTCGCCTCACTCAACATCTGGAGGAGACCGGGCCGAACTTGGCTGACGTCCAGTTCGGCTTCCGGAGGGGCAGGTCCACCGTTGACGCGATTGCGCGGGTGAGGACCTTAGCGGAGGAGGAGATTGGGAAAGGCGGGGTCGTCCTGGCGGTGTCCCTCGACATCTCCAACGCGTTCAACACTCTCCCACACAGTGTTATCATGGAGGCAATGGGGTACCACGGCTTCCCGGAGTACCTCCGACGACTTGTCGGGGACTATCTCTCGGGTCGCTCAGTCGTGTACCCCACGCGCGTTGGAGATCGTCAGTGCGGTGTGTCGTGCGGTGTTCCGCAGGGGTCGGTCCTCGGGCCGCTCCTGTGGAACATTGGCTACGACTGGGTGCTGCGGGGCGCTACCCTGCGCGGGGTCGACGTCACGTGTTACGCGGACGACACCTTGGTGACCGCCCGTGGTGGCAGGTACCGTGACGCGGCCCTGCTGGCAACCGCTGGAGTCGCACAGATTGTGATGCGCATACGGCGCTTGGGTCTGACGGTGGCCCTTGAGAAGTGTGAAGCGATTTGCTTCCACGGGCCTCGCAAGGCGCCACCGCCAGATGCAAATATCATCATTGGTGGAGTTTCCATCGGCGTCGGGTCGACGCTGAAATATCTCGGCGTCGTACTCGATAGCCGGTGGACATTTAACGAGCACTTTCGGAGCCTGGCTCCGAAACTGACACACACGGCTTTTGCCCTAAGCCGGCTAATGCCCAACCTGGGCGGACCCAACGCTGGGTGCCGCCGTCTCTTCGCGGGCGTGGTGCGCTCGATGGCCCTGTACGGGGCGCCTATCTGGGCCGATTCCCTGTCGGCTCAGAACCGGACTGTGCTGCGGCGTCTGCAGCGGGTCATGGCGTCCCGGGTCGTCAGAGCATATCGCACCACCTCGTGGAGAGCGGTGTGCGCGATCGCCGGCACGCTTCCCTGGGAGCTGGATGCCGGGGTTCTTGCAGCGATCTACCATAGGATCGCGGATGCAAGGGCCCGTGGCGTGAATCCACTCCCGGAGGAGGTGCTGCGTTGGAGGAGGGAGCTCCAGGAGGAGGCACTCGAGCGCTGGCGCGATGATTTGATGCAGGCGGGGTACGGTTTTCGCACCACGTCTGCGATCGCGCCAGTGCTGAACGAGTGGGTGAGCAGGCGGACCGGCTCGCTCTCCTTCCGGCTTGTGCAGGTGCTTACGGGGCATGGTTGCTTCGGACGGTACCTGTGCAACGTCGCGAGGAGGGAGCGGACCACCGTCTGCCACGAGTGCGGAGCCGCCGAAGACACGGCACAACATACCTTGGAGGTATGCCCAGGTTGGGATACGGAGAGAGCGGCTCTGACGGCAGTCGTGGGGCAGGACCTGTCCTTGCCGGCTGTCGTCAGAGCAATGATTGAGAGTACTGACGGCTGGGAAGCCGTCAGATTGTTTTGTGAGGCGGCCCTGAGTGGCAAAGAGGCCAGGGAACGGCTCCGCGAGGAGGATCCCGCGGCAGACCCACTCAGGCGCCGCAAAACCGGAAGACGGCGTCGCGCATTCGCTGCTGCGGCGCATTAAATCGTGACTACCGGGCGTCAGGTAGGACGACTGGCGTCCGGCCTACATGGACTTGACGGCGTGGCGGCCTAGTGATGCTCCCTAGACCGCCACCAAATTGAAGAGTTCTTAAATGGACATAGCGGTGTGCGGGTTCCGCAGACATGGCCTCGCTGTTTTTCGGACCCGTACATCACCGCTGATGGAGGAGCATGGGGGGGTTTTAGTGGGTATTACCGGCGCTTCTCGCCGGTCGAGTCCCACACTCCCCCTCGCCGACGCGTCCTATGTCGGCGAGGGGCGTCCGTAAACGTGATTTCCCCTCCTCAAAAAAAAAAAAAAAAAAAAAAAAAAAAGGTTTCCGTGTAGGGTGAAGCTATGGCTTCTTTTCAAGAAGCCTACGGCTGTCACCAAGGGACCCCTCGTGGTCGTGGGTTGGCCAGCTGAGCTGGCGGTCCGGCTTGACCGGACACTGTGGTGACGCGCTCACTAGCGCTTTTTGGAGGGGCCCAGAGATGGGCCAGCGGAGCTTCGGCTCGTGGGTGCGGACCTTGTGGGTCCGCGGGCGCGGCGTGTGGCTTTGGCCGCCGTCGGGCAAACCGTAACCCCGCACTGCGGGGCCGGGGGTCTGGCGCACTGAGCGTCGGGCCGCGTGGAAGAAAACCACTATAAAAAATTACCCCGAAGCCTAAGGTCTGCGTGCCGAGGGGCTGCATGACCGGGGGGGACCCGGTCCCAAGCGCCCTGCGGTCTGTTGGGAAAGGACCGCAGGTACGCTTCCCAAACGTGTATGGAAATGTCAAATAAGGAGATGGATATGTATTGCGATCCCGCTTACGCCGGGCGCTCGGGGGTAGCTCGGCCCCTGAGTGTGAAATCAGTAACGAGCGGCAAATGTGACCCGCCTTGCCAGCGGCGTCGTCCGGTGTCCGGGCCGGTCGATGGGAAATTGATTACCGGAAACTGTGAATGTGGTGCATCTAGTCACCCCTGCGTCTGGTGCGAGGCCAGACAGCAGGAGCTAGAGGGCCCACGAGTGCGCACACGTGCGCAGATGAAGTTCGCGGAGAGCAACAGGGCTGATAGCCCTGTGGTTGTTCTCCGCCGAATGGTGACGCCCGTGCCGTCGCCGAGAGGTGGCAGCCGAGCAAGTGACGGGGCCGATGTTTGCCCCAGCTTGCAAGGGCTGGCGAAGGTCCGAGAGGAACTCAACCTTTCGGGGCCTTCGTCTTCTGATAGGGATACAGTGGTGTCCCTATCCGAATCTGAGACGAGCGACCAGTCGGTCCACCGTCGAAAACGTAAAAGGGGCAAAGGCCCTCTGGTCCTTTCCCCTGAGTCCTCTGGGGAGGAGCTTCTCACCCACCAAAAGCGTGGTCGTGGTCGCCCCCCCACCACCGGGGAGTACGTCGGCCTCGCTCAGGCGAAGGCCGAAGTGGCCCGGGCGGAAAAAGAGGAGCTCAAGTTGCAGGCCGAGCGGGAGATCCTCGCCTCGATGGCTGAGGCCAGAGAAACCCGTTCCCGTCTCTCGGAGATGGAGTTTGAGGACGACGCCGTCGAGTCGTCCTCGCTCGTCTTCGAGAGAATCATGACTAGAGTGGAGGCCATCCGCAAGGTGGCCGATGTGTCCCGGAACCTTAAGGGCACTTGCGTTAAGGCACTCCGGGACAACATTGAGGCGGTGGTGGCAGACGCCAAACGTCTGGCCTCCATTTCACCGAAAGAAGAGGCAGCTGCTCTGCGTCGCGAGCTCATAATCGCTCGGGCGCAGAACCAGCAATTAGAAACCGGAATTGACGAACTTCGGAGGGAGTTTGCGGCTTTTAAAGCCGCCCCCTCCGCCGCCTCTGGGTCTCCAGCTACACTGGAGCATCTGGAGGCCATGGAAACGGCGATAATGGACAGGGTCCACGCTCGCCTCAGTGCGCGGCTCGAAAACCTGGAGCCGCGCCTTAATCCAGCGCCGAGGGTGAGCCCTCCATTGGCCGCTCGGAGGGTACCCCCTCCGAAGCCGGCCCCCAGACGAAACACGCCCTCTCCTCCCACCGCACCGCCTAAAGCCGCCACCAGCGGGCCAAAGGCGAAGGCGCCTGTAGGAAGGGCACCTCCAACTCCGAACAAGAGTGCTCGGAGAAGGAGAGCGACCAGAGGCCGCAAGGTGCAGGAGAAGTCTGCGCCGCGCCCCCTCCCACCTGCCCCCACCTCTATGGACAAACCATGGAGTCTGGTGGCTAGGGGTGGAAAGCACAAGGAGCACCCTCCTGCTCCTCAAAAGAAGAGCCGGGCACCACAGCCTGCCCCTCGGAAGGCCAAGCCCTTCAAGACCGCGGCCGTCGTCGTCACCCTGCAGCCAGGAGCTGCCGAGAGGGGGGTGACATACAAGCTGGTCACGGAAGAGGCCAAGAAGAGGGTGGACATCGCGGCGATGGGCATCGAGTATGTTCGCTGCCGTCGTGCGGTGACGGGGGCTGTCATCATGGAAGTCTCCGGCGCCGACAACAACGATAAGGCGGACAAACTCGCTGCCAAACTAAGGGACGTGCTGAGTGCGGAGTCGGTGCGAATCTCGCGGCCCTTCAAGGCCACCGAGATGCTCGTATCGGGCCTCGACGACTCCGTCACTCCAGATGAGGTGGCGGAAGCCATCGCTAGGCTTGGCGACTGTCACAGGGATGCAGTGAAGGTGGGAACCATCCGTAACTCTTATTACGGAATGGGTTCGGTTTGGGCGAGCTGCCCTGTGACAGCCGCCAAGAAAGTCGCGGAAGGCAGATTGCTGGTCGGGTGGACGGCAGCACGGGTGAAGGTGCTGCAGCCCCGCGAGTTGCGCTGTTTCCGGTGCCTGAACACAGGGCACGTCAGGGGGCAGTGCACGGCGGCCGTCGACCGGAGCCAGCAATGCTACAAATGTGGAGAAAATGGTCATCGCGCAGCGGAGTGCCGGGCTGAAGCTCGTTGCCCTCTCTGCGCCGATGCCAACAAAAAAGCAAGCCATCGCCTGGGGAGCAAGAAATGTTCGGCCCCCAAGCCCAGGATGAAAAGAGGAAGGCCTGCGGGTCCTGCGGTTTCAGCCCAGGACTCCATAACCTGCCCACCGGATGGGACTACGGAGACACTCATGGACACACAATCAGTGTGTCCATGAGATGTCTTCAAACAAATGATAAATGCTAATGCGCCGCGCCTTCGCTGCGGCGCATTAAATTGTGACCACCGGGCATCAGGTAGGACGACTGGCGCCCGGCATACACTGACTTGACGGCGTGGCGGCTAGAGATGCTCCCTAGACCGCCACCAAACTGAAGAGTTCAGGAATGGACATAGCGGTGTGCGGGTTCCGCAGATAAGGCCTCGCTGTTTTTCGGACCCGTACACCACCGCTGATGGAGGAGCATGGGGGGGTTTTAGTGGGTATTACCGGCGCTTCTCGCCGGTCGAGTCCCACACTCCCCCTCGCCGACGCGTCCTATGTCGGTGAGGGGCGTCCGTAAACGTGATTTCCCCTCCTCAAAAAAAAAAAAAAAAGGTTAGGTTTCCGTGTGCGGTTCCAGATCCGCCATCGGACGCGTCCCCAGGTTGCGGATAGGGGAACGCCCCCCAGATATGGGGGGTACCGGTTTCGGCCGGCGCGGACAAAAACTGGCATGTGGCTGCCTGCTCTTTCTTAAGGGCGGGCATTGCACGGTCACATGAACCCGTAGCCTCACTTGTGGGGTCGGGGGTCCGGCGCACTGAGCGTTGGACCGCGAGGAAGAAAACCTCTCTAAAAAATTACCCTCTGAGGGTGAAGCCCGGGCTTCTCTGGAAGAAGCCTACGGCTGTCACAGTTGGAGATTGTGGTGGCGCGCTCACAGCGCTTTTGGAGGGGCCCAGAGATGGGCCAGCGGAGCTTTGGCTCGTGGGTGCGGACCTTGTAGGTCCGCGGGCGCGGCGTGTGGCTTAGGCCACCGTCGGGCAAACCGTAACCCCGCACTCGCGGGGCCGGGGGTCTGGCGCACTGAGCGTCGGGCCGCGTGGAAGAAAACCACTATAAAAAATTACCCTGAAGCCTAAGGTCAGCGTGCCGATGGGCTGCATGGCTGGGGGGGACCCGGTCCCAAGCGCTCCTGCGGTCTGTTGGGAAAGGACCGCAGGTACGCTTCCCAAATGTATATGGAAATGTCAAATAAGGAGAAAGATATGTCATGCGATCCCGCTAACGCCGGGCGCTCAGGGGTAGCTCGGCCCCTGGGTGTGAAATCTGATACGAGCGGCGCATGCGACCCGCTTCGCCAGCGGCGTCGACCGGTTTCCGGGCCGGTCGATGAGAAATTTGCTACCGGCACATGCGACTGTGGCGCATCAGGCGACCTCTGCGTTTGGTGCGAGGCCAAACAGCAGGAGGGCCCACGTGCTCGCACACGTGCGCAAAAGAAGGTCGGTGGGAGCAACCAGGCTATCAGCCCGGTGGTTGTTCTCCACCGAATGGCGACGCCCGTGCCGTCGCCAAGAGACGGTAGCCCAGCGAGCGACGGGGCCAACTCGGACCCCAGATCGCGCGGGCTGACGGGGATCCGAGAGGATCCCAGCCTCTCGGAGCTCTCGTCCTCAGACATGGAGGTCATAGAGGCGATACCAAGGTTGGGTGACCGGCTCCAACGTAAGAGGGGCAAAGGCCCACCAGTGCCGTCCCCGGAGGCCTCCCCGGAGTCCTCAGGAGAGGAAAGGAAGGGATCCGGCATTGTGACGGGTCTGCTTCAGAAGCGGGTCCGGGGTCGCCCTCCCACTACCGGGGAGTACGTCGGCCTCGCTGAGGCGAAGGCCGAATTGGCTCGAGCTCGCCGCGAGGAGCTCAAGCTCCAGGCCGAGCGGGAAATACTGGCCTCGATGTCCGAGGCCAGAGCTACCCGCTCCCGTCTCTCGGAGATGGAGTCAGAGGACGACGCCGTCGAGTCGTCCTCGCTCATCTTCGAGAGACTTATGACGAGAGTGGAGGCCATCCGCAAGGTGGCCGATGTGTCCCGGAACCTTAAGGGCACTTGCGTTAAGGCACTCCGGGACAACATTGAGGCGGTCGTGGCGGACGCCAAGTGTTTGGTCTCCCTATCGACCAACGAGGAGACTGCTGCTCTGCGTCGCGAGCTTAAAATCGCTCGGGCGCAGAACCAGCAATTAAAAGCCGGATTAGACGAACTTCGGAGGGAGTTTGCGGCCTTTAAAGCCCTCCATTGGCCGCTCGGAGGGTGCCCCCTCCGAAGCCGGCCCCAAGTAAAGTGCCACCCCTTCCTCCCACCACACCGCCCAAAGCCTCCACCAGCGGGCAAAAGGCAACGGCGAAGGAAGGGAAAGGGAAGAAAACTCCCAAAGGAAAAAAGAAGGCGGCCAAACGTCCGGCTCCACCGGAACCGCGCCCTCTTCCCCCCGCCCCCGCCTCCATGGCTCGGCCATGGAGCACGGTGGCCAAAGGGGGGAAACATAAGGAGACCAGGCCAACTCCGGCCGCGACGAGGCGGGCTCAACAGCCCACCCCCAGCGTTCGGAAAACGCCGAAGCCTCCGAAGACTGCGGCCGTGGTCCTCACCCTGCAGCCCGAGGCTGCTGAAAGGGGAGTGACCTACGCCCAAATAGTCACGGAGGCCAAGGCTAAAGTTAGCCTTGAAGAGGTGGGCATACCGTTCGTTAGGTCACGACGGGCGATTACGGGCGCCGTAATTTTTGAGGTGCACGGCGCCGACCTTGCTGAGAAGGCGGACGCGTTGGCCGCCAAGCTGCGGGAGAGAATGAGTGCGGAACTCGTCCGAGTCTCAAGACCGGTCAAGCTGACCGAGTTGTTGGTGTCGGGGCTCGACGATTCCGTCACTCCCGCGGAGGTGGCGGCGGCTATCGCCAAAGTCGGCGGCTGCGCCGTCGAATCAGTTAAGGTTGGCGCCATACGCTTCCCGCGCTTCGGCATGGGCACGGCTTGGGCGGGCTGTCCTGCGACAGCAGCTAAGAAGGTTCTTGAGGGTAGGCTGCTGGTTGGATGGACGGCAGCGAGGGTTAAAGCCCTGGAACCCCGACAGCTGCGCTGCTTCCGGTGTCTGGAGTCGGGACACGTCAGGGGGCAGTGCACCGCTGCTGTCGATCGTAGCCAGCTGTGCTACCGCTGCGGGCAGGACGGTCATCGCGCAGCCGATTGCCGCGCCGAAGCCCGCTGCTTAATGTGCGCCGAAGCCGGGAAACGGCACAACCACCGCTTGGGAAGCCCAAAGTGTTCGGCTCCCAAGCGGAAATGGACCAGACGCAGGCCAGCGAATCCTGAGGCTCCGTCCCAGGAGATCGCTGACCGCCCACCGAACGGGGCAAACGGAGCGCCTATGGACGTACAATTAGTACGCCCATAAAGTGCCTCCAGGCGAATATCAACCACTGCGCTGGAGCTCAGGACTTACTAGTCCAGACTCTGGCGCAGTGGGGGATAGACGTGGCAATCGTCTCGGAGCCGTATCTGGTCGTCAATCGTGACAACTGGATCGGCGACCGGGACGGTGCCGTCGCCATTATTTTGACTCCGGGGGAGGGAGCCCACGCCGTCGATCGAACCTTCAAAGGTCGAGGGTTCGTTGCCGCCTTTTGCGGAAACATTGTGTACATAGGTGTCTATTTTTCGCCAAACCGTCCGCTCGCGGATTTCGAGCGATTCTTGGCGGAGATAGACATCTTCCTGGGGCGGTGTCGTCCGCATCAGGTGCTCCTAGCCGGAGACCTGAATGCGAAGTCGACGGTGTGGGGTTCGGCCTTCACAGACGCGAGGGGCGCAGCTCTCGAGGAGTGGCTCTCCAGCAACAACTTGTTAGTGGCGAACCGGGGCACGACAAACACGTGCGTGCGACAACAGGGCGGATCAGTCGTGGACGTAACGTTTGCGTCTCCCGCCCTGGCACGCCGCGTTCGGGGCTGGGTAGTTGAGGAGGGGGTCGAGACTTTGTCGGATCACCGCTACATTCGGTTTTCCGTCTCCCCCCACTCGACCGACCCGAACAGCCCGAGGCGTGTCCCGTCGGAGATCGGGCCCAGATGGGCATTAAAACAGCTGGAGAGAAACGCCCTCATTGAGGCGTCCCTCGTCGAATCATGGAACGTCAGACCGGAGGTGACCGATGCGGACCTTGAGGCGCAGTGGTTTCGCGAGGCAATGACGCACGTTTGTGACGTCGCCATGCCCCGCGCCACGAAACCGCAACCCCGTCGACAGGTGTACTGGTGGTCGCCGGAGCTACAACAGCTCCGGACGACATGTGTGAAAGCACGACGCCGGTACACCCACTCCCGTCGACGTCACAGACCCGCATCGGTCGTGGCCGAGCTATATGCCGCCTTCCAAGGGGCCAAGAAAGCGTTGAGAGCGGAGATCGGGGCAGCGAAGGAGCGCGCCTGGCAGGAGTTGGTAAACTCTCTCGAGCAGGACCCATGGGGCAGGCCGTACAAGCTTGTGATGAGCAAGCTTCGCCCCTGGGCCCCTCCGTTAACATCCACGATGGAGACGGAGACGCTCGAGAGAGTGGTGGAGAATCTGTTCCCTGCCAGGGCGGAGGGCGACGCTCCTACTGCGCGGCTGCAGATCCCGACGGAGGCTCCCCCCGAGGTGTCGGAGGGTGAACTGGACAGGGCGGTTCTTCGCCTCAGTGCGAAGAACACAGCGCCCGGTCCCGATGGCATCCCGGGGAAGGCGCTGGTCCTGGCCCTCAAAGAGGGCGGCCTACTGGACAGATTTCGTTCGCTACTCACAACCTGTGTGACGGAAAGCCACTTTCCCAACGAGTGGAAGGAGGGCAGGCTGGTCCTCATCCGCAAGCCTGGGCGACCGGTGGACTCACCATCGGCCTACCGCCCCATAGTCCTGCTGAGTGAGGCGGGCAAGCTCTTTGAGCGGGTTGTCGCTGCTCGCCTCACTCACCACCTGGAGGAGACTGGGCCGAACTTGGCCGACAACCAGTTCGGCTTCAGGAGGGGCAGGTCCACCGTCGACGCGATTGCGCGGGTGAGGGCTATAGCCGATGAGGCAGTTGGGAAAGGCGGGTGCGTCTTGGCAGTGTCCCTGGACATCTCCAACGCGTTCAACACCCTACCGCATAGGGTCATTCTGGAGGCAATGGGGTACCACGGCTTCCCGTTGTATCTGCGCCGACTCGTTGAGGACTACCTCTCGGGTCGGTCAGTCGTGTACCCCACGCGCGTTGGAGATCGTCAACGTGGAGTGTCGTGCGGTGTCCCGCAGGGGTCGGTTCTCGGGCCGCTCCTGTGGAACATCGGCTACGACTGGGTGCTGCGGGGCGCTACCCTGCGCGGGGTCGGCGTCACTTGCTACGCGGACGATACCTTGGTTACCGCCCGTGGTGGCACGTATCGTGACGCCGCCCTGTTGGCGACAGCCGGAGTCGCACAGGTTGTGATGCGCATACGGCGCTTGGGCCTGACGGTGGCCCTTGAGAAGTGCGAAGCGATTTGCTTTCGCGGGCCACGCAAGGCGCCACCGCCAGATGCCCACATCATTGTCGGCGGAGTATCCATCGGCGTCGGGTCGACGCTGAAATATCTCGGCGTCGTACTCGATAGCCGATGGACTTTCAAGGAGCATTTCCGGAGCCTAGCTCCGAAGTTAACGAAGACCGTCTTCGCCCTATGCGGGCTAATGCCCAACTTGGGTGGCCCTAAAGGAGGGTGCCGCCGCCTCTTCGCGGGCGTGGTGCGCTCGATGGCCCTGTACGGGGCGCCAATTTGGGTCGATTCCCTGTCGGCCCAAAACCTGGCCGTGCTGCGGCGCCTGCAGCGGGTCATGGCGTCCAGGGTCATCAGAGCATATCGCACCACCTCGTGGAGAGCGGCATGCGCAATCGCCGGCACGCTCCCCTGGGAGTTGGATGCCGAGGTCCTTGCAGCGGTCTACCGCAAGACCGCGGATGCAAGGGCCAACGGCGTGAGTCCACTCCTAGAGGAGGTATCGCGTTGGAGGAGAGAGCTCCAGGAGGAGGCAATCGAGCGCTGGCGCGACGATTTGATGCAGGCGGGGTACGGTTTTCGCACCACGTCTGCGATCGCGCCGGTGCTGAACGAGTGGGTGAGCAGGCGGACCGGCTCGCTCTCCTTCCGGCTTGTGCAGGTGCTTACGGGGCATGGTTGCTTCGGACGGTACCTGTGCAACGTCGCGAGGAGGGAGCCGACAACCGCCTGCCACGAATGTGGAGCCCAAAACGACTCGGCGCAACACGTTTTGGAGGAGTGCCCAAGTTGGGACATGGAAAGAGCGACTCTGACGGCAGTCGTGGGGCAGGACCTGTCCCTGCCGGCTGTCGTCAGAGCAATGATTGAGACACCTGACGGCTGGGAAGCCGTCAGATCATTTTGTGAGGCGGCCCTGAGTGGCAAAGAGGCCAGGGAGCGGCTCCGCGAGGAGGATCCCGAGGCAGACCCACTCAGGCGCCGCAAAACTGGAAGACGGCGCCGCGCCTACGCTGCGGCGTCTTTACAAAACCGGACATGACTGCCGGGCGTCAGGAAGGACGACTGACGTCCGGCCTACCCTAATTTGACGTGGCGTGGCGGCCTAGAGATGTTCCCTAGACCGCCACCAAAGAGCCGAGTCTTTAAATAGACATAGCGGTGTGCGGGTACCGAGGACATGGCTCGCGCTGTTATACGGACCCGCACATCACCGCCGATGGTGGAACATGGGGGGGTTTTAGTGGGTATTACCGGCGCCTCTTGCCGGTCGAGTCCCACACTCCCCCTCGCCGACGCGTCCTACGTCGGCGGGGGGCGTCCGTAAATGTGATTTCCCCTCCTCAACAAAAAAAAAAAAAAAAAAGGTTAGGTTAGGTTAGGTTTCCGTGTGCGGTTCCAGATCCGCCATCGGACGCGTCCCCAGGTTGCGGATAGGGGAACGCCCCCCAGATATGGGGGGTACCGGTTTCGGCCGGCGCGGACAAAAACTGGCATGTGGCTGCCTGCTCTTTCTTAAGGGCGGGCATTGCACGGTCACATGAACCCGTAGCCCCACTTGTGGGGTCGGGGGTCCGGCGCACTGAGCGTTGGACCGCGAGGAAGAAAACCTCTCTAAAAAATTACTCTCGGAGGGTGAAGCCATGGCTTCTTTTCAAGAAGCCTACGGCTGTCACCAGTGGACCCCTCGTGGTCGTGGGTTGGCCAGCTGAGCTGCGGTCCGGCTTGTCCGGACGCTGTGGTGGCGCGCTCACCAGCGCTTTTCGGAGGGGCCCTTAGATGGGCCAGCGGAGCTTCGGCTCGTGGGTGCGGACCTTGTAGGTCCGCGGGCGCGGCGTGTGGCTTTGGCCACCGTCGGGCAAACCGTAACCCCGCACTCGCGGGACCGGGGGTCTGGCGCACTGAGCGTCGGGCCGCGTGGAAGAAAACCACTATAAAAAATTACCCTGAAGCCTAAGGTATAGCGTGCCGAGGGGCTGCATGGCTGGGGGGGACCCGGTCCCAAGCGCTCCTGCGGCCTGTTGGGAAAGGGCCGCAGGTACGCCTCCCAAACGAACAATGGACATGGCTACAAAGGAACAGAGTATGTCGAGTGATCCCGCTGACGCCGGGCGCTCGGGGGTAGCTCGGCCCCTGGGTGTTAAATTGGTAACGAGCGGCAAATGCGACCCGCCTTGCCAGCGGCGTCGACCGGTGTCCGGGCCGGTCGATGTTAAATTGACTACCGGCAAATGCGATTGTGACGGGGAGCGTCACCCCTGTGTCTGGTGCGAGGCCAGGCAACAGGAGCTTACGCGAAAGGTTACCGGAGTGCGCACGCGTGCGCAGACTAAGGTCGGGTCGACGCGCGACCCCACTGATGGTGGGAGCGGCAGGGTCTCCAGCCCTGTCGTTCTTCTTCACGACTTTTGTCGTGTGGCGACACCGCAGGTGTCGCCAAGAGACGGAAGCCCAGCAAGCGACGGGGCTGATTCGAACCCTAGCTTGCATGGGCTAACGGGGATCCGAGAGGAACTCAGCCTCTCGGAGCGCTCATCAGACATGGAGACTGTGCTCTCCGCTGACGGCGATGCCGGCAGCGAGGGCGACAACGAGTCGGGCTCTAAGTTCCGGCTCCAAAGAAAGAGGGGCAAAGGCCCACCAGTGCCGTCCCCGACGGCCTCCTCGGAGTCCTCGGGAGAAGACAAGGAGAGACCCGGCGTTGCCACGGGTCTTCTTCAGAAGCGTGGCCGCGGTCGCCCTCCAACCACAGGAGAGTACGTCGGCCTCGCTGAGGCGAAGGCCCAGGTAGCCCGAGCCCACAGAGAAGAGCTAAAACTACTGGCGGAGCGGGAAATACTCGCCTCGATGTCCGAGGCTAGAGTCACCCGCTCCCGCCTCTCGGATATGGAGCTTGAGGACGACAGCGTTGAGTCGTCCTCGCTCATCTTCGAGAGGTTAATGACTAGTGTGGAGGCCATCCGAAGGGTGGCCGACATATCTAAAAACCTAAAGGGGACCGCCGTGAAGGCGCTCCGCGACAGTATTGACGCGGTAGTCGCCGACGCGAAGTGCCTTGCCTCCCTGTCCACCAACGAGGAGACAGCTGCTCTGCGTCGCGAGCTGAAAGAGGCTCGGGCGCAGAACAAGCGGCTCCAGTCGGGGTTGGACGAGCTCCGGAGGGAGTTTACGGAGTTTCGTAAAAGTGCCGCTGCCCCCGCCGCAGTGACACTTGAACATATGCAGGCGTTAGAGACGTCCATTATGGACAGGGTTCACGCTCGACTCAGCGCGCGGCTCGAAAACTTGGAGCCGCGCCTAAACCCGGAGCCGAGGGTGAGCCCTCCATTGGCCGCTCGGAAGGTACCCCCTCCGAAGCCGGCCCCAAGGAAAGTGTCACCCCTTCCTCCCACCGCACCGCCCAAAGCCTCCACCAGCGGGCAAAAGGCGACGGCGAAGGAAGGAAAAAAGAAGAAGACATCCAGAAGGAAAAAGACGGCCACTAAACATCCGGCTCGACCGGAACCGCGCCCTCTTCCTCCCGCCCCCGCCTCCATGGATCGGCCATGGAGCACGGTGGCCAAAGGGGGGAAACATAAGGAGACCCGGCCAACTCCGGCCGCGACGAGGCGGGCTCAACAGCCCACCCCCAGCGTTCGGAAAACGCCGAAGCCTCCGAAGACTGCGGCCGTGGTCCTCACCCTGCAGCCCGAGGCTGCTGAAAGGGGAGTGACCTACGCCCAAATAGTCACGGAGGCTAAGGCTAAAGTTAGCCTTGAGGAGGTGGGCATACCGTTTGTCCGGTCGCGCCGGGCTATAACTGGCGCCGTAATTTTTGAGGTGCACGGCGCCGACCTTGCTGAGAAGGCGGACGCGTTGGCCGCCAAGCTGCGGGAGAGGATGAGTGCGGAACTCGTCCGAGTCTCAAGACCGGTCAAGTTGACCGAGTTGTTGGTGTCGGGGCTCGACGATTCCGTCACTCCCGCAGAAGTGGCGGCGGCCATAGCCAAAGTCGGCGGCTGCGCCGTGGAGTCGGTAAGAGTGGGTGCCATTCGTTTCCCGCGCTTCGGCATGGGCACGGCTTGGGCGGGCTGTCCTGCGACAGCCGCCAAGAAGGTGCTTGAAGGTAGGCTGCTGGTTGGATGGACGGCAGCGAGGGTTAAAGCCCTGGAACCTCGACAGCTGCGCTGCTTCCGGTGTCTGGAGTCGGGACACGTCAGGGGGCAGTGCACCGCTGCTGTCGATCGCAGCCAGCTGTGCTACCGCTGCGGGCAGGACGGTCATCGCGCAGCCGATTGCCGCGCCGAAGCCCGCTGCTTAATGTGCGCCGAAGCCGGGAAACGGCACAACCACCGCTTGGGAAGCCCAAAGTGTTCGGCTCCCAAGCGGAAATGGACCAGACGCAGGCCAGCGAATCCTGAGGCTCCGTCCCAGGAGATCGCTGACCGCCCACCGAACGGGGCAAACGGAGCGCCTATGGACGTACAATTAGTACGCCCATAAAGTGCCTCCTGGCGAATATCAACCACTGCGCCGGAGCTCAGGACTTACTAGTCCAGACTCTGGCGCAGTGGGGGATAGACGTGGCAATCGTCTCGGAGCCGTATCTGGTCGTCAATCGTGACAACTGGATCGGCGACCGGGACGATGCCGTCGCCATTATTTTGACTCCGGGGGAAGAAGCCCACGCCGTCGATCGAACCTTCAAAGGTCGAGGGTTCGTTGCCGCCTTTTGCGGAAACATTGTTTACATAGGTGTCTATTTTTCGCCAAACCGTCCGCTCGCGGATTTCGAGCGATTTTTGGCGGAAATAGACATCTTCCTGGGGCGGTGTCGTCCGCATCAGGTGCTCCTAGCCGGAGACCTGAATGCGAAGTCGACGGTGTGGGGTTCGGCCTTCACAGACGCGAGGGGCGCAGCTCTCGAGGAGTGGCTCTCCAGCAACAACTTGTTAGTGGCGAACCGGGGCACGACAAACACGTGCGTGCGACAACAGGGCGGATCAGTCGTGGACGTAACGTTTGCGTCTCCCGCCCTGGCACGCCGCGTTCGGGGCTGGGTAGTCGAGGAGGGGGTCGAGACTTTGTCGGACCACCGATACATTCGGTTCTCCATCTCCCCCCACTCGATTGACCCGAACAGCCCGAGGCGTGCCCCGTCGGAGATCGGGCCCAGATGGGCACTAAAACAGCTGGAGAGAAACGCCCTCATTGAGGCGTCCCTCGTTGAATCCTGGAATACACGACCGGAGGTGACCGATGCGGACACAGAGGCGCGGTGGTTTCGTGGGGCAATGACGCACGTCTGCGACGTCGCCATGCCCCGCGTGGGCAAACAGCAGCCCCGTCGTCAGGTGTACTGGTGGTCGCCGGAGCTACAACAGCTCCGGACGACATGTGTGAAAGCACGACGCCGGTACACCCACTCCCGGCGACGCCACAAACCCGCATCGGTCGTGGCCGAGCTTTTTGCCGCCTTCCAAGGGGCCAAAAAGGCGCTGCGGGTTGAAATAAGTGCAGCGAAGGAGCGCGCCTGGCAGGAGTTGGTGAACTCTCTCGAGCAGGACCCATGGGGCAGGCCGTATAAGCTTGTAATGAGCAAGCTTCGCCCCTGGGCCCCACCGTTATCATCGACGATGAACACGGAGATGCTCGAGAGGGTGGTGGAGAATCTGTTCCCTGCCAGGGCGGAAGGCGATGCTCCCCCGACAACGCTGCAGATCTCGCAGGAGGATCCCCTCGAGGTGTCAGAGGGTGAACTTGATAGGGCGGTTCTTCGCCTCAGTGCGAAGAACACAGCACCCGGTCCCGATGGCATCCCGGGGAAGGCGCTGGTCTTGGCCCTGAAAGAGGGCGGCCTTGGAGATAGATTCCGTGCGCTGCTCACAATCTGTGCGAAGGATGGCCACTTTCCCAAGGAGTGGAAGTTAGGTAAGCTTGTCCTCATCCGCAAGCCTGGGCGTCCGGTGGACTCACCGTCGGCCTATCGCCCCATAGTCCTACTGAGTGAGGCGGGTAAGCTGTTTGAGCGGGTTATCGCTGCTCGCCTCACTCAACATCTAGAGGAGACCGGGCCGAACTTGGCCGACGTCCAGTTCGGCTTCCGGAGGGGCAGGTCCACCGTTGACGCGATTGCGCGGGTGAGGACCTTAGCGGAGGAGGAGATTGGGAAAGGCGGGGTCGTCCTGGCGGTGTCCCTCGACATCTCCAACGCGTTCAACACTCTCCCACACAGTGTTATCATGGAGGCAATGGGGTACCACGGCTTCCCGGAGTACCTCCGACGACTTGTCGGGGATTATCTCTCGGGTCGCTCGATCGTGTACCCCACGCGCGTTGGAGATCGTCAGCGCGGTGTGTCGTGCGGTGTTCCGCAGGGGTCGGTCCTCGGGCCGCTCCTGTGGAACATTGGCTACGACTGGGTGCTGCGGGGCGCTACCCTGCGCGGGGTCGACGTCACGTGTTACGCGGACGACACCTTGGTGACCGCCCGTGGTGGCAGGTACCGTGACGCGGCCCTGCTGGCAACCGCTGGAGTCGCACAGATTGTGATGCGCATACGGCGCTTGGGTCTGACGGTGGCCCTTGAGAAGTGTGAAGCGATTTGCTTCCACGGGCCTCGCAAGGCGCCACCGCCAGATGCAAATATCATCATTGGTGGAGTTTCCATCGGCGTCGGGTCGACGCTGAAATATCTCGGCGTCGTACTCGATAGCCGGTGGACATTTAACGAGCACTTTCGGAGCCTGGCCCCGAAACTAACAAAGACGGCTTTCGCCCTATGCGGGCTAATGCCCAACCTGGGCGGACCCAACGCTGGGTGCCGCCGTCTCTTCGCGGGCGTGGTGCGCTCGATGGCCCTGTACGGGGCGCCCATCTGGGCCGATTCCCTGTCGGCTCAGAACCGGACTGTGCTGCGGCGTCTGCAGCGGGTCATGGCGTCCAGGGTCGTCAGAGCGTATCGCACCACCTCGTGGAGAGCGGTGTGCGCGATCGCCGGCACTCTTCCCTGGGAGCTGGATGCCGGGGTTCTTGCAGCGATTTACCATAGGATCGCGGATGCAAGGGCCCGTGGCCTGAATCCACTCCCGGAGGAGGTGCTGCGTTGGAGGAGAGAGCTCCAGGAGGAGGCACTCGAGCGCTGGCGCGACGATTTGATGCAGGCGGGGTACGGTTTTCGCACCACGTCTGCGATCGCGCCAGTGTTGAACGAGTGGGTGAGCAGGCGGACCGGCTCGCTCTCCTTCCGGCTTGTGCAGGTGCTTACGGGGCATGGTTGCTTCGGACGGTACCTGTGCAACGTCGCGAGGAGGGAGCGGACCACCGTCTGCCACGAGTGCGGAGCCGCCGAAGACACGGCACAACATACCTTGGAGGTATGCCCAGGTTGGGATACGGAGAGAGCGGCTCTGACGGCAGTCGTGGGGCAGGACCTGTCCTTGCCGGCTGTCGTCAGAGCAATGATTGAGACGCCTGACGGCTGGGAAGCCGTCAGATTATACTGTGAGGCGGCCCTGAGTGGCAAAGAGGCCAGGGAACGGCTCCGCGAGGAGGATCCCGCGGCAGACCCACTCAGGTGCCGCAAAACCGGAAGACGGCGTCGCGCATTCACTGCTGCGGCGCATTAAATCGTGACTACCGGGCGTCAGGTAGGACGACTGGCGTCCGGCCTACATGGATTTGACGGCGTGGCGGCCTAGAGATGCTCCCTAGACCGCTACCAATTGTAGAGCTCAGAAATGAGCATAGCGGTGTGCGGGTTCCGCAGACATGGCCTCGCTGTTTTTCGGACCCGTACATCACCGCTGATGGAGGAGCATGGGGGGGTTTTAGTGGGTATTACCGGCGCCTCTCGCCGGTCGAGTCCCACACTCCCCCTCGCCGACGCGTCCTATGTCGGCGGGGGGCGTCCGTAAACGTGATTTCCCCTCCTCAACAAAAAAAAAAAAAAAAAAAAAAAAAAAAAAAAAAAAAAAAAAAAAAAGGTTAGGTTAGGTTAGGTTAGGTTAGGTTAGGTTAGGTTAGGTTAGGTTAGGTTAGGTTAGGTTAGGTTAGGTTAGGTTAGGTTAGGTTAGGTTTCCCCCCGAGGTGTCAGAGGGTGAACTTGATAGGGCGGTTCTTCGCCTCAGTGCGAAGAACACAGCACCCGGTCCCGATGGCATCCCGGGGAAGGCGCTGGTCTTGGCCCTGAAAGAGGGCGGCCTTGGAGATAGATTCCGTGCGCTGCTCACAATCTGTGCGAAGGATGGCCACTTTCCCAAGGAGTGGAAGCTAGGTAAGCTTGTCCTCATCCGCAAGCCTGGGCGTCCGGTGGACTCACCGTCGGCCTATCGCCCCATAGTCCTACTGAGTGAGGCGGGTAAGCTGTTTGAGCGGGTTATCGCTGCTCGCCTCACTCAACATCTAGAGGAGACCGGGCCGAACTTGGCCGACGTCCAGTTCGGCTTCCGGAGGGGCAGGTCCACCGTCGACGCGATTGCGCGGGTGAGGTCCTTAGCGGAGGAGGAGATTGGGAAAGGCGGGGTCGTCCTGGCGGTGTCCCTCGACATCTCCAACGCGTTTAACACTCTCCCACACAGTGTCATCATGGAGGCAATGGGGTACCACGGCTTCCCGGAGTACCTCCGACGACTTGTCGGGGACTATCTCTCGGGTCGCTCGGTCGTGTACCCCACGCGCGTTGGAGATCGTCAGCGGGGTGTGTCGTGCGGTGTTCCACAGGGGTCGGTCCTCGGGCCGCTTCTGTGGAACATTGGCTACGACTGGGTGCTGCGGGGCGCTACCCTGCGCGGGGTCGACGTCACGTGTTACGCGGACGACACCTTGGTGACCGCCCGTGGTGGCAGGTACCGTGACGCGGCCCTGTTGGCAACCGCTGGAGTCGCACAGACTGTGATGCGCATACGGCGCTTGGGTCTGACGGTGGCCCTTGAGAAGTGTGAGGCAATCTGCTTCCATGGACCTCGCAAGGCGCCACCGCCAGATTCCAAAATCATCATTGGCGGAGCTTCCATCGGCGTCGGGTCGACGCTGAAATATCTCGGCGTCGTACTCGATAGCCGATGGAACTTTAAAGAGCATTTCCGGAGCCTAGCTCCGAAATTGATTAAGACGACGTTCGCCCTATGCGGGCTAATGCCCAACTTGGGTGGCCCTAAAGGTGGGTGCCGCCGCCTCTTCGCGGGCGTGGTGCGCTCGATGGCTCTGTACGGGGCGCCAATTTGGGTCGACTCCCTGTCGGCCCAAAACCTGGCCGTGCTGCGGCGCCTGCAGCGGGTCATGGCGTCCAGGGTCATCAGAGCATATCGCACCACCTCGTGGAGAGCGGCATGCGCAATCGCCGGCACGCTCCCCTGGGAGCTGGATGCCGAGGTCCTTGCAGCGGTCTACCGCAAGACCGCGGATGCAAGGGCCCGCGGCGTGAGTCCACTCCCAGAGGAGGTATCACGATGGAGGCGAGAGGGCCAGGAGGAGGCGCTCGAGCGCTGGCGCGACGATTTGATGCAGGCGGGGTACGGTTTTCGCACCACGTCTGCGATCGCGCCAGTGCTGAACGAGTGGGTGAGCAGGCGGACCGGCTCGCTCTCTTACCGGCTTGTGCAGGTGCTTACGGGGCATGGTTGCTTCGGACGGTACCTGTGCAACGTCGCGAGGAGGGAGCCAACAACCGCCTGCCACGAATGTGGGGCCAACGATGACACCGCGCAGCACGTGTTAGAGGATTGCCCAAGTTGGGATATAGAGAGAGCGGCTCTGACGGCAGTCGTGGGGCAGGACCTGTCCTTGCCGGCTGTCGTCAGAGCAATGATTGAGACGCCTGACGGCTGGGAAGCCGTCAGATTATACTGTGAGGCGGCCCTGAGTGGCAAAGAGGCCAGGGAGCGGCTCCGCGAGGAGGATCCCGAGGCAGACCCACTCAGGCGCCGCAAAATAGGAAGACGGCGCCGCGCCTACGCTGCGGCGCCACTACAACACCGGAATTGACTGCCGGGCGTCAGGAAGGACGACTGACGTCCGGCCTACCCTGATTTGACGTGGCGTGGCGGCCTAGAGATGCTCCCTAGACCGCCACCAAAGAGCAAGATCTTTAAATAGATATAGCGGTGTGCGGGTTTCGCGGACATGGCTCACGCTGTTATTCGGACCCGCACATTTCCGCCGATGGGGGAGCATGGGGGGGTTTTAGTGGGTATTACCGGCGCCTCTCGCCGGTTGAGTCCCACACTCCCCCTCGCCGACGCGTCCTATGTCGGCGAGGGGCGTCCGTAAACGCGATTCCCCTCCTCAAAAAAAAAAAAAAAAAAAAAGGTTAGGTTAGGTTAGGTTTTCCGTGTGCGGTTCCAGATCCGCCATCGGACGCGTCCCCAGGTTGCGGATAGGGGAACGCCCCCCAGATATGGGGGGTACCGGTTTCGGCCGGCGCGGACAAAAACTGGCATGTGGCTGCCTGCTCTTTCTTAAGGGCGGGCATTGCACGGTCACATGAACCCGTAGCCTCACTTGTGGGGTCGGGGGTCCGGCGCACTGAGCGTTGGACCGCGAGGAAGAAAACCTCTCTAAAAAATTACACTCGGAGGGTGAAGCCATGGCTTCTTTCACAAGAAGCCTACGGCTGTCACCAGTGGACCCTTCGTGGTCGTGGGTTGGCCAGCTGAGCTGGCGGTCCGGCTCGCCCGGACATTGTGGTGGTGCGCTCACCAGCGCCTTTCGGAGGGGCCCAGAGATGGGCCAGCGGAGCTTCGGCTCGTGGGTGCGGACCTTGTAGGTCCGCGGGCGCGGCGTGTGGCTTTGGCCACCGTCGGGCAAACCGTAACCCCGCTCTCGCGGGGCCGGGGGTCTGGCGCACTGAGCGTCGGGCCGCGTGGAAGAAAACCACTATAAAAAATTACCCTGAAGCCTAAGGTATAGCGTGCCGAGGGGCTGCATGGCTGGGGGGGACCCGGTCCCAAGCGCTCCTGCGGCCTGTTGGGAAAGGGCCGCAGGTACGCTTCCCAAACGATTATGGAAATGTCTACTACGGAAAAGAGTTTGTCGAGTGATCCCGCTGACGCCGGGCGCTCGGGGGTAGCTCGGCCCCCGAGTGTTAAATTGGTAACCAGCGGCAAATGTGACCCGCCTTGCCAGCGGCGTCGACCGGTGTCCGGGCCGGTCGATGTTAAATTGACTACCGGCGATTGCGATTGTGACGGGGAGCGTCACCCCTGTGCCTGGTGTGAGGCCAGGCAACAGGAGCTTACGCGGAGTGTTACCAGAGTGCGCACGCGTGCGCAGACTAAGGTCGGGTCGACGCGCGACCCCACTGATGGTGGGAGCGGCAGGGTCTCCAGCCCTGTCGTTCTACTTCACGACATTTGTCGTGTGGCGACACCCCAGGTGTCGCCAAGAGACGGAAGCCCTGCAAGCGATGGGGCTGATTCGAACCCCAGCTTGCGAGGGCTGGCGAGGGTCCGAGAGGAACTCAGCCTCTCGGAGCCCTCGTCAGACATGGAGACTATGCTCTCTGCTGAAGGCGATGCCGGCAGCGAGGGCGACAACGAGTCGGGCTCTAAGTTCCGGCTCCAAAGAAAGAGGGGCAAAGGCCCACCAGTACCGTCCCCGACGGCCTCCTCGGAGTCCTCGGGGGAAGACAAGGAGAGACCCGGCGTTGCCACGGGTCTTCTTCAGAAGCGAGGCCGCGGTCGCCCTCCTACCACCGGAGAGTACGTCGGCCTCGCTGAGGCGAAGGCCCAGGTAGCCCGAGCCCATAAAGAGGAATTGAAGTTACTGGCGGAGCGGGAAATACTCGCCTCGATGTCCGAGGCTAGAGTCACCCGCTCCCGCCTCTCGGAGATGGAGCTTGAGGACGACAGTGTAGAGTCGTCCTCGCTCATCTTCGAGAGGTTAATGACTAGCATGGAGGCCATCCGCAGGGTGGCCGACATTTCAAAGAATTTGAAAGGGACATCCGTGAAGGCGCTCCGCGACAATATTGACGCGGTAGTCGCCGACGCGAAACGCCTGGTGTCACTATCCACCAACGAGGAGACAGCGGCTCTGCGTCGCGAGCTGGAAAACGCTCGGGCGCAGAACCAGCGGCTTCAGTCGGGGTTGGACGAGCTCCGGAAGGAGTTTGCGGAGTTCCGCAAAAATGCCGCTGCCCCCGCCGCAGTGACACTAGAGCACATGGAGGCATTGGAGACGTCCATTATGGACAGGGTTCACGCTCGCCTCAGCGCGCGGCTCGAAAATTTGGAGCCGCGCCTAAACCCGGAGCCGAGGGTGAGCCCTCCATTGGCCGCTCGGAGGGTACCCCCTCCGAAGTCGGCCCCAAGGAAAGTCCCACCCCTTCCTCCAACCGCACCGCCCAAAGCCTCCACCAGCGGGCAAAAGGCGACGGCGAAGGAAGGGGGGAAAAGGAAGAAGACTTCCAGAAGAAAAAAGACGGCCACAAAACCTCCGGCTCGACCGGAACCGCGCCCTCTTCCCCCCGCCCCCGCCTCCATGGATCGGCCATGGAGCACGGTGGCCAAAGGGGGGAAACATAAGGAGACCCGGCCAACTCCGGCCGCGACGAGGCGGGCTCAACAGCCCACCCCCAGCGTTCGGAAAACGCCGAAGCCTCCGAAGACTGCGGCCGTGGTCCTCACCCTGCAGCCCGAGGCTGCTGAAAGGGGAGTGACCTACGCCCAAATAGTCACGGAGGCTAAGGCTAAAGTTAGCCTTGAGGAGGTGGGCATACCATTTGTCCGGTCGCGTCGGGCTATCACTGGCGCAGTAATATTTGAGGTGCACGGCGCCGACCTTGGTGAGAAGGCGGACGCGTTGGCCGCCAAGCTACGGGAGAGGATGAGTGCGGAACTCGTCCGAGTCTCAAGACCGGTCAAGTTGACCGAGTTGTTGGTGTCGGGGCTCGACGATTCCGTCACTCCCGCAGAAGTGGCGGCGGCCATCGCCAAAGTCGGCGGTTGCGCCGTCGAATCAGTAAAAGTGGGCGCCATTCGTTTCCCGCGCTTCGGCATGGGCACGGCCTGGGCGGGCTGTCCTGCGACAGCCGCAAAGAAGGTGTTGGAAGGTAGGCTGCTGGTTGGATGGACGGCAGCGAGGGTTAAAGCCCTGGAACCCCGACAGCTGCGCTGCTTCCGGTGTCTGGAGTCGGGACACGTCAGGGGGCAGTGCACCGCTGCTGTCGATCGCAGCCAGCTGTGCTATCGCTGCGGGCAGGACGGTCATCGCGCAGCCGATTGCCGCGCCGAAGCCCGCTGCTTAATGTGCGCCGAAGCCGGGAAACGGCACAACCACCGCTTGGGAAGCCCAAAGTGTTCGGCTCCCAAGCGGAAATGGAACAGACGCAGGCCAGCGAATCCTGAGGCTCCGTCCCAGGAGATCGCTGACCGCCCACCGAACGGGGCAAACGGAGCGCCTATGGACGTACAATTAGTACGTCCATAAAGTGCCTCCAGGCGAATATCAACCACTGCGCCGGAGCTCAGGACTTACTAGTTCAGACTCTGGCGCAGTGGGGGATAGACGTGGCAATCGTCTCGGAGCCGTATCTGGTCGTCAATCGTGACAACTGGATCGGCGACCGGGACGATGCCGTCGCCATTGTTTTGACTCCGAGGGAGGGAGCCCACACCGTCGATCGAACCTTCAAAGGTCGAGGGTTCGTTGCCGCCTTTTGCGGAAACATTGTGTTCGTGGGTGTCTATTTTTCGCCAAACCGTCCGCTCGCGGATTTCGAGCGATTCTTGGCGGAAATAGACATCTTCCTGGGGCGGTGTCGTCCGCATCAGGTGCTCCTAGCCGGAGACCTGAATGCGAAGTCGACGGTGTGGGGTTCGGCCTTCACAGACGCGAGGGGCGCAGCTCTCGAGGAGTGGCTCTCCAGCAACAACTTGTTAGTGGCGAACCGGGGCACGACAAACACGTGCGTGCGACAACAGGGCGGATCAGTCGTGGACGTAACGTTTGCGTCTCCCGCCCTGGCACGCCGCGTTCGGGGCTGGGTAGTCGAGGAGGGGGTCGAGACTTTGTCGGATCACCGCTACATTCGGTTTTCCGTCTCCCCCCACTCGACCGACCCGAACAGCCCGAGGCGTGTCCCGTCGGAGATCGGGCCCAGATGGGCACTAAAACAGCTGGAGAGAAACGCCCTCATTGAGGCGTCCCTCGTAGAATCCTGGAATTCACGACCGGAGGTGACCGATGCGGATACAGAAGCGCGGTGGTTTCGTGGGGCAATGACGCACGTCTGCGACGTCGCCATGCCCCGCGTGGGCAAACAGCAGCCCCGTCGTCAGGTGTACTGGTGGTCGCCGGAGCTACAACAGCTCCGGACGACATGTGTGAAAGCACGACGCCGGTACACCCACTCCCGGCGACGCCACAAACCCGCATCAGTCGTAGCCGAGCTATATGCCGCCTTCCAAGGGGCCAAGAAAGCGCTGAGAGCGGAGATCGGGGCAGCGAAGGAGCGCGCCTGGCAGGAGCTAGTAAACTCTCTCGAGCAGGACCCATGGGGCAGGCCGTACAAGCTTGTGATGAGCAAGCTTCGCCCCTGGGCCCCTCCGTTAACATCCACGATGGAGACGGAGACGCTCGAGAGAGTGGTGGAGAATCTGTTCCCTGCCAGGGCGGAGGGCGACGCTCCTACTGCGCGGCTGCAGATCCCGATGGAGGCTCCCCCCGAGGTGTCAGAGGGTGAACTCGATAGGGCGGTTCTTCGCCTCAGTGCGAAGAACACAGCACCCGGTCCCGATGGCATCCCGGGGAAGGCGTTGGTCCTGGCCCTCAAAGAGGGCGGCTTACTGGATAGATTTCGTGCGCTACTCACAACCTGTGTGACGGATAGCCACTTTCCCAACGAGTGGAAGGAGGGCAGGCTGGTCCTCATCCGCAAGCCTGGGCGACCGGTGGACTCACCATCGGCCTACCGCCCCATAGTCCTGCTGAGTGAGGCGGGCAAGCTCTTTGAGCGGGTTATCGCTGCTCGCCTCACTCACCACCTGGAGGAGACTGGGCCGAACTTGGCCGACAACCAGTTCGGCTTCAGGAGGGGCAGGTCCACCGTCGACGCAATTGCGCGGGTGAGGGCTTTAGCCGATGAGGCAGTTGGGAAAGGCGGGTGCGTCTTGGCAGTGTCCCTGGACATCTCCAACGCGTTCAACACCCTACCTCATAGGGTCATTTTGGAGGCAATGGGGTACCACGGCTTCCCTTTATATCTGCGCCGACTCGTTGAGGACTACCTCTCGGGTCGGTCAGTCGTGTACCCCACGCGCGTTGGAGATCGTCAACGTGGAGTGTCGTGCGGTGTCCCGCAGGGGTCGGTTCTCGGGCCGCTCCTGTGGAACATCGGCTACGACTGGGTGCTGCGGGGCGCTACCCTGCGCGGGGTCGACGTCACTTGCTACGCGGACGATACTTTGGTCACCGCCCGCGGTAGCACGTATCGTGACGCGGCCCTGTTGGCGACAGCCGGAGTCGCACAGGTTGTGATGCGCATACGGCGCTTGGGCCTGACGGTGGCCCTTGAGAAGTGCGAAGCGATTTGCTTTCGCGGGCCTCGCAAGGTGCCACCGCCAGATGCACACATAATTGTTGGCGGGGTTTCCATCGGCGTCGGGTCGACGTTGAAATATCTCGGCGTCGTACTCGATAGCCGATGGAACTTTAAAGAGCATTTCCGGAGCCTAGCTCCGAAATTGATTAAGACGACGTTCGCCCTATGCGGGCTAATGCCCAACTTGGGTGGCCCTAAAGGTGGGTGCCGCCGCCTCTTCGCGGGCGTGGTGCGCTCGATGGCTCTGTACGGGGCGCCAATTTGGGTCGACTCCCTGTCGGCCCAAAACCTGGCCGTGCTGCGGCGCCTGCAGCGGGTCATGGCGTCCAGGGTCATCAGAGCATATCGCACCACCTCGTGGAGAGCGGCATGCGCAATCGCCGGCACGCTCCCCTGGGAGCTGGATGCCGAGGTCCTTGCAGCGGTCTACCGCAAGACCGCGGATGCAAGGGCCCGCGGCGCGAGTCCACTCCCAGAGGAGGTATCACGATGGAGGCGAGAGGGCCAGGAGGAGGCGCTCGAGCGCTGGCGCGACGATTTGATGCAGGCGGGGTACGGTTTCCGCACCACGTCTGCGATCGCGCCAGTGCTGAACGAGTGGGTGAGCAGGCGGACCGGCTCGCTCTCTTACCGGCTTGTGCAGGTGCTTACGGGGCATGGTTGCTTCGGAAGGTACCTGTGCAACGTCGCGAGGAGGGAGCCGAAAACCGCCTGCCACGATTGTGGGGCCAACGATGACACCGCGCAGCACGTGTTGGAGGATTGCCCAAGTTGGGATATGGAGAGAGCGGCTCTGACGGCAGTCGTGGGGCAGGACCTGTCCTTGCCGGCTGTCGTCAGAGCAATGATTGAGACGCCTGACGGCTGGGAAGCCGTCAGATTATACTGTGAGGCGGCCCTGAGTGGCAAAGAGGCCAGGGAGCGGCTCCGCGAGGAGGATCCCGAGGCAGACCCACTCAGGCGCCGCAAAACTGGAAGACGGCGCCGCGCCTACGCTGCGGCGCCACTTCAACACCGGACTTGACTGCCGGGCGTCAGGAAGGACAACTGACGTCCGGCCTACTCTGAATTGACGTGGCGTGGCGGCCTAGAGATGCTCCCTAGACCGCCACCAAAGAACAGGATCCTTAAGTGGACATAGCGGTGTGCGGGTTACGCGGACATGGCTCGCGCTGTTATTCGGACCCGCACATTTCCGCCGATGGTGGAGCATGGGGGGGTTTTAGTGGGTATTACCGGCGCCTCTCGCCGGTCGAGTCCCACACTCCCCCTCGCCGACGCGTCCTACGTCGGCGGGGGGCGTCCGTAAATGTGATTTCCCCTCCTCAACAAAAAAAAAAAAAAAAAAAAAAAAGGTTAGGTTAGGTTTCCGTGTGCGGTTCCAGATCCGCCATCGGACGCGTCCCCAGGTTGCGGATAGGGGAACGCCCCCCAGATATGGGGGGTACCGGTTTCGGCCGGCGCGGACAAAAACTGGCATGTGGCTGCCTGCTCTTTCTTAAGGGCGGGCATTGCACGGTCACATGAACCCGTAGCCTCACTTGTGGGGTCGGGGGTCCGGCGCACTGAGCGTTGGACCGCGAGGAAGAAAACCTCTCTAAAAAATTACCCTCTGAGGGTGAAGCCCGGGCTTCTCTGGAAGAAGCCTACGGCTGTCACAGTTGGAGATTGTGGTGGCGCGCTCACAGCGCTTTTGGAGGGGCCCAGAGATGGGCCAGCGGAGCTTTGGCTCGTGGGTGCGGACCTTGTAGGTCCGCGGGCGCGGCGTGTGGCTTAGGCCACCGTCGGGCAAACCGTAACCCCGCACTCGCGGGGCCGGGGGTCTGGCGCACTGAGCGTCGGGCCGCGTGGAAGAAAACCACTATAAAAAATTACCCTGAAGCCTAAGGTCAGCGTGCCGATGGGCTGCATGGCTGGGGGGGACCCGGTCCCAAGCGCTCCTGCGGTCTGTTGGGAAAGGACCGCAGGTACGCTTCCCAAATGTATATGGAAATGTCAAATAAGGAGAAAGATATGTCATGCGATCCCGCTAACGCCGGGCGCTCAGGGGTAGCTCGGCCCCTGGGTGTGAAATCTGATACGAGCGGCGCATGCGACCCGCTTCGCCAGCGGCGTCGACCGGTTTCCGGGCCGGTCGATGAGAAATTTGCTACCGGCACATGCGACTGTGGCGCATCAGGCGACCTCTGCGTTTGGTGCGAGGCCAAACAGCAGGAGGGCCCACGTGCTCGCACACGTGCGCAAAAGAAGGTCGGTGGGAGCAACCAGGCTATCAGCCCGGTGGTTGTTCTCCACCGAATGGCGACGCCCGTGCCGTCGCCAAGAGACGGTAGCCCAGCGAGCGACGGGGCCAACTCGGACCCCAGATCGCGCGGGCTGACGGGGATCCGAGAGGATCCCAGCCTCTCGGAGCTCTCGTCCTCAGACATGGAGGTCATAGAGGCGATACCAAGGTTGGGTGACCGGCTCCAACGTAAGAGGGGCAAAGGCCCACCAGTGCCGTCCCCGGAGGCCTCCCCGGAGTCCTCAGGAGAGGAAAGGAAGGGATCCGGCATTGTGACGGGTCTGCTTCAGAAGCGGGTCCGGGGTCGCCCTCCCACTACCGGGGAGTACGTCGGCCTCGCTGAGGCGAAGGCCGAATTGGCTCGAGCTCGCCGCGAGGAGCTCAAGCTCCAGGCCGAGCGGGAAATACTGGCCTCGATGTCCGAGGCCAGAGCTACCCGCTCCCGTCTCTCGGAGATGGAGTCAGAGGACGACGCCGTCGAGTCGTCCTCGCTCATCTTCGAGAGACTTATGACGAGAGTGGAGGCCATCCGCAAGGTGGCCGATGTGTCCCGGAACCTTAAGGGCACTTGCGTTAAGGCACTCCGGGACAACATTGAGGCGGTCGTGGCGGACGCCAAGTGTTTGGTCTCCCTATCGACCAACGAGGAGACTGCTGCTCTGCGTCGCGAGCTTAAAATCGCTCGGGCGCAGAACCAGCAATTAAAAGCCGGATTAGACGAACTTCGGAGGGAGTTTGCGGCCTTTAAAGCCGCTCCCTCCGCCGCCTCTGGGTCTTCAGTGACGATGGAGCACCTGGAGGCAATGGAGACGGCAATAATGGACAGGGTCCATGCTCGACTCAATGCGCGGCTCGAGAACCTGGAGCCGCGCCTAAACCCGGAGCCGAGAGTGAGCCCTCCATTGGCCGCTCGGAGGGTGCCCCCTCCGAAGCCGGCCCCAAGTAAAGTGCCACCCCTTCCTCCCACCACACCGCCCAAAGCCTCCACCAGCGGGCAAAAGGCAACGGCGAAGGAAGGGAAAGGGAAGAAAACTCCCAAAGGAAAAAAGAAGGCGGCCAAACGTCCGGCTCCACCGGAACCGCGCCCTCTTCCCCCCGCCCCCGCCTCCATGGCTCGGCCATGGAGCACGGTGGCCAAAGGGGGGAAACATAAGGAGACCAGGCCAACTCCGGCCGCGACGAGGCGGGCTCAACAGCCCACCCCCAGCGTTCGGAAAACGCCGAAGCCTCCGAAGACTGCGGCCGTGGTCCTCACCCTGCAGCCCGAGGCTGCTGAAAGGGGAGTGACCTACGCCCAAATAGTCACGGAGGCCAAGGCTAAAGTTAGCCTTGAAGAGGTGGGCATACCGTTCGTTAGGTCACGACGGGCGATTACGGGCGCCGTAATTTTTGAGGTGCACGGCGCCGACCTTGCTGAGAAGGCGGACGCGTTGGCCGCCAAGCTGCGGGAGAGAATGAGTGCGGAACTCGTCCGAGTCTCAAGACCGGTCAAGCTGACCGAGTTGTTGGTGTCGGGGCTCGACGATTCCGTCACTCCCGCGGAGGTGGCGGCGGCTATCGCCAAAGTCGGCGGCTGCGCCGTCGAATCAGTTAAGGTTGGCGCCATACGCTTCCCGCGCTTCGGCATGGGCACGGCTTGGGCGGGCTGTCCTGCGACAGCAGCTAAGAAGGTTCTTGAGGGTAGGCTGCTGGTTGGATGGACGGCAGCGAGGGTTAAAGCCCTGGAACCCCGACAGCTGCGCTGCTTCCGGTGTATGGAGTCGGGACACGTCAGGGGGCAGTGCACCGCTGCTGTCGATCGTAGCCAGCTGTGCTACCGCTGCGGGCAGGACGGTCATCGCGCAGCCGATTGCCGCGCCGAAGCCCGCTGCTTAATGTGCGCCGAAGCCGGGAAACGGCACAACCACCGCTTGGGAAGCCCAAAGTGTTCGGCTCCCAAGCGGAAATGGACCAGACGCAGGCCAGCGAATCCTGAGGCTCCGTCCCAGGAGATCGCTGACCGCCCACCGAACGGGGCAAACGGAGCGCCTATGGACGTACAATTAGTACGCCCATAAAGTGCCTCCAGGCGAATATCAACCACTGCGCTGGAGCTCAGGACTTACTAGTCCAGACTCTGGCGCAGTGGGGGATAGACGTGGCAATCGTCTCGGAGCCGTATCTGGTCGTCAATCGTGACAACTGGATCGGCGACCGGGACGGTGCCGTCGCCATTATTTTGACTCCGGGGGAGGGAGCCCACGCCGTCGATCGAACCTTCAAAGGTCGAGGGTTCGTTGCCGCCTTTTGCGGAAACATTGTGTACATAGGTGTCTATTTTTCGCCAAACCGTCCGCTCGCGGATTTCGAGCGATTCTTGGCGGAGATAGACATCTTCCTGGGGCGGTGTCGTCCGCATCAGGTGCTCCTAGCCGGAGACCTGAATGCGAAGTCGACGGTGTGGGGTTCGGCCTTCACAGACGCGAGGGGCGCAGCTCTCGAGGAGTGGCTCTCCAGCAACAACTTGTTAGTGGCGAACCGGGGCACGACAAACACGTGCGTGCGACAACAGGGCGGATCAGTCGTGGACGTAACGTTTGCGTCTCCCGCCCTGGCACGCCGCGTTCGGGGCTGGGTAGTTGAGGAGGGGGTCGAGACTTTGTCGGATCACCGCTACATTCGGTTTTCCGTCTCCCCCCACTCGACCGACCCGAACAGCCCGAGGCGTGTCCCGTCGGAGATCGGGCCCAGATGGGCATTAAAACAGCTGGAGAGAAACGCCCTCATTGAGGCGTCCCTCGTCGAATCATGGAACGTCAGACCGGAGGTGACCGATGCGGACCTTGAGGCGCAGTGGTTTCGCGAGGCAATGACGCACGTTTGTGACGTCGCCATGCCCCGCGCCACGAAACCGCAACCCCGTCGACAGGTGTACTGGTGGTCGCCGGAGCTACAACAGCTCCGGACGACATGTGTGAAAGCACGACGCCGGTACACCCACTCCCGTCGACGTCACAGACCCGCATCGGTCGTGGCCGAGCTATATGCCGCCTTCCAAGGGGCCAAGAAAGCGTTGAGAGCGGAGATCGGGGCAGCGAAGGAGCGCGCCTGGCAGGAGTTGGTAAACTCTCTCGAGCAGGACCCATGGGGCAGGCCGTACAAGCTTGTGATGAGCAAGCTTCGCCCCTGGGCCCCTCCGTTAACATCCACGATGGAGACGGAGACGCTCGAGAGAGTGGTGGAGAATCTGTTCCCTGCCAGGGCGGAGGGCGACGCTCCTACTGCGCGGCTGCAGATCCCGACGGAGGCTCCCCCCGAGGTGTCGGAGGGTGAACTGGACAGGGCGGTTCTTCGCCTCAGTGCGAAGAACACAGCGCCCGGTCCCGATGGCATCCCGGGGAAGGCGCTGGTCCTGGCCCTCAAAGAGGGCGGCCTACTGGACAGATTTCGTTCGCTACTCACAACCTGTGTGACGGAAAGCCACTTTCCCAACGAGTGGAAGGAGGGCAGGCTGGTCCTCATCCGCAAGCCTGGGCGACCGGTGGACTCACCATCGGCCTACCGCCCCATAGTCCTGCTGAGTGAGGCGGGCAAGCTCTTTGAGCGGGTTGTCGCTGCTCGCCTCACTCACCACCTGGAGGAGACTGGGCCGAACTTGGCCGACAACCAGTTCGGCTTCAGGAGGGGCAGGTCCACCGTCGACGCGATTGCGCGGGTGAGGGCTATAGCCGATGAGGCAGTTGGGAAAGGCGGGTGCGTCTTGGCAGTGTCCCTGGACATCTCCAACGCGTTCAACACCCTACCGCATAGGGTCATTCTGGAGGCAATGGGGGCGTTCAACACCCTACCGCATAGGGTCATTCTGGAGGCAATGGGGTACCACGGCTTCCCGTTGTATCTGCGCCGACTCGTTGAGGACTACCTCTCGGGTCGGTCAGTCGTGTACCCCACGCGCGTTGGAGATCGTCAACGTGGAGTGTCGTGCGGTGTCCCGCAGGGGTCGGTTCTCGGGCCGCTCCTGTGGAACATCGGCTACGACTGGGTGCTGCGGGGCGCTACCCTGCGCGGGGTCGGCGTCACTTGCTACGCGGACGATACCTTGGTTACCGCCCGTGGTGGCACGTATCGTGACGCCGCCCTGTTGGCGACAGCCGGAGTCGCACAGGTTGTGATGCGCATACGGCGCTTGGGCCTGACGGTGGCCCTTGAGAAGTGCGAAGCGATTTGCTTTCGCGGGCCACGCAAGGCGCCACCGCCAGATGCCCACATCATTGTCGGCGGAGTATCCATCGGCGTCGGGTCGACGCTGAAATATCTCGGCGTCGTACTCGATAGCCGATGGACTTTCAAGGAGCATTTCCGGAGCCTAGCTCCGAAGTTAACGAAGACCGTCTTCGCCCTATGCGGGCTAATGCCCAACTTGGGTGGCCCTAAAGGAGGGTGCCGCCGCCTCTTCGCGGGCGTGGTGCGCTCGATGGCCCTGTACGGGGCGCCAATTTGGGTCGATTCCCTGTCGGCCCAAAACCTGGCCGTGCTGCGGCGCCTGCAGCGGGTCATGGCGTCCAGGGTCATCAGAGCATATCGCACCACCTCGTGGAGAGCGGCATGCGCAATCGCCGGCACGCTCCCCTGGGAGTTGGATGCCGAGGTCCTTGCAGCGGTCTACCGCAAGACCGCGGATGCAAGGGCCAACGGCGTGAGTCCACTCCTAGAGGAGGTATCGCGTTGGAGGAGAGAGCTCCAGGAGGAGGCAATCGAGCGCTGGCGCGACGATTTGATGCAGGCGGGGTACGGTTTTCGCACCACGTCTGCGATCGCGCCGGTGCTGAACGAGTGGGTGAGCAGGCGGACCGGCTCGCTCTCCTTCCGGCTTGTGCAGGTGCTTACGGGGCATGGTTGCTTCGGACGGTACCTGTGCAACGTCGCGAGGAGGGAGCCGACAACCGCCTGCCACGAATGTGGAGCCCAAAACGACTCGGCGCAACACGTTTTGGAGGAGTGCCCAAGTTGGGACATGGAAAGAGCGACTCTGACGGCAGTCGTGGGGCAGGACCTGTCCCTGCCGGCTGTCGTCAGAGCAATGATTGAGACACCTGACGGCTGGGAAGCCGTCAGATCATTTTGTGAGGCGGCCCTGAGTGGCAAAGAGGCCAGGGAGCGGCTCCGCGAGGAGGATCCCGAGGCAGACCCACTCAGGCGCCGCAAAACTGGAAGACGGCGCCGCGCCTACGCTGCGGCGTCTTTACAAAACCGGACATGACTGCCGGGCGTCAGGAAGGACGACTGACGTCCGGCCTACCCTAATTTGACGTGGCGTGGCGGCCTAGAGATGTTCCCTAGACCGCCACCAAAGAGCCGAGTCTTTAAATAGACATAGCGGTGTGCGGGTACCGAGGACATGGCTCGCGCTGTTATACGGACCCGCACATCACCGCCGATGGTGGAACATGGGGGGGTTTTAGTGGGTATTACCGGCGCCTCTTGCCGGTCGAGTCCCACACTCCCCCTCGCCGACGCGTCCTACGTCGGCGGGGGGCGTCCGTAAATGTGATTTCCCCTCCTCAACAAAAAAAAAAAAAAAAAAGGTTAGGTTAGGTTAGGTTAGGTTAGGTTAGGTTAGGTTAGGTTAGGTTAGGTTAGGTTAGGTTAGGTTAGGTTAGGTTAGGTTAGGTTAGGTTAGGTTAGGTTAGGTTAGGTTAGGTTAGGTTAGGTTAGGTTAGGTTAGGTTAGGTTAGGTTAGGTTAGGTTAGGTTAGGTTAGGTTAGGTTAGGTTAGGTTAGGTTAGGTTAGGTTAGGTTAGGTTAGGTTAGGTTAGGTTAGGTTAGGTTAGGTTAGGTTAGGTTAGGTTAGGTTAGGTTAGGTTAGGTTAGGTTAGGTTAGGTTAGGTTAGGTTAGGTTAGGTTAGGTTAGGTTAGGTTAGGTTAGGTTAGGTTAGGTTAGGTTAGGTTAGGTTAGGTTAGGTTAGGTTAGGTTAGGTTAGGTTAGGTTAGGTTAGGTTAGGTTAGGTTAGGTTAGGTTAGGTTAGGTTAGGTTAGGTTAGGTTAGGTTAGGTTAGGTTAGGTTAGGTTAGGTTAGGTTAGGTTAGGTTAGGTTAGGTTAGGTTAGGTTAGGTTAGGTTAGGTTAGGTTAGGTTAGGTTAGGTTAGGTTAGGTTAGGTTAGGTTAGGTTAGGTTAGGTTAGGTTAGGTTAGGTTAGGTTAGGTTAGGTTAGGTTAGGTTAGGTTAGGTTAGGTTAGGTTAGGTTAGGTTAGGTTAGGTTAGGTTAGGTTAGGTTAGGTTAGGTTAGGTTAGGTTAGGTTAGGTTAGGTTAGGTTAGGTTAGGTTAGGTTAGGTTAGGTTAGGTTAGGTTAGGTTAGGTTAGGTTAGGTTAGGTTAGGTTAGGTTAGGTTAGGTTAGGTTAGGTTAGGTTAGGTTAGGTTAGGTTAGGTTAGGTTAGGTTAGGTTAGGTTAGGTTAGGTTAGGTTAGGTTAGGTTAGGTTAGGTTAGGTTAGGTTAGGTTAGGTTAGGTTAGGTTAGGTTAGGTTAGGTTAGGTTAGGTTAGGTTAGGTTAGGTTAGGTTAGGTTAGGTTAGGTTAGGTTAGGTTAGGTTAGGTTAGGTTAGGTTAGGTTAGGTTAGGTTAGGTTAGGTTAGGTTAGGTTAGGTTAGGTTAGGTTAGGTTAGGTTAGGTTAGGTTAGGTTAGGTTAGGTTAGGTTAGGTTAGGTTAGGTTAGGTTAGGTTAGGTTAGGTTAGGTTAGGTTAGGTTAGGTTAGGTTAGGTTAGGTTAGGTTAGGTTAGGTTAGGTTAGGTTAGGTTAGGTTAGGTTAGGTTAGGTTAGGTTAGGTTAGGTTAGGTTAGGTTAGGTTAGGTTAGGTTAGGTTAGGTTAGGTTAGGTTAGGTTAGGTTAGGTTAGGTTAGGTTAGGTTAGGTTAGGTTAGGTTAGGTTAGGTTAGGTTAGGTTAGGTTAGGTTAGGTTAGGTTAGGTTAGGTTAGGTTAGGTTAGGTTAGGTTAGGTTAGGTTAGGTTAGGTTAGGTTAGGTTAGGTTAGGTTAGGTTAGGTTAGGTTAGGTTAGGTTAGGTTAGGTTAGGTTAGGTTAGGTTAGGTTAGGTTAGGTTAGGTTAGGTTAGGTTAGGTTAGGTTAGGTTAGGTTAGGTTAGGTTAGGTTAGGTTAGGTTAGGTTAGGTTAGGTTAGGTTAGGTTAGGTTAGGTTAGGTTAGGTTAGGTTAGGTTAGGTTAGGTTAGGTTAGGTTAGGTTAGGTTAGGTTAGGTTAGGTTAGGTTAGGTTAGGTTAGGTTAGGTTAGGTTAGGTTAGGTTAGGTTAGGTTAGGTTAGGTTAGGTTAGGTTAGGTTAGGTTAGGTTAGGTTAGGTTAGGTTAGGTTAGGTTAGGTTAGGTTAGGTTAGGTTAGGTTAGGTTAGGTTAGGTTAGGTTAGGTTAGGTTAGGTTAGGTTAGGTTAGGTTAGGTTAGGTTAGGTTAGGTTAGGTTAGGTTAGGTTAGGTTAGGTTAGGTTAGGTTAGGTTAGGTTAGGTTAGGTTAGGTTAGGTTAGGTTAGGTTAGGTTAGGTTAGGTTAGGTTAGGTTAGGTTAGGTTAGGTTAGGTTAGGTTAGGTTAGGTTAGGTTAGGTTAGGTTAGGTTAGGTTAGGTTAGGTTAGGTTAGGTTAGGTTAGGTTAGGTTAGGTTAGGTTAGGTTAGGTTAGGTTAGGTTAGGTTAGGTTAGGTTAGGTTAGGTTAGGTTAGGTTAGGTTAGGTTAGGTTAGGTTAGGTTAGGTTAGGTTAGGTTAGGTTAGGTTAGGTTAGGTTAGGTTAGGTTAGGTTAGGTTAGGTTAGGTTAGGTTAGGTTAGGTTAGGTTAGGTTAGGTTAGGTTAGGTTAGGTTAGGTTAGGTTAGGTTAGGTTAGGTTAGGTTAGGTTAGGTTAGGTTAGGTTAGGTTAGGTTAGGTTAGGTTAGGTTAGGTTAGGTTAGGTTAGGTTAGGTTAGGTTAGGTTAGGTTAGGTTAGGTTAGGTTAGGTTAGGTTAGGTTAGGTTAGGTTAGGTTAGGTTAGGTTAGGTTAGGTTAGGTTAGGTTAGGTTAGGTTAGGTTAGGTTAGGTTAGGTTAGGTTAGGTTAGGTTAGGTTAGGTTAGGTTAGGTTAGGTTAGGTTAGGTTAGGTTAGGTTAGGTTAGGTTAGGTTAGGTTAGGTTAGGTTAGGTTAGGTTAGGTTAGGTTAGGTTAGGTTAGGTTAGGTTAGGTTAGGTTAGGTTAGGTTAGGTTAGGTTAGGTTGGGGGTGCTGAAATTTTCGAAAAATTCGGAAATTTTGATCAAGTATAACTCTGTTATTTCTTGGTGCTTTTCGTTGTTGCGCATATTGATTGAAGCCTTTTTCAAGGCTCCTTCGATCTGCACACAGCAGTTGTTGTTTTTCTTTGTTGTTACTGTTGTTTTTGTTGTTTTTGTTTTTTCTGTTAGAAAATTTTTAGATAAAAACCGCGATAAGTCCCGGTTCCCGTAGCCGGATCTTGTCGCGGTCTAAGGCTGAAAGTTGCCTCCCTGTGAGCTCTTTCAGCCAGTCTAGAAATTTTCTTTAGATTCTTTGTTGTTAAGTTTTTATTGCTGTTTTTGTTGTTAGTTTTTTAAGTAAAGTTGTTGTTATCGCTGATAACTCCGGTGCCAACAGCCGGATTGCGTCGCGGGTTTGGGTTGAAAGAAGCCTCCTCGGAAGCTCTTTCACCCAATCCAAACCGGTTGTTGGTAACTCTTGTTATTCAGAATATATTGTTGTTTTTGTTGACTAATTTTAAGGAAATTGTTACTTTTGTTGATTGTGGAGTAATACTCCTCATTGTTTTGTCCCCCCTCTTGTAGGGGTGGACTCCCCAACAACTTCGGAGGTCGGCAGGGCCATATCGTGGTCCATGTCGGACTCCACCGAGACAAGCGGGCCAAGCCCGATGGAGAAAGCGGGAGCAACTCGGCTCCTTTATTCTAAGGTGTTGACCCGTTCGGCGGCCCGCAAGCGGTCCGCCGTAAAGGAAGTGACGGAGGACTATAGGTCCTCTAGAAAGTTCCTCGACCCAGCGTCCGGGTCGGAGGAGATGGAGGAGCTTGCGGAACCCTCAGTTCCGCTCAAGTTCAAGAAGGGAGTCAAGGGCCGCGGCGGCAAAGCCCTCGGCCACGATATCGGAGTGTCGCGAGCTCGTCGCGAACTGCAGAGTGTCTCGGACACAGACTCCGACAGGACCGAGAGGACCTACCGGTCTGCAAAGTCGTCGGCGGGCTCGCTAGAGGAGCTGACACAAAAGGCCGAAGCCAGTGCAGCGGCTATACTCGAGGTTGTCCGCAAGTCGGGCAACCTCAAGGGAACATCCCAAAGGGATATCAAAGAGAACACCCAATCCATTCTTGGAGTAGTAGAGGCGGTGGCGGCGCGCAAGTCAACCAACGAAAATCGGAGACTTCGCGCCGATAACAAAAGGCTCCGCGGACAAATCGACGCACTTATCCAGGAAGTGACGGCGCTTCGTAGGGCCTTTTCCGAAAGGCCCCTACCGGAAAGGATTCCAGCCGAGCACCAGGCTGTAGCACCGCCCCCTACAGTGGCTGATTCACAGTCACTGACCAGGGCGGAATTTTTAGAGGCGTTCTCCGCCCTTCAGGCGGAGCTGACAGCCCACGTAGGGGGTGTAGTTAACGCCCACCTGGATGGACTGGAGGTGGATGGAAGGCTCCTCCCTGCGCGTCAACTCCGTCCTCCTCTAAGGGCGGACAAGAAACGGGAGGATCGTATAGCGTCCTCCCAGAAAGAATCGGGGTCAACGCTTGCCCCCCCGGCGAACCTTCCTAAAAAGGCAAGGATGGTCAAAGCGGCCAAGCCCGTATCTAAGGCTCCTGAGCCACAGCCGGGGCGCTCGGTTGAGACGGCTGAGTCTTGGACCGAGGTGGTCAAGCGCAAGAAGCGCGCTCCCGCCACTCCAGCCCCGAAAGCCCGGCAGGTGACCGCAAACAAGCTCCCCAAAGAGCACAAGAAGCTGGCGGTCGTTGTGGCCCTCAAACCCGAGGCCATCGAGAAGGGGGCCACTTACAAAAAGGCCTTGGACAGGACCAAGGCCTCAGTCTCTTTGGACGCTTTGGGCATCGGTCCTGCCCAATTTCGCACGGGCGTCACAGGAGCCCGTATCCTCGAGCTCCCGAAGGATACTACGCCCGTGCAAGCAGACAAGCTGGCGGCCCAAATAAGGGCCGTACTAGGTGACGACGCTAAAGTGACGCGTCCTATAAAAACGGTCGACATCCGGATCAACGGGCTCGATGATTCGGTGTCGGCCGAAGAGGTGCAGTCGGCTCTGGCCTTGAGCACGGGCTGCCCCCCTGAGCACTTCAGGGTGGGCAAGGTCCACCCGGGAGCCAGAGGAGTGGGCTCGGCCTTCGCAACGTGCCCTGTCGAAGCCGCCAGGAAGCTGGCGTCCGGGGGCCGTTTAACGGTTGGATGGAGCTCTGCCTCCGTCCAATTATTGGAGCAGCGCCCCATGCGCTGCTACAAGTGTATGGGGCTCGGCCACCCGGTCGTCAGATGCCCGTCTAAAAAGGATCGCAGCGGTCTCTGCTACCGCTGCGGGACCGACGGGCACTCCGCATTTGAATGCGAGGCGGCGTACAGGTGCGCGGTCTGCGCGGACGCCGGGCTCCCGGCCAATCACCGCATGGGGGGAATGAATTGCTCCCCCCCAGCTGTAAAGGGCCGTCTTACGGCCGTTAAGCCGACAGCCGTAGCCGGGGCCTCTGGCACTATCAGGGAGGAGCCAATGGACACCGTCAATGTCCAGTAGGCCCACTGCTAAGATCCTCCAGGCGAATATTAACCATTCCGCTGGGGCACAGGATCTACTGTGTCAGTCCATGGCGGAGTGGGAGATTCACCTGGCGGTGGTGGCGGAGCCATACACGGTCCCCAATAATGCCAACTGGCTAGGGGACCTGGACGACTCCGCTGCTATAGCAGTGAGGCCTGGTGGTGAGGCTCCTCCCTTTTCCCTCAGGGAGAGAGGTGCGGGTTTCGTGGCAGCAAACTGGGGGAGAATGGTGGTCGTGTCGACCTACTTCTCCCCAAACCGCAGTCGGGCGGACTTCGAGTCCTTCCTGGCTGCGGTGGAGGGGGTGGTGAGGCGTGCGGCCCCACTCCCAGTTTTGGTGGCGGGAGACCTCAACGCCAAGTCCTCGGCGTGGGGGTCCTCCCGTACGGACGTGAGGGGGGGTATTCTGGAGTCCTGGGCGCTGGGCCTAGGGCTCCAGGTACTCAATCGTGGTACCTCTCCCACGTGCGTACGGTGGCAAGGTACGTCCATTGTGGACGTATCCTTTGCCACTGCTGCCCTTGCTGCCCAAACCCGTAGCTGGCGGGTCGAGGAAGATGTGGAGACCCTGTCGGACCACCTGTATGTCCGATATGAGGTCTCCACGCTGGCCCCCAGCGCGCCACAGCGTCGGGATCCTACGGCGGGTGTCGCCTTCCCCAGGTGGGCACTCGCCAAGCTCCGCCCGGATGTGGCGGAGGAGGCCGCGATGGTGAGGGAATGGTCGTCTCTCCCCCCTCACCTCGCAGGTGATCCCGACGGCATGGCAGACCATTTCGCGGACGACCTGCGGGAAGTCTGCAATGCTGCCATGCCTCTGTGGCGCCCTCCTCCCAAATGGAAGAAGGTCTATTGGTGGGCGCAGGAGATAGCTCTCCTGCGCACCACGTGTTTAGCGGCAAGGCGCGCCCTTCTTCGTTGCCGGAGGAGGCGTTCCAGGAGGACGCCTGACGAAGAGGTCCTCCTTCGTCAGGCGTACAGGGAGGCTCACAAGGCCCTGCAGAAGGGAATCTGCAGGGCCAAAGAAGAGGCGCACGAGCGCTTCCTGGCCCTCCTGGACGCCGACCCCTGGGGTCGTCCGTATAGGGTTGTGAGGGGGAAATTCGCATCGAGCTCCCCCTCGACAGCCAATCTTGGCCCGGAGCTGCTTGAAAAGGTCATGGGGTCCCTGTTTCCGACCCCTGGCCGATTTGAGCCCCCTCCCATGGAGCCTCCGGAACCACTCCCGGAGCTCGAGGTGGAGGGTCCTCCCGTCTCAGATGCGGAATTTGAGGCGGTGAGGGAGCGGCTTCGGGGCAAGAAGACGGCCCCGGGACCAGATGGAGTCCCGGCCAAGGCCCTAGCAATTGCGCTAGGGCCTCTAGAGGAGAGATTCCGGGCGGTCATCAATGCATGCATCGCCCGGAGAAGTTTCCCGGCGAGATGGAAGGTGGGGCGCCTCTGCCTTCTCCGCAAGGAGGGCCGCCCTGCCGACTCGCCGGCGGGGTACCGACCGGTGGTCCTGCTCGACGATTCCGGTAAAGCCATGGAAAGGATCATGGCTCGTCGGATCGTCGAGCATTTGGAAACGGTGGGGCCGAACTTGGACGAGCACCAGTTCGGCTTCCGCACCGGTCGGTCCACCGTTGACGCGGTGAGCCTCCTCAGGCGGTGGACTGAGGAGGCCACGGGTAGAGGGGAGGCTGTTGTTGCGGTGTCGCTCGACATCCGCAACGCCTTCAACAGCCTCCCCCACGAATGTATCAGGGCGGCACTTCGGTTCCACCGAGTGCCGTCCTACCTCTGCGCCCTCGTCAACGACTACCTCTCTGAACGGGTAGTGCTGTACGAGGGCGCAGATGGGAATGTTATGCGCCGGCCAGTGGCGGTCGGCGTACCGCAGGGGGCCGTCCTGGGCCCCCTATTGTGGAATCTGGGATATAATTGGGTCCTGCGAGGCAATCTCCTACCCAAAATGGAGATTGTCTGCTTTGCCGACGACACTCTCGTAGCGGCAAGAGCAAAGACGTGGGAGAAAGCAGAACGGCTTGCGTCGGTCGGCACCTCGTTGGTCGTCCGGCGCATCCGTCTGCTCGGATTGGAGGTGGCCCTAGACAAAACTAGGGCCATGGGTTTCCATCCCCCACGCCGCAGGATCCCGCCGGGGCTCCGCGTCCGAGTGGAGGGGGTCCGGATTCCGGTCGAGATGCATTTCAAATATCTCGGCCTAACTCTGGACCCCCGCTGGAACTTTGAGGAGCACTTCAAGCTCCTCGTTCCACGGCTTATTAAGACCGCAGCCGCACTCGGACGGCTCCTCCCTAACCAGGGAGGACCCAATTCGGCGTGCCGTCGGCTTTACCATGGTGTGGTAAGGTCGATGGCACTCTACGGAGCCCCGGTCTGGGCGGAGTGCCTCACTCCCCGCACCCGGGCCCTCTTACGGAGGCCACAGAGGGTCATGGCGACCCGGGCCGTGCGGGCTTATCGCACGGTCAGCCACGGGGCTGCCTGCGTGCTAGCAGGCATGCTTCCGTGGGATGTCGATGCCCTGGTTCTGTCCCAGGTGCATCGGCATCGGGTCGCCGCTAGGGCCCTCGGAGAAAGACCCGTTGCCGAGGACGTGCAACGGGTCCGTGCAGAGGCCCATGAGAGGGCCATCGATGATTGGAGTGAGGCACTAATCAATCCCACCGCCGGTCACCGGACGATCATAGCGATTCGTCCGGTGTTGGAGGACTGGGTGAGGCGCCAAAAAGGCTGCCTCACCTTCCACATGGTGCAGATGATGACCGGACACGGGTGCTTCGGTCATTATCTGCACCGCATAAAAAGGGAGGAGTCGCCGCGGTGCCACCACTGCGGCGACCCCGACGATACGGCCGAGCACACGCTCCAGGTGTGCCCGGCCTGGAGTCCCCAGCGTCACGAGCTAGAAGTGGCGCTGGGTGGAGTGGACGTCACACTGCCAAACATGGTCGTAGCCATGCTTGGCAGTGTGGCCATCTGGAAAGCAGCTGCCGCCTTCTGCGGATATGTAATGTCGCAGAAGGAGGCAGCTGAGAGGGAGCGAGAGGAAGCGGCCGGTCTCGCTTCCCTCAGACGTAGGCGGCGGGGCAGGAGAAGGCGGGCATACCAAGCCCGTCTTTGAATGTCCCAGGGGACCTGCGCACATAGCTGGCCAGCTATGTGTGCCTGCACTAGGTCCCACCGTCTGGGGATTGCCTGGGTGTCTCCGGGCAATCCTCCGTTGGCGTTAGCCTAGCCAGTCGGCTAGACTGCCCTGGAGTGGATCGGAGTTTGGTGCCTCGGCAGAACCCGGTTCACTCCGTTCACAGGGCAAGGAGGCACCGGGGAGTTTTAGTGGGTATTCCCAGTGCCGCTATGATTAGGTGCTGGGCGACCCCCACATATCCTTACCGTCTAGCCAGCGGTAGGGAATCTGTAAGCGGATTACTCCTCGTCAAAAAAAAAAAAAAAAAAAAAAAAGGTTAGGTTAGGTTAGGTTAGGTTAGGTTAGGTTAGGTTAGGTTAGGTTAGGTTAGGTTAGGTTAGGTTAGGTTAGGTTAGGTTAGGTTAGGTTAGGTTAGGTTAGGTTAGGTTAGGTTAGGTTAGGTTAGGTTAGGTTAGGTTAGGTTAGGTTAGGTTAGGTTAGGTTAGGTTAGGTTAGGTTAGGTTAGGTTAGGTTAGGTTAGGTTAGGTTAGGTTAGGTTAGGTTAGGTTAGGTTAGGTTAGGTTAGGTTAGGTTAGGTTAGGTTAGGTTAGGTTAGGTTAGGTTAGGTTAGGTTAGGTTAGGTTAGGTTAGGTTAGGTTAGGTTAGGTTAGGTTAGGTTAGGTTAGGTTAGGTTAGGTTAGGTTAGGTTAGGTTAGGTTAGGTTAGGTTAGGTTAGGTTAGGTTAGGTTAGGTTAGGTTAGGTTAGGTTAGGTTAGGTTAGGTTAGGTTAGGTTAGGTTAGGTTAGGTTAGGTTAGGTTAGGTTAGGTTAGGTTAGGTTAGGTTAGGTTAGGTTAGGTTAGGTTAGGTTAGGTTAGGTTAGGTTAGGTTAGGTTAGGTTAGGTTAGGTTAGGTTAGGTTAGGTTAGGTTAGGTTAGGTTAGGTTAGGTTAGGTTAGGTTAGGTTAGGTTAGGTTAGGTTAGGTTAGGTTAGGTTAGGTTAGGTTAGGTTAGGTTAGGTTAGGTTAGGTTAGGTTAGGTTAGGTTAGGTTAGGTTAGGTTAGGTTAGGTTAGGTTAGGTTAGGTTAGGTTAGGTTAGGTTAGGTTAGGTTAGGTTAGGTTAGGTTAGGTTAGGTTAGGTTAGGTTAGGTTAGGTTAGGTTAGGTTAGGTTAGGTTAGGTTAGGTTAGGTTAGGTTAGGTTAGGTTAGGTTAGGTTAGGTTAGGTTAGGTTAGGTTAGGTTAGGTTAGGTTAGGTTAGGTTAGGTTAGGTTAGGTTAGGTTAGGTTAGGTTAGGTTAGGTTAGGTTAGGTTAGGTTAGGTTAGGTTAGGTTAGGTTAGGTTAGGTTAGGTTAGGTTAGGTTAGGTTAGGTTAGGTTAGGTTAGGTTAGGTTAGGTTAGGTTAGGTTAGGTTAGGTTAGGTTAGGTTAGGTTAGGTTAGGTTAGGTTAGGTTAGGTTAGGTTAGGTTAGGTTAGGTTAGGTTAGGTTAGGTTAGGTTAGGTTAGGTTAGGTTAGGTTAGGTTAGGTTAGGTTAGGTTAGGTTAGGTTAGGTTAGGTTAGGTTAGGTTAGGTTAGGTTAGGTTAGGTTAGGTTAGGTTAGGTTAGGTTAGGTTAGGTTAGGTTAGGTTAGGTTAGGTTAGGTTAGGTTAGGTTAGGTTAGGTTAGGTTAGGTTAGGTTAGGTTAGGTTAGGTTAGGTTAGGTTAGGTTAGGTTAGGTTAGGTTAGGTTAGGTTAGGTTAGGTTAGGTTAGGTTAGGTTAGGTTAGGTTAGGTTAGGTTAGGTTAGGTTAGGTTAGGTTAGGTTAGGTTAGGTTAGGTTAGGTTAGGTTAGGTTAGGTTAGGTTAGGTTAGGTTAGGTTAGGTTAGGTTAGGTTAGGTTAGGTTAGGTTAGGTTAGGTTAGGTTAGGTTAGGTTAGGTTAGGTTAGGTTAGGTTAGGTTAGGTTAGGTTAGGTTAGGTTAGGTTAGGTTAGGTTAGGTTAGGTTAGGTTAGGTTAGGTTAGGTTAGGTTAGGTTAGGTTAGGTTAGGTTAGGTTAGGTTAGGTTAGGTTAGGTTAGGTTAGGTTAGGTTAGGTTAGGTTAGGTTAGGTTAGGTTAGGTTAGGTTAGGTTAGGTTAGGTTAGGTTAGGTTAGGTTAGGTTAGGTTAGGTTAGGTTAGGTTAGGTTAGGTTAGGTTAGGTTAGGTTAGGTTAGGTTAGGTTAGGTTAGGTTAGGTTAGGTTAGGTTAGGTTAGGTTAGGTTAGGTTAGGTTAGGTTAGGTTAGGTTAGGTTAGGTTAGGTTAGGTTAGGTTAGGTTAGGTTAGGTTAGGTTAGGTTAGGTTAGGTTAGGTTAGGTTAGGTTAGGTTAGGTTAGGTTAGGTTAGGTTAGGTTAGGTTAGGTTAGGTTAGGTTAGGTTAGGTTAGGTTAGGTTAGGTTAGGTTAGGTTAGGTTAGGTTAGGTTAGGTTAGGTTAGGTTAGGTTAGGTTAGGTTAGGTTAGGTTAGGTTAGGTTAGGTTAGGTTAGGTTAGGTTAGGTTAGGTTAGGTTAGGTTAGGTTAGGTTAGGTTAGGTTAGGTTAGGTTAGGTTAGGTTAGGTTAGGTTAGGTTAGGTTAGGTTAGGTTAGGTTAGGTTAGGTTAGGTTAGGTTAGGTTAGGTTAGGTTAGGTTAGGTTAGGTTAGGTTAGGTTAGGTTAGGTTAGGTTAGGTTAGGTTAGGTTAGGTTAGGTTAGGTTAGGTTAGGTTAGGTTAGGTTAGGTTAGGTTAGGTTAGGTTAGGTTAGGTTAGGTTAGGTTAGGTTAGGTTAGGTTAGGTTAGGTTAGGTTAGGTTAGGTTAGGTTAGGTTAGGTTAGGTTAGGTTAGGTTAGGTTAGGTTAGGTTAGGTTAGGTTAGGTTAGGTTAGGTTAGGTTAGGTTAGGTTAGGTTAGGTTAGGTTAGGTTAGGTTAGGTTAGGTTAGGTTAGGTTAGGTTAGGTTAGGTTAGGTTAGGTTAGGTTAGGTTAGGTTAGGTTAGGTTAGGTTAGGTTAGGTTAGGTTAGGTTAGGTTAGGTTAGGTTAGGTTAGGTTAGGTTAGGTTAGGTTAGGTTAGGTTAGGTTAGGTTAGGTTAGGTTAGGTTAGGTTAGGTTAGGTTAGGTTAGGTTAGGTTAGGTTAGGTTCCGGTGGTCCTGCTCGACGATTCCGGTAAAGCCATGGAAAGGATCATGGCTCGTCGGATCGTCGAGCATTTGGAAACGGAGGGGCCGAACTTGGACGAGCACCAGTTCGGCTTCCGCACCGGTCGGTCCACCGTGGATGCAGTGAGCCTCCTCAAGCGGTGGACTGAGGAGGCCACGGGCAGAGGGGAGGCTGTTGTTGCGGTGTCGCTCGACATCCGCAACGCCTTCAACAGCCTCCCCCACGAATGTATCAGGGCGGCACTTCGGTTCCACCGAGTGCCGTCCTACCTCTGCGCCCTCGTCAACGACTACCTCTCTGAACGGGTAGTGCTGTACGAGGGCGCAGACGGGAATGTTATGCGCCGGCCAGTGGCGGTCGGCGTACCGCAGGGGGCCGTCCTGGGCCCCCTATTGTGGAATTTGGGATATAATTGGGTCCTGCGAGGCAATCTCCTACCAAAAATGGAGATTGTCTGCTTTGCCGACGACACTCTCGTCGCGGCAAGAGCTAAGACGTGGGAGAAAGCAGAACGGCTTGCGTCGGTCGGCACCTCGTTGGTCGTCCGGCGCATCCGTCTGCTCGGATTGGAGGTGGCCCTAGACAAAACTAGGGCCATGGGTTTCCATCCCCCACGCCGCAGGATCCCGCCGGGGCTCCGCGTCCGAGTGGAGGGGGTCCGGATTCCGGTCGAGATGCATTTCAAATATCTCGGCCTAACTCTGGACCCCCGCTGGAACTTCGAGGAGCACTTCAAGCTCCTCGTTCCACGGCTTATTAAGACCGCAGCCGCACTCGGACGGCTCCTCCCTAACCAGGGAGGACCCAATTCGGCGTGCCGTCGGCTTTACCATGGTGTGGTAAGGTCGATGGCACTCTACGGAGCCCCGGTCTGGGCGGAGTGCCTCACTCCTCGCACCCGGGCCCTCCTACGGAGGCCACAGAGGGTCATGGCGACCCGGGCCGTGCGGGCCTATCGCACGGTCAGCCACGGGGCTGCCTGCGTGCTAGCGGGTATGCTTCCGTGGGATGTCGATGCCCTGGTTCTGTCCCAGGTGCATCGGCATCGGGTCGCCGCCAGGGCCCTCGGAGAAAGACCCGTTGCCGAGGACGTGCAACGGGTCCGTGCAGAGGCCCATGAGAGGGCCATCGATGATTGGAGTGAGGCACTAAACAATCCCACCGCCGGTCACCGGACGATCATAGCGATTCGTCCGGTGTTGGAGGACTGGGTGAGGCGCCAAAAAGGCTGCCTCACCTTCCACATGGTGCAGATGATGACCGGACACGGGTGCTTCGGTCATTATCTGCACCGAATAAAAAGGGAGGAGTCGCCGCGTTGCCACCACTGCGGCGACCCAGACGATACGGCCGAGCACACGCTCCAGGTGTGCCCGGCCTGGAGTCCCCAGCGCCGGGAGTTGGAAGTGGCGCTGGGTGGAGCTGATGTCACACTGCCAAACATGGTCGAAGCCATGCTTGGCAGTGTGGCCACCTGGAAAACAGTTGCCGCCTTCTGCGGATATATAATGTCGCAGAAGGAGGCAGCTGAGAGGGAGCGAGAGGAAGAGGCCGGTCTCGCTTCCCTCAGACGTAGGCGGCGGGGCAGGAGAAGGCGGGCATACCAAGCCCGTCTTTGAATGTCCCAGGGGACCTGCGCACATAGCTGGCCAGCTATGTGTGCCTGCACTAGGTCCCACCGTCTGGGGATTGCCTGGGTGTCTCCGGGCAATCCTCCGTTGGCGTTAGCCTAGCCGGTCGGCTAGACTGCCCTGGAGTGGATCGGAGTTTGGTGCCTCGGCAGAACCCGGTTCACTCCGCTCACAGGGCAAGGAGGCACCGGGGAGTTTTAGTGGGTATTCCCAGTGCCGCTATGATCAGGTGCTGGGCGACCCCCACATATCCCTACCGTCTAGCCAGCGGTAGGGAATCTGTAAGCGGATTACTCCTCGTCAAAAAAAAAAAAAAAAAAGGTTAGGTTAGGTTAGGTTAGGTTAGGTTAGGTTAGGTTAGGTTAGGTTAGGTTAGGTTAGGTTAGGTTAGGTTAGGTTAGGTTAGGTTAGGTTAGGTTAGGTTAGGTTAGGTTAGGTTAGGTTAGGTTAGGTTAGGTTAGGTTAGGTTAGGTTAGGTTAGGTTAGGTTAGGTTAGGTTAGGTTAGGTTAGGTTAGGTTAGGTTAGGTTAGGTTAGGTTAGGTTAGGTTAGGTTAGGTTAGGTTAGGTTAGGTTAGGTTAGGTTAGGTTAGGTTAGGTTAGGTTAGGTTAGGTTAGGTTAGGTTAGGTTAGGTTAGGTTAGGTTAGGTTAGGTTAGGTTAGGTTAGGTTAGGTTAGGTTAGGTTAGGTTAGGTTAGGTTAGGTTAGGTTAGGTTAGGTTAGGTTAGGTTAGGTTAGGTTAGGTTAGGTTAGGTTAGGTTAGGTTAGGTTAGGTTAGGTTAGGTTAGGTTAGGTTAGGTTAGGTTAGGTTAGGTTAGGTTAGGTTAGGTTAGGTTAGGTTAGGTTAGGTTAGGTTAGGTTAGGTTAGGTTAGGTTAGGTTAGGTTAGGTTAGGTTAGGTTAGGTTAGGTTAGGTTAGGTTAGGTTAGGTTAGGTTAGGTTAGGTTAGGTTAGGTTAGGTTAGGTTAGGTTAGGTTAGGTTAGGTTAGGTTAGGTTAGGTTAGGTTAGGTTAGGTTAGGTTAGGTTAGGTTAGGTTAGGTTAGGTTAGGTTAGGTTAGGTTAGGTTAGGTTAGGTTAGGTTAGGTTAGGTTAGGTTAGGTTAGGTTAGGTTAGGTTAGGTTAGGTTAGGTTAGGTTAGGTTAGGTTAGGTTAGGTTAGGTTAGGTTAGGTTAGGTTAGGTTAGGTTAGGTTAGGTTAGGTTAGGTTAGGTTAGGTTAGGTTAGGTTAGGTTAGGTTAGGTTAGGTTAGGTTAGGTTAGGTTAGGTTAGGTTAGGTTAGGTTAGGTTAGGTTAGGTTAGGTTAGGTTAGGTTAGGTTAGGTTAGGTTAGGTTAGGTTAGGTTAGGTTAGGTTAGGTTAGGTTAGGTTAGGTTAGGTTAGGTTAGGTTAGGTTAGGTTAGGTTAGGTTAGGTTAGGTTAGGTTAGGTTAGGTTAGGTTAGGTTAGGTTAGGTTAGGTTAGGTTAGGTTAGGTTAGGTTAGGTTAGGTTAGGTTAGGTTAGGTTAGGTTAGGTTAGGTTAGGTTAGGTTAGGTTAGGTTAGGTTAGGTTAGGTTAGGTTAGGTTAGGTTAGGTTAGGTTAGGTTAGGTTAGGTTAGGTTAGGTTAGGTTAGGTTAGGTTAGGTTAGGTTAGGTTAGGTTAGGTTAGGTTAGGTTAGGTTAGGTTAGGTTAGGTTAGGTTAGGTTAGGTTAGGTTAGGTTAGGTTAGGTTAGGTTAGGTTAGGTTAGGTTAGGTTAGGTTAGGTTAGGTTAGGTTAGGTTAGGTTAGGTTAGGTTAGGTTAGGTTAGGTTAGGTTAGGTTAGGTTAGGTTAGGTTAGGTTAGGTTAGGTTAGGTTAGGTTAGGTTAGGTTAGGTTAGGTTAGGTTAGGTTAGGTTAGGTTAGGTTAGGTTAGGTTAGGTTAGGTTAGGTTAGGTTAGGTTAGGTTAGGTTAGGTTAGGTTAGGTTAGGTTAGGTTAAGGAGGGACGCCCTGCCGACTCGCCGGCGGGGTACCGACCGGTGGTCCTGCTCGACGATTCCGGTAAAGCCATGGAAAGGATCATGGCTCGTCGGATCGTCGAGCATTTGGAAACGGAGGGGCCGAACTTGGACGAGCACCAGTTCGGCTTCCGCACCGGTCGGTCCACCGTGGATGCAGTGAGCCTCCTCAAGCGGTGGACTGAGGAGGCCACGGGCAGAGGGGAGGCTGTTGTTGCGGTGTCGCTCGACATCCGCAACGCCTTCAACAGCCTCCCCCACGAATGTATCAGGGCGGCACTTCGGTTCCACCGAGTGCCGTCCTACCTCTGCGCCCTCGTCAACGACTACCTCTCTGAACGGGTAGTGCTGTACGAGGGCGCAGACGGGAATGTTATGCGCCGGCCAGTGGCGGTCGGCGTACCGCAGGGGGCCGTCCTGGGCCCCCTATTGTGGAATTTGGGATATAATTGGGTCCTGCGAGGCAATCTCCTACCCAAAATGGAGATTGTCTGCTTTGCCGACGACACTCTCGTCGCGGCAAGAGCAAAGACGTGGGAGAAAGCAGAACGGCTTGCGTCGGTCGGCACCTCGTTGGTCGTCCGGCGCATCCGTCTGCTCGGATTGGAGGTGGCCCTAGACAAAACTAGGGCCATGGGTTTCCATCCCCCACGCCGCAGGATCCCGCCGGGGCTCCGCGTCCGAGTGGAGGGGGTCCGGATTCCGGTCGAGATGCATTTCAAATATCTCGGCCTAACTCTGGACCCCCGCTGGAACTTCGAGGAGCACTTCAAGCTCCTCGTTCCACGGCTTATTAACACCGCAGCCGCACTCGGACGGCTCCTCCCTAACCAGGGAGGACCCAATTCGGCGTGCCGTCGGCTTTACCATGGTGTGGTAAGGTCGATGGCACTCTACGGAGCCCCGGTCTGGGCGGAGTGCCTCACTCCTCGCACCCGGGCCCTCCTACGGAGGCCACAGAGGGTCATGGCGACCCGGGCCGTGCGGGCCTATCGCACGGTCAGCCACGGGGCTGCCTGCGTGCTAGCGGGTATGCTTCCGTGGGATGTCGATGCCCTGGTTCTGTCCCAGGTGCATCGGCATCGGGTCGCCGCCAGGGCCCTCGGAGAAAGACCCGTTGCCGAGGACGTGCAACGGGTCCGTGCAGAGGCCCATGAGAGGGCCATCGATGATTGGAGTGAGGCACTAAACAATCCCACCGCCGGTCACCGGACGATCATAGCTATTCGTCCGGTGTTGGAGGACTGGGTGAGGCGCCAAAAAGGCTGCCTCACCTTCCACATGGTGCAGATGATGACCGGACACGGGTGCTTCGGTCATTATCTGCACCGAATAAAGAGGGAGGACTCGCCGCGGTGCCACCACTGCGGCGACCCAGACGATACGGCCGTGCACACGCTCCAGGTGTGCCCGGCCTGGAGTCCCCAGCGTCACGAGCTAGAAGTGGCGCTGGGTGGAGCTGATGTCACACTGCCAAACATGGTCGAAGCCATGCTTGGCAGTGTGGCCACTTGGAAAACAGTTGCCGCCTTCTGCGGATATATAATGTCGCAGAAGGAGGCAGCTGAGAGGGAGCGAGAGGAAGAGGCCGGTCTCGCTTCCCTCAGACGTAGGCGGCGGGGCAGGAGAAGGCGGGCATACCAAGCCCGTCTTTGAATGTCCCAGGGGACCTGCGCACATAGCTGGCCAGCTATGTGTGCCTGCACTAGGTCCCACCGTCTGGGGATTGCCTGGGTGTCTCCGGGCAATCCTCCGTTGGCGTTAGCCTAGCCGGTCGGCTAGACTGCCCTGGAGTGGATCGGAGTTTGGTGCCTCGGCAGAACCCGGTTCACTCCGTTCACAGGGCAAGGAGGCACCGGGGAGTTTTAGTGGGTATTCCCAGTGCCGCTATGATCAGGTGCTGGGCGACCCCCACATATCCCTACCGTCTAGCCAGCGGTAGGGAATCTGTAAGCGGATTACTCCTCGTCAAAAAAAAAAAAAAAAAAAAAAAAAAAAAAAAAAAAAAGGTTAGGTTAGGTTAGGTTAGGTTAGGTTAGGTTAGGTTAGGTTAGGTTAGGTTAGGTTAGGTTAGGTTAGGTTAGGTTAGGTTAGGTTAGGTTAGGTTAGGTTAGGTTAGGTTAGGTTAGGTTAGGTTAGGTTAGGTTAGGTTAGGTTAGGTTAGGTTAGGTTAGGTTAGGTTAGGTTAGGTTAGGTTAGGTTAGGTTAGGTTAGGTTAGGTTAGGTTAGGTTAGGTTAGGTTAGGTTAGGTTAGGTTAGGTTAGGTTAGGTTAGGTTAGGTTAGGTTAGGTTAGGTTAGGTTAGGTTAGGTTAGGTTAGGTTAGGTTAGGTTAGGTTAGGTTAGGTTAGGTTAGGTTAGGTTAGGTTAGGTTAGGTTAGGTTAGGTTAGGTTAGGTTAGGTTAGGTTAGGTTAGGTTAGGTTAGGTTAGGTTAGGTTAGGTTAGGTTAGGTTAGGTTAGGTTAGGTTAGGTTAGGTTAGGTTAGGTTAGGTTAGGTTAGGTTAGGTTAGGTTAGGTTAGGTTAGGTTAGGTTAGGTTAGGTTAGGTTAGGTTAGGTTAGGTTAGGTTAGGTTAGGTTAGGTTAGGTTAGGTTAGGTTAGGTTAGGTTAGGTTAGGTTAGGTTAGGTTAGGTTAGGTTAGGTTAGGTTAGGTTAGGTTAGGTTAGGTTAGGTTAGGTTAGGTTAGGTTAGGTTAGGTTAGGTTAGGTTAGGTTAGGTTAGGTTAGGTTAGGTTAGGTTAGGTTAGGTTAGGTTAGGTTAGGTTAGGTTAGGTTAGGTTAGGTTAGGTTAGGTTAGGTTAGGTTAGGTTAGGTTAGGTTAGGTTAGGTTAGGTTAGGTTAGGTTAGGTTAGGTTAGGTTAGGTTAGGTTAGGTTAGGTTAGGTTAGGTTAGGTTAGGTTAGGTTAGGTTAGGTTAGGTTAGGTTAGGTTAGGTTAGGTTAGGTTAGGTTAGGTTAGGTTAGGTTAGGTTAGGTTAGGTTAGGTTAGGTTAGGTTAGGTTAGGTTAGGTTAGGTTAGGTTAGGTTAGGTTAGGTTAGGTTAGGTTAGGTTAGGTTAGGTTAGGTTAGGTTAGGTTAGGTTAGGTTAGGTTAGGTTAGGTTAGGTTAGGTTAGGTTAGGTTAGGTTAGGTTAGGTTAGGTTAGGTTAGGTTAGGTTAGGTTAGGTTAGGTTAGGTTAGGTTAGGTTAGGTTA